>CM046838.1:26353451-26610305 GCA_025618425.1 Heliocidaris tuberculata
ACCATTCCAGGCCAGATTTAAAATCTCGGGGAAAAAATGTGTATCAACTATCGATCCCTGCAATATCTCATCCAAGAATTGAAGAATTATTCACGACCTTTAATATGAACCATTGCATACCATAACAATGGAGATGAAATGAAAAACTGATTCTAATAAAAAGAATTACTTGTCAATTTTTGTCATATCATTTGGCAGTTGGCATCTCTTTCGGACCTCAACACTTAGTAGATTACTCAGGTGGCACTCCAGGCCAGCTTTAAAATCTCTTTCTTAATCCCAATATTTGCTGGATTTCTAACCAGATGTGAGAATGCACTTTTTGATTATAAATCACAAGGAAAAAGTGTTGGATAGTGATGTGTATTACCCTATAGAGGAAAGACTAGACAAAATATTTTGATGTTAATCTGATTATCCTCTCTTAATCCCCTCTAATCTTAGGATGATGACTGAGGAGATGGGTGTCATCATCAACCTAGCTTTATCAAAATACAGGATGAAATTGCAAGGATAAGGTATCTTTTTCATTTCAGTTACTTTTCCCTGTACGTCTACTTATTCCACGGTAATCAGAGATTAAAAGGCCTACAAAAGCTGAATAAAATGACTATTCAATATTTACAATGGCATATGACACAAAATATGTCAAAACCACTTTATGAGCTGTATTAAAACTAAACAGGTAACCAATTTCTCTGTGTAACATTTCTCAAAATTTTGTTTGTAATTCCTACAAGTTATGTGGCATTTAAAAAAATCACAAATTTACACAGCAATACATGGTTTATAGCACACTGGTAATTGTCATGGATAAATTGCATGAAGCAGATTGGCTCATTGATTATGAATCAATGAAGTATTATTGAACTCTGTGAATGATACACTTCGAACTCAATGAAATGAAATGAAGAATGGGTTAATTGTCAAAATAAAACATCAAAATAAAAATGTAATCAATTTCTATCATCATAAGTCAAAGATAAATTCATGGAATTGCCCGTGAGATAAGTTATTCTGGCTTTGAAAAAGAAAAGTCCAGGGTAATTTTTCTCAATGAATTAGGGACTTTATTGTGTCGAACTATTATATGCATCAAAACTCACAGTATGAAAATGTTTCACAGGGCTCTCTTAAAGATAAAGTAAGAGTTTCTGGTCATGGGATTGAATTGTGAAAGAAACTGTCTCAAAGCATTTAAGAAAGGCTCATTATACATGTATAGCACATAAGAATTGGTGTATGCTGTAAGGTCTTGGAATCACCACAATGAGAGGCTCATTATACATGTATAGCACATAAGAAGTGGTGTATGCTGTAAGGCCTTGGAATCACCATGATAAGAAATTGACTAAATCCTGCCGAGAGTCACATGCACTGCACACAGAAATGTGTATATGAGACTACACACAAATGTCATTTCAGCTGTTTCTTGTCATATTTTGAAAGTGAGGGCATCTTTTTCAGGGACATTTCTTCTATAATAATCTTCCAAACTAACATAAAAATAATGAGAAAGCTCACAAATTATTTTTAACCTTTCCCAGAACTCAACCATCCCTTTAACCACGGCTGCATTTTTAATTTTTTTCTTTTTTTGGGGGGGGGGGGGAGGTGGGGACGAAACCACCACAGCCCATCTCCCCAGTCATAATTGTTCTCTCTCTCTGAGCAGATGGATCATTCAGCAGAGTTCATAGCTCCTGATCTTTACAACATAGGCCTACTTACGTATGAGTTGCGATATTACTCACGGCATTAGTTACATGGGCCTTGGGCTTCATAGACAGGAACTACTTTCATTGGGTGAGGGTCACATTATACCATCTGTGGAGAAGCAAAAGGGCATTAACTCACACCAATTTACACAGAGTTAAAGCCCTTCTGGTTCTTAAGGAGAGGCAAAACTTTGTATCCTACCTGTGGATGCCTTAATGGTTTGTTGAACTTTTCTTTGGTGCACTGTATTTTCAACATGATCGCCAGGACTTCTTTTTTTTTAATCCACCTAGCCTTTTGCATCAACTTTTGAAATAAGAGCACATTGCAAAATTTGCAATGACGTACTACATAATGTGAACATGATTTCTACTGGCAATACAACTGAGTATTGAAATTTCCTAAGTTGATTTCCCGAAAGTCTGTTTTATGCTCTTAATGTTTTCATCATCTAATTGTGCAACAATTATGACTGATAGATAAACCCCTGCAGACATTTTTCACACATAAGAGAGCTTGTACTTGTTCAATAGGTAGTACTTGGTGTACTTTCGTCGCTCAACTAATTTCTCCCAGGCCTATCATCACGAATTGCCATGATTGATAGTTCGTTGGCTCTACACAGCACTCGAATTTGATTGATCAAATCCCAAAGGTATATTTGAACGATTGGGTTGGAATGCTGGAGGGTGTCTGGTCAAAGATTATTCCACTGTCTGCGAGTTAAAGACAAGAGAAAAACAAACAGGCTGGAAATAAACAGAGTGTGCTTCAATTAACATCTTTGAGAAAATGTGTTTCAGAATTTTCATCATTCATATTAGTTACTGCTTGCCTTAAAAAAGCAATTTTAAAATAGGTACTACATTCTCCTCCCACTCCTCACTCTTTATTACTTACTTTCCTTTTACATTTTCTCTTTCATTTTTTTTCTTCAATTTTAACTTTAATAATCTAATAAAGGGATTTTCTAATACATTTCGTTTTATACTGTTGAAAAGAGAAAAAACACTTCAAGCTTCATATTTACTCAAAAAGGTACAAAGAATGATACAATGGGGCCATTCATAGAGGCCAGCAATTAGAGGGATTGAAAGTATGTATTTGAGATACATTTCCTTTTTTTTTCTTCTCTCTCTCTCTCTCTCTATTTTTTTAATACTCAAGTATGAATACAAACTTCTCACAAAACACTGAGAAAGATCCAAATCACACTAATAGTGCACTTTGTTTAGAACAAGTATCGGCCTTTAGTAGCTGATTAACTCTCTAAAGTAAATTTTCCCTGTGTGAACATCGAACTATACGATGTTCGGACAGATACGAACTCACGATCGAAAGACCGGTCAGAGCAGCCTACAGATACGAAGTTCGTATAGAGGAGGCAAGAGATTTTGTGTGTGAATGGATATATACGTCTTTAACTGGGCGAGCTAAGACCAGGCGCACACTTGGATTGACATGACCTGCTATTATCATGCGCAATGGCCCTACTGTGCATTTAATCAGCAGTGAATCTCTAACGATCACACCCAAATTTTCTCTGTGTGAATGCTATATAAACTTTAATGCTGATTAGTTTAAAGCTCTTTACACTGATCAGCTTTAAATAGCTGAATTTTACTCCTGTGTGAAAGCGAGGTCAGATTGTTTTCCATGCACTTCATGTCTTGCATACAGCCTATTCTGTGAGGATCCAGGCTAACTCGGCACTAGGGCGAACTCGGCCTTGGCGGAAGGTCGCGGAGAGTTAGCCCAGAGTTGAATCGATCGTATATACTTGTGTCGAATTTTACATTAATTACACATTTCAAAACACTTAAATTCAAAATTATTTTATATCAATGTGTAAAATGATTAGCAAAGAAGTAATGCTGAAAATTTACAGAGGTAATATTGTAAAAAATTTAAGGCTATAAAAAGGTACGGTGTGTAGCTTGGACTTCAACTCTTGAAATATAGTCCTCGCACAGTGCAGAGTTAGCCTGACCCTGTCTGTGAATAACCTAGATGGTGCACTTGATGTATGATAGAGGTGGCATAAGAAATCTAGATTTGAAGGGAGATTCAAATCTCATTATTTATGTGTGTGTGTGAACACACCTATTGCCTATCATCATAATCAACTGGACATTCCTTCTTCAAACTCTGGGATAACCAGGTCATGGATTTCTAATCCTACTGATACATATCGTCCAGATATAAGGCTTAGGCCAGGCTAGTCATCCATGTATTTAGGTCACTCAGCTGGATTTAGCTCTCTTCTTGAAGGGATTAAGGTGGATTAGCCTAAAGGGATTACCTGTTATATGCAAATTAACTAAGGCCACTTCTTACTTCATTCACACCTTACCAAACAACACCGATTACAGTGGGAACAAGGTAGAGAAAGACTAGATATTTGCATTGAATTTCAAGTCTGCAAACATTTCATTAAAAAGTAATTTTACTCTGAATTTCTAGATTTGGCAGAACGATTTTTATTCTCTATTACAAGTTCTTGCTTTGGTTATCACATCCCTATTAACCAAAAAGGGTGAATATTCCTGCATTCAGAGGTATATCTAGGATAGAGATACAATAACTATTTTAGTTAATGATGATAGACTACTATTTATGAAAATGATAAACCCAGCTCATCTTTTGATATAAAAAGAGACTGCACACATTCAAGTCTATATTAGAACGACATATATGTTATGAGGTTCTAGTAGTTAGAGATCAAAAGTTATCAAAGTATGACCAATAGAGGCACATTTTACAGTGAACTTGGATCATATCAAGACTATGTAGCAGTTAGATTTAATGGTATTTCATGAATTTAAATACTTATTACACCAATAAGAGACAATTTTCACATTTTCTTTACCAGGGAGGCAAACTTTATTGCTTTATCTTGAAGGGAAAGAGACTACTGGTGCATCAATTTTTAAGAAAATTTTCACAGAACAGATCTTAGCCCTACAACAAGATACTGATCAGATTCAGGGGGTCTGTCAATAAGACTATAACATGGAAACTGACTGCCAAAAGGCAATTTGCATCTTGTCTAATTCATTTTCCAATTTCCAGAATCAGTTAGAGGTAAATTATGTAAGAGATAGTGTCTCTCATTTTTAATTTGTGAATTCCTTGCAAAAAAAAAGTTGAACCCCTTTTGTAAACCCAGAAGTCCTGACAGGTTTAGAATAGAGTGATGTTTCAAGAGGATACTGGGTTGAAAAAAATTATTTGGGTATTAGTAACCTTTAACTTCAATCATACTAGTGAAAAAAAAAAAGATGAGGCCTAGTGGTTATCTGCCCCTAAAGATTTAAAAGGACCACAGGAAAAAAGAAATATGCCAAAAAGTGTCATCATGCTTAAAATCACTGAACACACAACCTAGTCAAGTTTGGATTAAAAGTATAGCCCTCAAATGAATTTTCCTTTTTCACCTTGAATTACACCTTCCAAAGTAGACTTTTCTTCTGGTTGTGTTTTAATCAGACAGTTATTTGTATTTTGTACGATATGCAATTATTATCTCACCAAAGAATTAGGACCTAATTTTTTTTTCCAATTTTTTTTTTTTTACCATCATCTGAGAAGAAAGCTTCACAGAAGAGCTAAACTGAGATTTGCTTGGGATGGACTTTATTTTCATACTTCTATCTGCTTTGAAATAATCACGATGTGACCTATAATTGCACTTATCAAATTCTTTATTATATACCATATATTTATTTATTTATTTATTGTGGTATAAAAAAAAAAACATTGTACATGGCAGCCTTGCGACTGAATTGAGTACAATTTACATTAATAATGAGACAAGAATACTGCACATGCACAAAAGACAATAGTATTAAAAAGACAATAACAATAGTACATTCATAACAAAACAATAGGTACACCATATTCAAAGAATAAATATTGATGGTGGGGATAAAGAAAGTGGGTAATGGGTGTTTAAAAAAATAAAGGTTTTATTATATGACTTAAGCAAATTCATACGAAGAATATGCTGTTTAATTAATTATGATCAGTGCTAAAAGAAATAATCTAGTTTCCATGCTTCAAAGTAGGCCTATTTTCTTATGGGTGCAAGGTACATGTATATATGGAAGGAAAAAAATGGGACACATAATTCCCCTAAGTTGAATGGAAAGTGAAATTATAGTTTTACTTTCCATTACTGGTAGACAGAGATAATTGGTAATGCAATATTGAGATTAATAGAATCCATATAAAGAAAAACATACACCGCTAGTATACAATTAGATTTTTCATTTAAGCACATCTATAAGGTAGCAATTTACTTTACGTATATTGGATATAGGGAGTAGGTAGTGACCTAAATATCAAGCAATTGAAGTCCAGCATATGCAATAATTCTACTCAATATCTTCTGCTCTACAAGAGAAATGTTTGATATGTTCGCTGGCTTTGAGCAGATTGTTCAAAGCCAGTTGAAAATATCAGAGGGGAATGTCCTTTGTTGATTTAATCATGTCTCTTCATTGTTTCTTATAACTTAATAACATGTAACTTTGCGAACAGATATTCTGTTCCACCTTAATTCAATCGGCCTAAATCTTGTCAACCAATTAATCTATGATGCAGCGATTGCAGAACACCACTGCCCCCATGACTGGATGACAATGGTCGAAGGTTAATATGGTTACGGTCGGCCGCAGAATACAAAATTGTCCTTAATTCCTAACAAAAAAGGGTGAGTCACTCGCCGCCGCGGTCAGACAATGAAAGTCAGAATGAGCCAATAGGAAATTGACAATTTGGTCTGGATTACTTTCGTACAACCGGAGAGAACCAACTGTTTGGCATGGAGCTTTTGTTGGAGTTATCATAACAGAGGATGAAACAATGTGAAGAAACTATGTGAATAACCTCATTTGCATGCGGGGAACTTGATGACGCATTTCATGATTTATTACATTGCCTTCATTTTTTAAATGAAACATTTACTACAATTTTAAGCTGTGAGAACTTTTAGTTGCTAGCTGGGCCACAAGGGCTGCCCAGAGAGATTTCAAGTCACCAGTGGCTCATAGCCACCACTAAGTTTTAGTCCAGAATATATAGTTTTGTGAATAATCTAATAACTTGGCAACAAGGGCTAATTGAAAGACAGTGTGCACTTCCAAACCATTCTTATTTAGTTGCTGATAGGACACTGTGCAGTACATGAATATATAATTGTATAATTGTATAAATGTATAAAACAAGATATAATTTTAGTTGCAATCTGAGCCACAACATAAGAATTTTAACCCTCACCATACCAACTGGTTTACAGACATATTTAATAAACCATATTTTCACTATTCAAGTCTCAATTACAATATTGTTTTCATTACTCATCTCAATGCAAACATTGTTTCATGACATACAACTTCACAATGCATGAACTCGTTTCTAATATTGAGAGGAAAACCATGCTTTTCTTTGCCAATAACATTTTACATACAAATAAAAAAATTTGGCAGTTTGAATGGTCTACACATTGTACAATTATACTATTTGGAATAAAGTTTAAAAAAAATAAAAATAGGTTAGGGATTAACATTTGGCCAATATCTCTAATGGTAATCAATTTTTTCATAACCATATCCCTGAGGAATGACAGAGTCTGTATTTTAGTGAATCATAGTTATCATTCATGGAAAAAAAAGTATTTGAAGTCCACTTTGTGTTGCAGACATTTTTATTCTTTTATTCAGAAAATGCATCTTTGTTTACTCTTCAAACTTTCAAAAGCTTATTCAGCAAATCACTTTCTTACTACGGACCTTGACTGTCAACAACAACAAAAAGAATGAAGAAAAACAATTAGCTTGAATTCCACCAAACTTCTGACAGAACATAAAAACACTTTGCATCAGGATTCATTTTTTAATTTATGAACTTCCACTGCAAGGTGAATTCTTACCCAAATAGATCTTATGAAAAAAAAAATCTTTACAAATACTCTATATGCCCTCCTAAGTCACTTGTAAACACAGAACCTTACCAATGTCTAACTCTGAAAGCAGCTCCATTTCAGTCCCCTCACCTACATATTTCTCAATAAGGAAAAATTTAGTTCAATTAGCCTACAAAAATAAAGTTGCTAAGCTTTCAGCAGCATATTGTCACAACTCCTACATGCAATTCCACCAAGTATGCAATTCCACAAAGTATGAAATTCCAATACTTATCCATCAATGTGTTATCTCGACTCGATCTCAACCCGGGGTTATTATTTGGAACAAAAGTGGGTCGACTACCAGAAAAGGGGTTGGGAAGAATGTCAATAGAATTTGCAACTGTAAATGCTTTGCCATATTTTCTATTTTTCCCCCCGAAAAAAAGTCATTCAACAGTTGAACTCCCCGGGCTCACTGTTAAAACTGGTTCGTGCTCTAGGGAGAAAAGGAGGAGTTATTCCAAACTCAAAACATCATCAATCCTAAAATTGGAAGATACAAATGAGAGTTGAGCTGGGGTAACCTGGGAAATTTGTGTGTCTGGGTGCATGGGAAAAATACTAGTACTGTTCTAAAACAAATATCTTCACAAATCTAATTTCAGTTTTTCTACATTCTATTAAAAATTGAGGGGGTATGACGAAAATCAGTCTGAAGTGATATGGACTGTATAATATCCAAGATAAACAAATGCTTGGGAAATCATATATTTCAATGTCTTACTTTTGTTTTCAAGGGGTTTTTTTTCTTGTGTTTTTCTTTAAAATAGATCATTTGGGGAGAAAAATAAGATAAAATTTGGTATAAATATGTTTAAACAGTGATCAATCTGCTTGAAACTTATGATTTTCCTAGGATTTAAGATAAGTCAAGTACGATTTAGTCACTTCCAATCTTGAACCCAAGAACACCTTTAAAACATCCCACATATTCCCTGTTCATTGCCCATATAGAATAAATAACCCACTTAACATCATCACAAATGCATGCCTTTAATCTCTGTAATTTTTCCACATCAAGATATAGAGAGCACCTTTACCATATCTTCTACTGAAGATAATTATGCATAAATATTTCAATCTACGATTGAATAGATCATTGCATTAAACTATTTTTTGCACTCATATTAAATCATGTTAAAAATCTTTTCTTTTTTTTTTTTTTACAATAACATCAGAAACACACCTGACTGAACCATTGATTCGGAAGGCTATAACTTGTGGCATTTCAATGTGGTGATGAAAATATTCATCATCTGCATAGATGTTTTGATCTCACACCACATTAAATTATTTCTACAAATTTCCAGGTCTTCAAAATTACATAAAAATCAAGTAATATTATTCATGACTAAACCATCAGGGATATCATACAATGCTTAGCCGGCACTTTAAACTGCAGTAGTCAGCCACCTGTGAACATTTTTTCTGAAAGTTTCCGCACAAACTATTTCAGAGAGACAAAGGAAGACAAGAGAATGTGGGAGACCCCCTGGATTGAAGATGCGGCTTTGCGTTGAATCATGGCATATTTCAAACCACAATTGGTTTCGAAATAATGAAAACAGGCCCTGCAGGGGCTTCCAGAATGACAAGAGCATTGATCATCAGACTTTAAAATGTTATTCTCCGATTGTTATTCTCAATGTCATTGTCATCTTTGGAGCAATCGTGAAGGTATTAAAGGTGGTCAGTCGGCGGTGCCCGTGTGTTTCTATGCAGTCCAGGCGAAGGCGAGTTCGGAGATTTCCGTATTCGTACACATCAAGTTACGTACACATCACAGCGATCTATGTGTATTTTTGCCGAGGAGAAGGACATTTCACTGATCCTCAATATACTTTCGACTAGACCTCGTTTTGTATGTGCATGAACTATTTTGCAGCATCAGCAAATACAGATTTTTCTCCATTGAAACCGCCACCTGACCGCCTTTAAATAGGTCAACAATGTCACCTTCACATGGTGTACAAGAAGAGTTCTTCTAACATGGGCTTTTCACAAATTGTTGATTATAAGCAATTACAGCGCATATATTTTTTACATGAACATTTAGTTCCTTCACTGAAAATATGGCAAAATCACATGATGCTCTTTGGCCTCTCCAATGAAAAAGAAGCAGATAGATCAGATATTTACATACACTAAAGCAATCCCTATGTACAATTTGAGCTCAAATATAATGAAACATAGACTGAGTACTGTGCAGGCCTCAAGCATTCCAACTAAATATTTCACATTTAAATCTTGGGCAAATCTAATAACTCTCCATTTTAATCCAATCTACATTTGCAATAAATAAAACCAACCCTTTTCAGCCTTGTCTTTCCCCTTCAAACCTTGCCAAGAACCACTTGTATCCTCCGACAGATCAAATCCGACAACCATTCTGTGCTATTAGGAAATCGGTAGCACCCCACATTGGCAACACTAGATAACTGACTTCTAAACCCATCAATTTATTTTAACGTTGCCTCTTATTTCACCTCTTGTTTTTCGATGCTACCGGCGAGAGGGGGCTAATTTCGTCTCTCAACGTGTCGGTCTCCCGACAGGATAGACAAGGGAGTCAAGGATTCAGCTAATATTCGCTAATCAGCGGATACCTGTTAATAGACTGTTTGCACCACTGGACTATTATTAGGTGCTCCAGTAGAAAGTGGTCGGATTTGAAGGGTAGATTAGCAAAACACGGTATCACAGTCGCACGCCGAAATAGCAATTTTTCTATGTAAAACGAAGGCAGAGTTTGCATATCTTTACTATCTGCAGGCTGTGAGGATTAATTTACAATGAGGCAGCAGAGAGGGGGAAAAGGTGGCAAATTTTTAAGGACATGTTTTGGGCGAGAGGGTATAAAGGGGCAGTCAGGTAAATATGTCGAAAATTGACTTTTTTAAAAAAGTATAAAATAGAGGTGTGCATGTCAATCTTCAGATTATGACAGAAGTGTTATAATGTGATCCATATCCTCAATTCTTGGCAACAACTGCAAAGTAGGAATCCAATGTAGGCCTACATGTATGTCTGACGGAAAATTAAATTCCAAAATAATCCATCCAAATCGTCACCAGATGTTACAAGGTGTATCTGCCAAATGTACTTGATAGAAAATAAGTAATTCCATGAGCTGTCAGGCCCCCACTATGTTTTCTCATGACATCCATGTTAGGGCTCCAGGATAACTTGTGGAAAGGGGCAACTTTATGCAGGGCTCCACAATAACAGGTGCCTGGGACACAAAGGCACCCAAATTCAAACTCCAGACCCCAATAATTTCAAAACTTTTACAGGAGGCTCATGCATATACTATACAGACCATAAAAATTACAATTAGGAAATTACAAAAAAAGTTGGTGAGGAGCCCTGTGCTATGGATATTATGAGCTTTATAAGCCTGAATATTATAATCCAAAGAAGACTGACTGTATCTCAAAAAGGAATTTGGTGTCATGTTGCAAAAATGTAGACAAGATTTTAGCGGTGCTTTGGAAAAGAATGATGAATGCTAGTTGATAAGAAGAAACTTCCACCTACTAGAACTACCAACACTTCTTAAGTTTACTCTGCAGATTTTATGGTGTTTATCCCTAATTAATGATTCACAAAAGTCTAATCACTGACTGCAACCCAGAACAATACTAAGATAAGGAGCTAACATTGCTCAAGATATTAATTTGTATGCTGTATTTGATGGCAGAATAAAAATGGTGGAGTCTGGTTAAATTAAATTTCTTACATTTTACAAACAAAGAAAAAAGATTTTTCCAGAAATCACAAATCCTGTATCCATTCGCTCAAGAACTGAATGGAAATGATTATCACACACCCTATTCCAAAGAGCTACATTTGAATAAGGTAAGCCATTTTGGAGCCTTTTTTCTTTATTCTTGCTTTCGTTATGAATGATACCATACACAAAGGAAGCCATTTTAAACAGCTTCATACAAGCCATAAAACAGAGAATTCATTGCAACAAAATAACTAATCTAAAGCCCCCAAAATACAGAATAATGACCATAGATGGAAGATGCCTAAAGATGGCTGGAAATGTGGGAATATCCAGAACAACAGACGCTATGACTTTTGCTCATCCTGTATGTGTCTAGCCGATACTGTTATACTGCACATTAAACAATAGCTCATTATCTATTTCAAGTATTCCCTCTGGAATTTCAATGATTGATAACCATACCAAGCATATCACCTTTAATGGCAGGCACTCTGTTCCAAAGGCCAACGTTCAATAAAACGCAACTCATTGCTCCAAATATCTGATACCGTTAATCATGCTAATCCAATATACGCAACTGAGTTTGAATGATCTTCTCAGCCAAACCAATTATTCACACATTCATACTTAGTACAAATTAATACAGCGCTCACTTACATCAATTGTGTGCAGTAAGTCAAAGGTGAAAGCCTTCACTTTGTGTCATTTTTTCCTCAAACAATACTGCATTCATTATTGCTTCACACCATTAATATCTTTTAATTTTGCCCAAGGTCAAATTTCTTTGGTACTGCATTACAATATCACTGTATTTATGAGATATATTAATAAAGTTGGCAATGCTTGTTGCATAGACATGTTGAATAAAATATGAACAGATTTATATTGGTGGATCTTATCAAAAGGGAGAGCTATATGGGAGATGTGTGAAAAAAATTGCTATTGGAAAGTGAAACTCTACTTTCGATGGGTGGTTAAAATAGGGTGAATATGTTGATTTGAGGTTTGTATGATGATGATACAAGCCTGGTGGAAGATTATTTCAATTGGACAAATCAAATTGCTTTTGATAATGGATAGTATACAGCCAGGACCCCTGTGTAGTAACCACATAGAGAATTTATGGAGTGTAGGTTATTCACCTTCATATCTCCATGTTTTCCTCTATCAGGTCTAGCTCGTGCACTATCTATCTCTCTCTCTCTCTCTCTCTCTCTCTCCTTTTATCTGCCTCCATCCTGCTCCATTTCTTTTTCTCCATAACCTTTCTTTTCCCTCCCTCTTGTTCTTCCTCTCTCTTTCTTCTCTCTCATCTGTATCCCTTTCCCTCTATCCCTGTCTCTCTCTCTCTCTCTCTTCCTCTAATCTTTTCCTCTGTCTTATTTGTCTCCTTCCATTCCATCTTTCTTTCTCTCTCTCTCTCTTTCTTTCTCTCTCTCTCTCTTTCTTTCTCTCTCCCTCTCTCTCTTTCTCTCTCTTTCTCTCTCTCTTTCTCTCTCTTTCTCTCCCACAAATGCATCCCCCCTCCCCTCACTCTCCTTCTTCCTCCTCTCATATTCACTTGTCTCCACTGCATACCCTTGCACACCCTTGCACGTATAAACACGCCCTAATAATGATGTGGTCATACTCCTGTGGAGTTGCTAGGTGAATGGCCAAGAGGGTGAGAAATAAATCATTCTTAATTTAGGAATGATCGAGGTTCTGATATTGAAGTCCAAAGAATTAAAAGGATATGCTGGTATACAATGGTATATCATCATCATGCCATCTTGAATACTGAGGAAAAATTCAAAGCCCATTACTGTTGGAAGATTATTTCAATTGGACAAGTATTGGACAATCCACGTCCACCTGTATGGATTGTGTCCTTACAGCCAGAAGGGCATTAGATCAAAGTTAAAGTAGACCCTATATGAGATAACGCCTCTCTGACTCTCAGCAGATGATATATAATACCTTCTTCACAAACCCTTGTGTTCATCTTTTAGAACTTTATGTAAATCCTTCATTTACATATTTTCCATAAAGAAATTTTTCATTTGTTTTGAATATGATTATTGAAGAATATTTTACATTGCAGAGCATATTACCATAAAGATAGAATTGTATTACAGTGGTGATGTACATGTATTAGACAGTCTGTGAATAAATGATGTATTATTTTCATCATCCTATTGTATTAAACAAATTATGCATTCATTATGATCTACATCATCATGCTTTTTACTATTTCATATTTCAGATGAATCAGAATCTTCAAAAATTCAAGGGCTAATTTTAGCAACCAAATACACTCACCAGGCACAAACTATGCTATAATCCAAGTAATTTTCTCCAAAATAACTGATGCAGTTGCCTCTTGCGAAGTGATGCTTCGAACAACGAAATATCAGCAGAAAGGTAGAAGTACATGAAGTAGTAGCAGTATAGTCCGATATGTCTCTCTCTCTCTCTCTAGCTAATCCTCCTCACAAGTCACTGTACAATGAACCTGCTCACACATGCATTGGAGCCCTAAATCTCTCAATGATCCTCCCCTCTGTTTTAGGTCCAAAAATCAATTATTCATCTACCGGTCCACCTACCAGCTACATTAGAGTCCAGTGATATACTAATGAATCGACCGATAATTAGCTACTGTAGGGGGTGTCCCACTATTCACAGCAGCAGTAAAATAATTACACTAGTCCATGCAATTCAACGCACTGTGTGACTGAAGCGGCAGCAGTCGGCGTGATTTGAGTCAACAGCCAACATGTGATTTCATTTTTTCCCCTCTTTCTTTAGTACCCTAAGCACATTGTTTGGGCAATCCCCGTGCAGTACACACAAAAATTTGAGATTTCTCCTGAGATTGCATAGGCACACGTGAATGGGTACAGTTCATACATTTTGTTGACTGTGTGGGGGGTGCCTATACTTTGGGCTGATCCACTGTATGTATGGGGGTTGCTGCGTGTATTTTGTGAGGGATAGTTAACAGGAAGTTCCTGTAGGTTTCCTATATCAGGCAGGACATTGGCTTTGCTCTCTGGTCAAACATGAGAGTCGTCCTAGGGGTCGGACAGACATAGTGCAGAGGGTCTTTGTTCTAACAGCAAGCAAATCACATGGTGTTTGCCCTCTCTAATCAGGATTGATTTGAACAATCAACAAGCTCCTAGTATAGTCATGATGATTGATTGATATGAAGGCATCTATAGGGATGAAATATACAATATTGGTCAAATAATGCAAGAGTTATTACTTGAGAGTCCTGGGGTGACTGTCTATTACATCATTGGCACAATAAGACGATGTACTATGAGATCAAAGTCCTCTTGTATTTTTGTATCATATTAGACCAAAGATCATTTGTGATGCCCATGGATTTTTTCTCCATCTTTTTCAACAGATTTCAAACAAAGAAATCCCACCAATAAATAATCATCCCAAGTAATTTCAAAGTGTACAAGCTTGTAGGCCTATATTTCTTATTCAAATTGGAACTTTTGAGAAAATCTTATAAAATCCATTAATTTTCTCAAGAAAACAGAAAGGCCTATCTCTGTGTAAATGGTTAAGACAGCACTTTCGGTTCTCAGCATATTGACTATTTTGACTACACAGGTATTAACCATTCCTAAATTTGTCATAAAGAAAGAAAGCAAGCAACAAAAATCGAAGATTTCAAACCACTGAAATATATTGAAATATCAAGACTTTAAACAGTAACCAAGTTAAAGGTACCATTGTGCGTGTCTGTAGAAGTCGAAGGGTAAAAATAATATACATTTTCACATTCTTAAATAAATCTCTTATAGAACATTATGAGTAAAATGGAAATGGTTGCATTTTAAAGAAATCACATATTTGGCAGTGAATTATTAAGAATTATCCATCATCATCAATAAATATTATGTGAATATTTTGTGAAATATGAATATCTCATGGGTGAAATTGTCTCAGATATTACAATTTAGAGAAAATATATTTGTTACAGAACATGGATTATTCTGTTTTTATTTGTTCAATTGGTGTTTTTGAAGTGTTTACCATTGTTCAAGTGGCCCAGATAGTTTGTGGAGCAAACTATGAAGTGCTTTGTAACTTCAGGGGAGCATTTCATTAAACGTTTTATCAGTCATTTTTAACGACAAATTTGCTCTCAGCCAATCAGATGTAAGGATTTCAGCAGCTTATAACAGTTGTGGGTAAAAATCACTGGCAAAACACTTGATGAAAACGCTCCCCAGGAAAAAATGCCATACAAACTTTGTGGATTTGACTGGATTGGATAAGGTTGTCTTTAATATGTTTAAAACAAATTTCAGAAATATGTGGAGTTCTCCGAAAACAGCTTGCTTCAAATATCACTCCAGTAACTAAATGCTATATAATGCTGTATCATTGAGAACCTGCTTCACAACGACACACTCCATGCCATCATCAAAGTGCGCCCCTAGCAACCAGATACCCGCAGAAATTCTGCCTAATCGGTTGTGACAATTTGGGGATTCACAAGACTCTTACATCATCCCCTCCTGGTCTTCCGTCAGCGTCAGTGCTGCTACCGGTTCCAAGCTAGTTAGTCTGCAAGCACAAACCCTTGTCAGTCAATACAGGTAACAGAGGGTCTGAAATGTGAGACTAAGGAGACTGCACTCCATATATATAGGCCCTACTTCAGACAACAGCCACAGACTGACAGAGTTAGACTATGCTCAATGTTTTTTGCTTTGCAGTGTCGATATGAAGTGTGTGACTGCAGTCTATGACAGACCCCTTAGTTTGCAGGAGTAAATCTTTGTCAGTTATAACATATTGGGTGTGAAGTAAAAAGACTGCAAACTAAAGATAACATAAATCATATATTGTATTGTATTTTCTTGTCTTTTTTTTTTTTGGGGGGGGTGGCAAATTAATATGTGCTTACAGACAACTTTATCCTTATGTATTAAAGACATTATAGGCATATCAAATTATATTACTCATATACTTATATGTATATGACATTAAGTTATGTAAATATGAATATGATGTTACATTATGTAAATGCTGAATGATACAAACTATGAATATAGTATTATCCAGCATAGGCACTACTACTGCACACACAGATAAAACATTGTCTAGGAATACAGGACAATCTTATAAATGGTGGCTGTATTCATCTATTTGGTCTTTTATTAATCATAATCAGGAAATAAAATTGACAAAATATTCATTGATTTCTTGAGTTTAACTCTAGCATTTCAAAGTCTTCGAGAGCCAAAATGCTTTTAATACTGTATTATCTGTATATGAGGCACAGTTAGATAATAGCTTGCATCAGTATCCTAAAAATAGATTCAATTCAAATGCCAAAGGACATTAGTGCCGGGCTGGGATTTGAACCCTCAACCTTCTGATTGAGAGTCAAGTGAATGAACCACTATACCAGGACACCTCCACTCTTCCTAATTCAGTTTGTAAAATATGTTTGAAGAAAAAAAAGGATCATAAAGATAAATAAATAAATCAAATCAAATCAAATCAAAATCAAATCAAATTCTAGTTACAGTCAATATCAATGAAAGACGGCTATTAAGTACCGGTAAAAGTAAAAGTAAAACTAGAATAAAGAGATGCTTGAGTACTGTGTATCTAAACAAATCACTCTCTAGAAATGTTGGTATTATAAACAAATTGAAATCTTGGTTTCCCTCACATGTATTACTGGTGTTGTATTCCACCTTGGTTTTACCCTACATAAATTATGGTATTCTTGCTTGGGGCAACTCTACTAAGTCTCAATTGCATAGACTCTCGGTTATACAAAAACGGGTGATGAGAATAATTTTGAAAAAGCCTAGACTAGCTCCGTCTAAAATATTATTCTTTGAAAATAAAGCGTTGAGACTAAACGATTTGTTTTATTACCAGTTAGGCAGTTTAATGTATCAAGCACGAATTAATGAATTGCCTCGGGTATAAAAATCAATGTTCAAAATGAATGATTGAATACATAGGCATTCTACACAACAATCCTCTTCCTTTCATTTACCACTTCTCCGTACTCACCTTGCCCAGAAAACATTAATTTACAGTGGGCCCTTTTATTGGAATCATCTTGATTCAAATCTAAAGCAAGCTTCTTTTCTTAAATCTTTTAGAAGAAATCTTGAACATTATCAAATTAGCTCTTACAGTATTAAGTCCATGACAAGTGTTTTTGCTTTTTATGCCTCTGTCTAAACATAACAAAAACAAAACCTTCCTTCAAGACATCTTTTTAATCATACTTACACATGTATATTATGTTTATCTGGATTTTCTACTACTATAAACCCAACAGGCGGACATTAATTGCTAGTATACTTTGTATGCTTATTTCATTTTGACGTTTAATGATGTTTATGTGTGTTTATTTCCTTTTTCACACATATCTTGTCTCGTCTCTTTACTGTCATATCTGTATATGTATACATAATTACATATTTTGTAATTCTCTCTTTTATTGGGGAACCTAGTTTTAACAAGCTGTGCTTTTCTTTAGGTTCTCCCATGATACTGCCTTTTCTATGGACTAATGTAAGTTTTTCGCTTTTGATTACATTGAAATTGTTATTGACTATGATATCTGTATTCGATATTTGAACGATGTATACTTTCAATTGTAATGTTCATGGCAGATTTCTGCAGTATTATTATTATGAAACAAATTCAGTTCATTCATTCATACTTCAAGGGAATATATGAATCGCCAGAAATGACCACTACATGTTGATAGCTGTAATATTTATGATAATGACCACACACTCACACAAATATTTAATTGCTTTTACAATGTAAATGGTAGATTTTCACTGAAACAATAAAGTCAAAATGGTTCCATAGCAATACCTTTATTAAAAACTCTGTGCAGTGTCTTCAGATGAAGTTGAATTTTACAGACATTTGCAAATCCAGGAGTCCTTTTTTTTGGGGGGGGTGAGGTTAAAGGAGGACAAACAAGTGCGTATAATAGTAGCAGATATTGTATGGCTGGTTGGGCAGCTGCCCCCTGTGCCCCCCCCCCCCCCCGAAACTGCCACAGATAGGAAAGATATGCCCTTGTCTTTGAATATATTGTTTCATCATTATTAACTGTGTAAGGACATTTCTTTTCTTATGTTGTCACTCACTTCAATATTCATACTATACATCACCTCCCAAAAAAACTATTAATGAAAAAGCCTTGTTAAAATAAAGTGGCAAAAATACTACGGTTGTCCTTTGAGGGTATACTGACTAAAAATTGAATATTCACCAATTACTCACAAAATCACTCTCTTCAGACACCCCTCGGACAATAATAAACCAGTCCATATAACTTTTTTGGTCCAGGGCAGTGGCCTTGGCATAGCACACAATGTGGCACCAGCTCAAACAACAGGCACATACCAAACGGCTTTGTTATGGTAATGATGGGGGTGGTCAGAACAGCAAATTTAGTGTTGTTCCTTGAGGTATGACTAGACGTATTTGTTGCAAATTGCGTTTCTGAGAGAGGGCATATTAGGATTAGGTACAGGGTTACAATGAAGGGGTTGTACTGTTACCTGTAAGTAAATTTGACGATTGTTAAAAGTTTCAAAGAACTTTTTTACCTTCTCAAAAGGTGTCATGTTACTTCTATGGCTTCGAAGGGAAATTTGAATTGTAAAGGAAATGGGATTTGGTAATCACCTGAAATATGCTCAAAAGCTTTTGTTGGTATGCTAAACTACAGCTTGTTGTTACCTCCTTAAAATCAAATAAAGTGTCACTCTTTCGACCACTTTAACACCTAAAGACCGGTAAATAATGAATTCAGCAAGTCGCTTCTGCCCCATTGTCCTTCTAAAATGATGAACATCATAATTATGCTTCTTACTTATCATCATCAAAACTGATATTCCTTGCAATCTATCCCTAGAGAGGCATAGCAGTTTACCACATTCCTCATAAAACTGTATTACAAGAGTTAGGTATACCATGGACACAATTTTTTTTAAATTACTATTTACAATTCTGAACTGCAAATAAATGTATTCTCCTGCATGACAGCAGTTTACAACTTCTAGTGCAACAAACATTAACTCACTGACTACTGAATTCTCTCATTCCCATAGGCTTAATACATTAGCCACCCGGTTCCTGTAGGAAATGGGTTAAGATTTCTATTTAGGAGTACTTTGAGGGAAAATATCTCAAAAGCGCTTATTAGCATCGTTACTCATTAACCATTCCACAACTTTGCACCTACACAGTTGTTACTTTCTTTTCATATATTCAGTCATTAAGATGATTTATTCAAGAGGTGGTAATAATTATATTCATTTTTATCCAAGTAGACAGGCCTCCAGGTCACTTTTACATCAAAATAAAAGGATATATCAAATTCTTTTTTTTTTATGATGCAGAGAGGTTCCATATAATTTTGAACATATTGGAAAGGTAATCTGATATTACAGGTATTTACAATTTTGAGGAACCAGCACTGCTCACTCTTTCAGTATTTCATGGTCCTAAAAGAAAATAAACTACATCATAAAATCAGGTTGCAGGGCCTACCTTTACTGCTATCAAAACACTTGCAAAAAGCAACTTAGAATTTACAATTTACCTTGAAAGAGAAAAGATTTTGGCACAGAAACCTAGATCTATATCATTTTCATTACATCATGAGTAAACACACAGCCTCGTTGCTTCCTGTATGTATGACTGTTTCATGACGTTGGTTACCGGTATTCATTTTCACAAAAATATCTGAAATTGTCTATATTCGTTTAAGGTTGTAAATAACATTTTCAAGTGAATATTTTAAAAAATGTTGAAATTGTGAATAAATCCTTCCTACAATGCTTTAAAAAAGGGCAAATAGATTAATGGTGTTTGTGTCTAAATTTATTTCTCTCTTTTTCTCTGTTCACAAGATAAGGAAATGGCTAATATCGCAAAATTTCATTATAGGAGACAAATGTTTTTTTCTTGGTCATCTTGCCATTTACATACACTTCAATCACTCCGCACATAACTAAAAACATTTCAAATCCCAGAATTTTAAACAAAAAAATATATCTGTCTAGTTACGATGTCCAACAGCATTCCTATACTGAAATAAATTGTAATTAAATGCTACAAATTTTTCATGAACAAAAAACATCAACAGCAAATGTGTTAGAGCTAAACTTGGGTAATTTCTATTTCATTTCAAATCATCCCTTATAATTTACAAAACTATGAGACACTGGACTGCTACTGTATCATTTGAAACCAAACTGTATAAAAACAAACATTTAATATCATCTCACAATTAATTTTGTTCCTCTCTGTTCTAGTCTTTGGAATTGATTTTCCTTCAAATGAGGGATACAGAATCAAGGCTCCACACTTAATTTTTGTACAGGTGGTCAAGTTTGAAATCTTTAGGGTCTGTATGCATGTGCCCCATGTATAAAAATTTGAAATTTGGGGGTGCAGAGTCAGAATTTAGGGACACACGTGCATCAGGCACCTGTTAGTGCAAAAGCCCTGCAGATGGGAGGGGGTACATACCATGGCAGAGCCCTTCTGAGTAATTGCTTGAGGAACTTGGAGATATTATAAATCTCTCTTACCTTGAAATAGTTGTCTTTTTAGAAGAAGCAGGAAATTAAGTTAGCAAAGCTTTAGAGAGAGAGGTTTCATCTTGGAAGAAGTTGAACCAGAGGATGTGTAATGAACCCCCCAAACAAAAAGCACACACACACTAACACAAATTCAAATTCAAATTTATTGATATAAAATCCTGACATAATAGGATTATCATCAAAACAAAACATGATAGCAGCATATTGGATAGAAAAACAACCTTGAAAACATGTAGGAAAATTATATCAGAACCGATTGGCATATGGGATTATACTCTACTGAAAGTAATTTTGTTATCCTTAGAAACAAAACTAAACACAAAAAAGTAACAGAATGATGAATAGAAGCAAAACTTCAATGAATCAAATGAAACAAATGAAACAAATGAAACAAAACGTGTAGATAATAAAGAATACAAAGTGCTGTTTTTTGTGGGGGGGGGGGTCAGTTTGAAATCATATATAGGCAAGTCCAAGGTATTTTGTTCCATACATTACTGACTACATCAAATATTTTAAAATACACAAGGATTTTGTGAAGTTGATAGCTCTAATATAAAAGATTATGATACTTCTGACGTACAAAATTTCACCCCACCCCCAGTGAAAAAAATAAAAATAGAATTTCTGCCCATGGGTCGTAGTGCATTAAAATCTCTGAACACAACAGGTGGACTTCAAAGTAGCCCTTGCGAAGGAAATTTCAATTTTTACACTGCCCCCCCCCCCCCCCCCCCCCCCCCCCCCCCCCCCCCCGCGAGGCAAAACAAATGGTTTAACTTTGAAACAAACATCCCATCCCCCATCCCCCTCCCATCTCTTGACAAACACAGGGGGCAACATCTAATCTCTAGCAATGCCTCTGCTTTCACCAGAAAAGAGATGACAGGTCTCAAAGTGAAGTTTTAAAAACCATCCATTACACAAAAAAATGTGAAAGGGAGGCATGCATGGTTCAATTTACTTGTTTTTATGCACTTCATCCTTATTTGATTCATAAAAACTGCACATTCTTTCAAGATTCTAACTCCTTCTCTATTGCTCTTATTTACTGTGCTATTCCTCTGCCAGAATTTTAAAAAATTATTCTCTCTACATTCACTTTCTAACTGACTCTACCCCCCCCCCCCCCTCCCATCTCCTCTGCTCTCTCCCTCTTTCTTTCTTTTTTTTTTCTTGCTTCCTCCCTTCCTCTAGGTCACATTTGTAATTACTGGTGGCCCTTTCTTTGCTTTCTTGGGGCTTTGCAATAGTGTGACTCTTTCCTCTCTCACGAGCGCCTGCTTCTTAACACATAGAATAGGAAGGAAATTATCAATCAAAACGAGCGAAAGTGAGACTAATAAGATTAAAACTCGCTCACACAGGAAGTTTAAAAAAACCTTACTTAGTAAACAAATGGGAAATCCATTCAACTTGTAAAAAGAGTGATTATGTTACAATTAGAAGTAATCGTAATCCCCTCTCGTACACAGAATTCTTTTCCTCTGCCATGAAGTTTATCGGTATACTTAAAATGAGCTAATAATGGAATGGAGGAGAAGGAAGTTGGTTCCTGTCTCTAAATATTTAGAAGGGTTAGAGAAGAACGATATCGTTGAAGATCACTTGCTTCTGGTTCAATATATGATAAATACAGAACTTTCATATTACTAAATCAGTAGAAAAAAATGAGAGTCTCTGTTATATGGCATAGAGAAGCATTCACTTTGAAATAATTATTATGAAATAGTACAAAACAATTACAATGAATACTTACTATGAAATGAAGCATAACCTTAGAAATATTATACCTTATATGTATCATGAAATAACTTGCATTAATTAATTTATGATAATAAAATATAATAAAATGTGTGATAAATGCTGAATAGATATAAAAAATTTAAAAAACAGCTCACAAATGTAAAAAAGTGTAAAGACTGGTCACATTCGTCCAATAGCGATAACGATAACTATACCTGTAAATCATTGCCAAATCGCTGAAGCATTTTTTATGTGGAAAATGAATAGGAAACCTTTTGGGTAGGTCAGACTTCTCCGATATATGGTAAAGAACCTCCCTCTCCCATGTTATCGTATCAGTTGAATCGCTCGGTCACCAATTCTTTCAGGACACATCTCACCGACATTTTCTGAGAGTCACTTGCTTTTGCTCCTTCGAGGTGACATCAGTTCAAAAGAATCATGCGGGTAGTGTCCGTTACGCTTGATTGACAAAACCCCATCGATTTTATCGGTCAGGTGTGACCACTTTTATCTTTATCGTGATAGGTGTATTTTATATGCGCATATATTATTGTTATCATTATTGGAGAAATGTGACCGGCCCTTACGAAAAACAAAACAAAGGTAATATTAACCATATGTAATACAAAATATATTTTAAATTTGTTTTTTGGAGTGATTGCAAAGGAACAAAAACACTACCTGGGCATCATTTGACCTTTGTATTTCACCACTCAATGCTAAGATCTACAAAAGAAAAATTTCCCAGTCCATTTTACATCCCCAAACAAAGTCCGAATACATCACAGCATAAATCGCAAATGCCTATCAATAAATCAATGCGTCATTCCTTCAAGATCACCACACAAATCAGGAGCTTGAATGATATTAGTAAAGTTATGTGAGATTATTTAAGTTTGCGCTAAAATGATTTATTAAGGAAGATAAGAAATAATTCCTCAAAGTTAAACTGAACATTGACACTTATCCAAGAGTATATTTATTCTGGCATTCCATCATGCCTCTCCTTTGCTTGCATAGAGTCTATAACCTGACTAAAACTCAGAGCAAACAACAGTATCTGATCATATGATATTTGTATTATATTTATTTTCTTAAGCACACTTTTGTATGAAACTGGAAAGTATATTTATGGTACGTTTACATTACAATTGTAAATACATGTACCCGGTAAATACAGATATCCTGTTATAAATAGATGACTGGGAAAAAGGAGTGTCAAATCAAAATAAAACTTATGCATTGTAATACTCCATTAGGGGAAATGAATGTGGAGAATTACAATTGTGGTTGTGAGACTCAAAATGCAGGAAAGCAACAGAAATGTTTAAAAATTGAGAATTTCAGCCTGTTATATAAACTGTGTGTGATAACAACAGATATAAATGATGAAAACTATCAGTATTTATAGGCTTCAACATTTTAGATGGATTGTTGAACAGCACTCAACAGATAACATGACATATCGAAGAGTAAAATTTCAAGATAAAGTCAAGTTCTGGTCATGCGACTACATTTTGAAAGAAACTGTCCGGAAGCCATTGGGAAAGGTTGATCACGTGTAACTAAGGATTGGTGTATTCTGTGAGGTTTTGGAATCATCAAAATGTTAAGAAATCAACCCAAACTCGCTCGAAAGCACATGCACCGCACACAGAAATGGGTATATGGGACTGCACACAGATGTGGCATGAATGTTCGGCCCGAACACTTCAGCTATTTTTCATATGTCAAATATAAGCGCATGTGAAGAGAAATCCTTTTCATTTCTACTATGATGTTCTTCCAAACTGACATGAAAGGAATGAGAAAGCTCACAAATTATTTTTCACCTTTCCCAGAACTGAACCTTCCCTTTATAAGTGATTTACGGTAAGCATGAATGGTACCTGTTATGTTTGACAATCCACTCTGCCTATGTGATCTCATAAAATGTTTTATTTTTATTTCCAACTTATTTACCTGCTAAACCCCATTTTTCAAACTCCAAGAGAACTTGACATTTCAAAATCAGAAATGTAATGGCAATTGTCGACCAGCTCGTCAATTACATTAGTAAATCAAACCAATTAAATTCTAGTATCTTTGTATCATCTCCAAAGGGACAACCAAAAGCCATTTGTCATATCAATATCACTCTCGATTTAGTATATGCTCGTTCACATGAAGCTCTATACAAACAAAGAACTACATTGTTGATACATCAGTGATTTACAAATCTATCATTTCCCTATTAACACTATAATTATAGTGGCACCAACAGAGAAGGATGCTCTCTATTTGTCTTCCTGCTGAATACACTATAAATTATCACCTCCAGAATCTTGCAATGAAAACCTGATAATTGATGCCTTATCAAGATTTTTTTTCCTAGTACTTAACACAATTGTAAACATGGTGGGGGAAGTTCAACAGATTTAGGGAGTTGTTTAGCAAATGTGGATTCACGAGAATTGTTTGGTTTGATGTTCTGCAAGCTGTAAAATTGTTTGTCATTAAGCTCACACCATTGTTTTCTATATGAGTGATTAAATCAGACAATAGGTAATGCTGTTAGTTTGGTTAATGGAAGACAATCCTGGGCCCCTTCATTAGAGTAGTTGCGATTGATCACAGATTGATCGCAAATTGCCCAATCATTGGATTCTCTATTGATTTATAATAGATGAGGGATTTTCTATTGTTACATTACACTAAGTGGAATTTCAAAAGAAAGCAAGAATAATAGTTTAATCATCTGTGCACCGCAACTGGTAATTAACTTAACTTGGCTGAAAAATAAAACTATTTTGTGAAATAAGTGGTTTTTAACTTTTTTTAATATTTCACCTTTGACATTACTGACTGAGGACCAGTAGGTTGCTAATTCAATTAGCGCCTCTTCGCTTGTCAAATGAAAAAGGAATTGAGTTCCCAAATCTGGAGCCATTGTACTGCTTATTTCATCAATCAACCCTAACAGCATATCTGATATTCTAGCTCCTACAAATTTCATGTTCATTTTAAATGTTGTGGCTGCTTCACTCTAATCAGAGATCATTAGCTACTATTTATGTTCAGTTCAAATTATCTTTTGATTATTCATAAATTTACATACTGCAAGTGCAGAAACATCAAAAGATAATTGCTTCGCAGTTTAAGTCAATTTCTGTTGCAGAACAGAATGATATTCATTTAACAGAATGTGGGTTGTCTCTAAAGTATGGATTAAGAGAACAATGATATCAAATATTAAAGTGTGAGCTACATTTCAACAAATAATAACAGAAACAGATGCCAGTGTAAGGTCACAGCAGATGTTCACACAGCAAGATACAAATATCATAATTGAACAATTTTCATACAATTTTTCTCTGCTCTGTTGCACATGGACTCGTTACACTTTATTGTGAAACAATCCACACATTTGACATGTCATAATCCACGAGTAAAGACTACATTGCACAATAAACAAATAAAAGCAATGACTCCATTCGAAGGTCACAGTATATACAACTCCTAGCTACAAACTATATGTTCTGATGATTTTCATTCAAATTTTCTCCGCCAAACTTGTGACAGAATGCCACATACCTGTCAATTAGCCCACAAGTGTGGACTACAATTCTCAAATAAAATAAACACAATCGCTCCAATGGAAGGTCATATCAGATACTACTCATAAGTACATTAGAAAAAAATATATTTGTCACTTTTTGATTCAAATTTTCCCTGCTCCGTATTGCATGCTCTAATTGCGAAACTTCCATGCCCACGTATCTGTCGATTAAGCCCACATTTGTGGACTACACTTGACAAACAAATGAAAACAATGACTCCAATCAATGAAGGGTCACAGCAGATACTACTCATGGCATCAAAAATAACAAACAATCCATATTTTCATTCCATTCTTTTACCTGCTTGATTGAGCATGCAACCATTTACCCTTACTGAATAAAAAAACATACATACTAGAACCATTCACACACAAGAAAAGTGTCATATTTTCATTACGTTTCCTATCTCATTTGCTTTTGCCTATCCACCTGTGGGTTATATAAACTTGATTCTAATCATCTCCCTGTCTTACACCTTTGTTTTAGTACTGAGCGAACAGGAAATAACTGCAATTATTCACAAAGAATGCATCGTTAGTAAGATTTTAATAGCAAACAAAAACCTCGCTAACTATTGTAAGATCTATTGTGAGATCTTTTTTAGTTCCCACATGAAAAAAAGCGTGATTCTGATCGGGGTTCAAAAAGATTTTCTTCCCTCAAACTCACCTATTGCTCTTTGTGTGAATGACGCTACCAATCAAGCCCACGAGAAAGTGTCAAAATACTCAGACAATGCCAGAAAAGGATACTATCATTGAAAAGTTCAGCCACATTCCACAACGCAGATACCTCCAAATCCACAGGATGTTTTTATGACGCCATCTGTGTCACATGTTTCCCAAAAGAAACAATAAAAATCCATCGATTTAGCCAAGGATTTGTTTATTTGTTTTCTGGTCTTCAAATAGTTCTTAATGTCATGAACCCAACAGTGACGTTTAAGTGAGGGGCGTTTACACCGCATTCCATGACTACAGAGACCACGATCACCGACTTCAATATGACCTAATCAGACCGATATACCTGGTTTTGTTCTTGATAATGAAGTTGGGAATAAATGGGGGTGGAATCTATCTGAATTCCAAATACAATCATTTGTGAGCTTCAAAATGTCAGATTTATTACACTGCAAGATGTTCACAATTCCCTACAAGACTGCAATATATTTCTTCTGAGGTGGAAGATATAAGAGATGACAAGAACTCAGGATGAATGAACTTTTGTTTACTCTGTTTCAATTAAGTGAGGGTTGTTTTTTTTTAATGCTTTTCAGAAGTCAATTGCATATCTGTTTTTTAAGAGCCAGAAGGGTATTAACTGTATGTTAAATGATATGAGCAAACGTCCTTCTGGCCCTGAGCAGACGATATATCAAAAAGATAACAGCCAAAAAGGATCATACTCTATTTCCCAATATAAGTAATATACAATTATGATACTTGGTCTTCAAGATATCTCACATCATGAATTAATAGTTGGTAGCATATGGCATCACTGTAATCAAAATAGACACTACCTTAACATACATTTGATTTAATATTCATCATAATATATTTCATCCTCTTGAAGAAAATGTGAAAGAAAACACTGTTCAAATCAAGGTGAGATTAATACAACTTGTTTTACATAAAGCATATCTATGAATACATGTAAAATCTTTCATTCTTGAACTTGTTTTATCAAAGAATCTGCTTTCTTCATCATATTAATTTTAAAAATTCATCATCATGACATCCAGTTTATGCAACACTTATATCAATTGATTATATCTTAAAAGACACTTGTTTGAACTCTAAAAACCTTGTCTTGAAAAGAAATAACAATCACTCACTTTACTCTTGGCTACCTTTCAAAAATTTGATGGATTTTTTTCTCAAAATAGAATACTTGTGCCAAACAAGTGCATAACTTTGTCTAGATGGTAATTTTCCAATTTACTGTTTAAACTTCTTTGTTCATCAAAAAAGGATATGAACAATAGCCCACAAGAGGAAACTAAAAATATAATTATGAGACAACGATAAGGCTGGCTGAAATATCACCCTCTCTCTCTCTCTCTCAATTTTCTCTTTTTCTTGCTCTCTTTGTATCATACTCATTTGTATTCCCTTCTGTCCATATCCATTTCTTTCTCGCTCTCTCTGAAAGTTTGTCTTTCTCACTCTCTCCATCTCTCATTCTCACATTCTGTCTCTTTAACTCTCTTTCCAACCCTCTCATCCTTTATCTGTCATGCTCTCTCTCTCTTGTTCAGTCCAAGGAGTTATCATAGAACGATAACTCCTTGTCTCTCACTCTCTGTCTCTCTCACACACACACATACACACACACACACACACACGCATACCTGTGCGCGCATATTAACCGATGACATCTTTTACAACCTAGAATTTGACCGCATAACCGATGACCTGTGTGTGTGTAGAATTCAACCGCATAACCGATGACCCGTCTGAAATTTTACTATACAACCAACGACTTGTTAGTGTAACACTAACTGATGACCTACCCCCTATATGCAAAAGCATGTAATTTGGGTCTAACTGCGCAGGTCTGCCAACCGATGACGTCATCGGTTCGCTGTGTGTCATCGGTCCGAATGTAAAGTTCATGCATATGTCATCGCTTTAAATGGGCGCACATACACACGCACACACACTCTCTCTCTCTTCCTCTCTCCCTCTTCCTCTCTCTCTGTCTCTCTCACACACACTCTCTCCATCTCTCTGTCTATCCCTCTCTCTCTCTCTCTCTCTCTCTCTCTCTAAATGTAAATTTATCTATATCTCTCTACACAAAAAAAAAAAATAACAGAATGAGTACAATCAAGGGAAAAAGGATTATGGAGGTTCAAATGTTTTCAAGCTTCATGGATATATATTAAGCACCATCCATTAATACCAGGCTACTTTATATTGTAAGTGCGAAATCATCCTACATGTATGATATTCCAAAATGATCAAGCCATCGGGAGCTGCCACCAGGGGCTACGCCCCACAACCCTGGTCTCTTTTGACTCATCGGCACCTAGCTTATGGATGCCTTATAAAAATGTATCAACAAGCCAATTTATAAACGTTATTAAGAGATAATGTTGTACATGTATTATACCTGCTTATAATATTAACTCGTGTCTGTAACCCATTCATCCGGACATCATCTCCTGGTCAAAAAAAGCACAACAGATTGTATACTATAAAAGAGATTCTTGTTATTCAAATTTGCCTTACTTGGGAAAATGGCATTAAGGCAACCAAAACATTTCAAGAAAATTATTCTACAAAGATAATCAAATTTCAGAAGAAATTTTCATCATAATAAAACAGATCTCGATTCACACCTACCATAAGCTTACATGTCAGAAAAAAAGATCAATATCAAATTCATTTAAAGAGCTTCTGGCTCTTTCGTACCTGGCCAAATATCTATTCTGATATAAAAGCATGGGTATGCATGGATGAAACGGATATTAGCAGGTGTTATCTTTCTGTTTATTATACGAGGGGGAGTTCTATTTTTGTGTATTGTGGTGGAGTGGATGTATCCATTATATAGCACCTGCAGACTATGAAGTCAGTAATCTGAATTCATGTGGAGAAGATTCCATAATAACTACATTGCATAATACCTTATGGCACTTATAATCCTCATGATCTATTTCTACTGATGAGGGGGGGGAAAAACACTGACCCTCCTTGCCCTTACACAATTCCAAAATCATATCTCAATATCTCATGCGGATAAAAGTAAAATGCAGGAAATGCTGTAGATTTTCTATTTTAGAATATTTCTAAACATCAAGGCTAATTAACTTTAAATTATTATGTACGGCAATAACATATCCTTCCACTACATAAAAATTTTAAAGCTAAACTAGCATTGATTTATCCTTCTCTGTAAACGGGATAAATAGTGCAAATTATACTTCACTTATCCTATTTACCTAATTTTCATGAATCCTAAATGATTTTCAAGGATATCTTTTTTTTTTCAACAATCCTTAAAATCAAAACTGCCCATTAAGTTAGATCCTTCAATTTGACAAGAATCTATTTTTTGTCATCTGCTTCACTAACCTTGAAAATATATATCAAAAAGATACTCATCATGCAATTTACTGCTTTAAAACATTACTGACAAGTACACATACATGGCCCCTTCATTCATGGAACAGAACCATTCAGGGGTGCATTTAAAGGGGCACAACCTGCCCATGCCACCCCTCCCTCCCCCCTACCCTCATTCAAAACCCAAATGACATACAATATGCATACACAAAAATTGCCTCAATTGTGAATGTGTTATTGTACCACTTCTTACCCCAAAAGGCATCTGAAAATTGTAAAAATTTGTTTTTGATGCATCAACAGACAAATCAGAATTGTGCCACCCCCTCCCTCCCCCACCTCTACAGAATCCTGCATGGATCTACCCCTGTTAAAATTGATAATCATCTTAGCATCAAACCCTCAGGACTACATAACAAATAAGTGATGTTTTAATCGGAAAGCAGAAATGTCACCTAAAATCTGATATAGTAAAAAGGAAACTTCCAATCTGTCCGAAAGTAAGATGAAACTGAGGCACGGAAACGCTTTTATTTCAGTGGGGCTCTGCCTATGTTAAAGATGAAGAGCCTTTTCACACTAAAGCAAACTTTACAAAGAAACATGTAGAGAAATACAACAACTAAACAAGTGGAAGGGGGATACACAAGGGATAAGTATTGTATGAATACACATTTAAAAAGGAACATGTTTTGGTGAGAAGTGCATGCTTGTATGAATTCTTATATTCTGCAATGTTCAGACACAGTCAACTCTGATTTATTTATGGACTTTTCACATGAAAAAGGGCCAAATCCTCCATTTTACTAAATGTTTGTATAACTTTAAAGTTTGAGCTCAAATTGCCACATACTGTAAAAATCAGAAACTTTATAGACATAAAACTTTTGCGATTTGTTTCACGACAGCCAATTTTTACAGCACAACACTTTTGCGAATCACAATAATTGCAGTTTTTTCAGTAGAGAAATCAATTACTGAAACTTTTGTGAATTTGAACCCCCTCACATATTTCACAAACATTTCATGCCCTCAAAAGTTTCTGATTTTACAGTAGTTTATACCATGTCTGAACAGGGGGCTACTGATGACTATTTTTCCTTGGGAGGAAGATCAGTTACTTTCATCATCTTTTCTTTTGTTTTTCTTCTCCTCCCTCTCCTTGATATTAAGAACAGATGCCCCTTGGATGATGATAAATCAGTCTCCTTTATCTCTTTCCCATAACTCTGAATTATTAGATCATATTATATATCTGTCTTTGCTATTATTATTATTCTGTCTGCAATTTCATTTTTAAAGATTGAAGTAGGGTATCCATATATTGGTCGACTCAAGGAAATCTACTGAAATCAAAATCCAAATTTGATATTAAAAATAGTGCACTGGAAATATACATTCATAGTGTGATATCATACACAATGGTCATTATGACATACCTAATTTCCTGCATGATGAGAACCATTAATAAAAGAATATAGTGACCAACTGTGAATTAGCAAGCATTACCATTTTAAGCAATTTTTTTGTTTAATAATAATAATAATAATAATAATAATAATAATAATAATAATAATAATAATAATAGTAATAATAATAATAATGATATTAATAATAATAATAATAATAATAATAATAATAATAATAATAATGATGATAATAATAATAATAATAGTGATAATAATATTTATAATAGTGAAAATTATAATAACACTAAATATTGAAAATGAAAAGAATTCAAACATATCTACCTTTTGAAAAAAACACCAGCATATACTACAAGTACACAACCTAAGTCTGTCTACTCCACTGCTATATTTTTAAAAATACAAAAAATCTCCTAAAATAACACAAATAGCTGACATCGTCCTCGTACTTTTGCAAGTTCATTCCTTCCTTGCCCATGATGGTCGAAGAGGCTTAGATTTCGGAACCCTGCTCCCAAATTAAATTAATTACCTTGTCAATTTTGATATTTTCCAGCAGGCGAGCTCTTCATAATTTGCAAGACAAGCTTAATGAATCCTGATGAAGCTTGATATCACTGGGAAAGAAATTAGAACAATATTGCTTTTTCTGGGCTAGCAGCAAGAATATACTTCAAGGTAAACACAAATCTAATATCTATCCATCGGATGAAATCTTGCTTGTTTCAAAGACAATATAAATATAATTCTTTTCAGTTCTGTGAGAGACTGAAAAGTATCATTTAGATGGCGGTTTATTGAACCCTCATTGTACCATCAAGTTTACAAACATTCATTATAAATAGTTATGGGACAGGCTTTTAATCATGGTTCTTTTTTTTTTTTTTTTTTTTTTACTTATTTACATATACATGTATCTTGCTAGTTGCTACATTTCATTGTAGCAAGATACATGGATCATTTATCTAACTTCACAAATTTATAACCCCATTTTCAGACCTGCCAACCCTGAGAACCAAGAAATAGAGACAAATGACAAGGCACAGGCTGAAAATAGGGACATTTCTGAGTTTCCTATACATTACTACAGACAGATTTTTGCAAAAATAGGGACACAGTGGTAGAAGTGGCTTTTTCTTTTACCAAAAATCGGGATTGTCCCTATTAAATAGGGACAGTTGGCAGATATGCATTTTAAGAAAGACAAGCTTCTGTTGGTAAAAACAAGTATTAGAATAACTATCAAGAGTTGAGTGGAACTGACTAAATATGCGACTGAAATGATAAGGTGACTATAATTTCCTGGTCATTACAAAATTACTAGAACAATACTCTGATTTCAATTAAAAATCCACATTTATAAAATAAGTATGGAAGAGGTATTAATCTACATTGCCACTCTCCACCCAGGTGTTAAATGGGTACAGGCAGGAATGAATTCCTTGAATGCTGTGAGCGCCAAAATCGGTAGCCTAGCTAGAGCCGGGGTAATGTTGGAGTGCCTTGAGCACCATTCATGGTGGATGGATATGAGCACTATATAGATATTCAATATTATTATTGTTATTATTTTAAAAAGTAAGATGCTTACAGTATTAAGTAACATTTTTAAAACTTTTCTTCTTTAAATACAAGAGCAATACCAACTTGGTAAGTTTTTGTCAAGAATCCAGACTCATAAAATCAGTGCAAAAGTATGCAATAAAATACAAAAATAACAGCCCCTTGGCTACATTTTAAAATTTCCAAAGCCTTCTTCCTGTAAAATATAATGAGAAACTGGCCTCATGCATATTTCTATTTTTTCAAGTTTCCAAACTCCTTGTTTTGCAATGTCATAAAATATTGCTTGTAACATATATATGTTTTCAGTAATACCCTTGACTAGTAGCTTCATTTGGACATTAAATCTTCAAAGGAAGGAAATTCACATCTTTCACATCGAAACCTAATGACCTGAATCCATCATGGTATCAGTCAGAATTACTTCAAATTTCCTGTCATTATTAGGAAGTAGATACAACAGGCATAATAATGTTTTGACAAAATGACAAGTGTACGCTTGGATTGCAGCCAAGGTACACCATTAAAAAAGGCTTCAGGAACAGTCACTTTCTATCATTTGGTTTCGTGATTTACAAGTTCAAGTTTAGTCAACATGATTAGTTCATTTCCTTCCCTTCTTTCATCTTGTAAATGTTATATATCCAGTTTAACCTTTAGAGTGTCAAAGACAGTTTGGACTACCCAAGTTTTTATATTACAATAATCTATTTAGATCAAGGAAAGCTTGTCTTTCTACTGGATGTATAAAAAGGTGTTCAGGAATCATCAAGTAAGACATCACAGAACAATGTATGTATTAATGTAAACAATGAAAAAAGGCACTAAGATTTTTTTTTTAATGTCTCATGACATTGTACTTGTGATATATAGGCTTGTAAACTTAGTGGTAGAGTAGGGATCAAAATTAGTTCAAATTTATGAGTAAATCAAGAAAAGTGAAGTTTGCACACAAAATACATATTTTTTTACAGGTCCGCTCGTTATTCATAAGAACCGCTATTCATGTTAAACTGCTATTCATTTAACACATGCTATGAATAGTGGCCCATATGAGTAGTTATGAATAGTGGTCCTTATGAATGGATGTCCTTATGGATAGCGCGGAAATTTGTCTATGGTATGCTCGCTATTCAGAAGGACCGCTATTCGTACAAAACCATTATTCATTTAGTCACACATTATGGATAGCGGTCCTTATGAATAGCGGTCCTCATGACTAGCGAGGTTACCCCTTTTTTTATAGCACAGACTAATTAAGAATTAATGAAATAAATATTAATTCAACATCACTGCATACATGCAATATCATAAATCAATACAACCTGGGCAAAGTTGTGAGGAATCAGTTTCTTGGAAAATAAGAGTATGGAAATTTATATTAAGCTAGACCGTCTAGATCACTTGTGCACTGCGCTACAACATCAAAACCTCAGGCTGAAAATTTGTCTTCATTAGACAATGATCTTCATTTTGTTTAAAAACATCACAACTTTCTTGTAGGTAAAGTTTCCATGGTTACACAATGTATTCTTTCAAAGGAATAAGAGCCAGGAAAAGGGCTGGTGATCCCTTTCACGACTTTCTTTCCACAACCTTCATATTGGTTTTCTAATTTTCCTCGAACCCTGAACCATTTCTCTGGTTTTCTGAAAAAGACTGCAAATCATTGAGGGCTGGAGATCTCCTTTAACTTGTTCACGTGGGAATGACAAGAAGAGTCATGGGATGACAATTCTCCATCAACGGTTTGCTTATACTACCTCATTAATTGAATCAATATGACCAACATTAATCGTGACTCAATCTCTTCATCTTGTATTAAAGCTACAGGTATGCTAACTGCATGTTTCTGTCAAATCAGTGTATTACTATCACTGTTAAATCAATATTAAACAATGTGAGGGATAGACCTTGATAATAGGCCTAACCACAAACAAACTAAAAAATTGTTGACAAAGACATTAGAATTGTATGTTCTGGGACAACAAAATGGTGATATTGAGATGTTTAATCCAAGCTCTTGTTGAAATGCATACATTCCTCTTGAGAAGGAGTGCTAAATAAAGACAAGGAATAGGCACTATTCACAATCAAATAAGTTTGAAGATCTGCTTGAAGACTTTCAAGTACTTGTAGACTTTAGTACTGTATTCACTTAGCTTCACAGGCTTTCTGAAATCAATGTCAAAAATGGTGTCTTCTTTTGATTTTTTGACATTCAGCACAGATTACATTTGCAATATTCATCAAAAAAAAAAAAAAGAAGCAGTCAAAGGCTATATGTACTTGTACAAGACTCAAGATTTAACATTTCAGCATCAGATGCATATAGTGCCAGTGACATAGCATGAAATAAACAGTGATGTCAGCCAGAAGACATCTCATTCAAATCAGCAAATTGCACAGGTGCCATTCACCTAAAATTCTGCCAAGCAACCTAACAGGCTTGTACTTGCAGCACAGGTTGCAACTAAAATATGTCACAAAAAGTACTGTTACTATTGGTTCATGAGAATTTTTTTGGGCAATCTCCTGCAAATGACCACCTAAGCAATTGTCTAATTTGCCCAGGTGGCAATCAAATTTTTTTTTTTTTAATAGCAGGAGCGCTGAACAAATACCCTGTATAATCACTTACAAACAAACATCCATAGGAAATAAATTCAATCAGTAAATGACTAGAATAAGAATCTAGATCCTATTGCACAGATTGAGCCATTTAACAAAACTTAGCAACAGTCATAACCTTTTAGCCAATCAGCATTCAGGATTTTTCCCTTCACTTTATATGTGTACAAGCTGATCCCTAGTTGATTGGACATAGTTGAAAATGCATGAGGTGATATTATTCAGTTGAAAATGTATGCCATAGGTCGACCGTGACATAGAGCCAGATGTACAAAGTCTGTAGAGTTTCATAGACCTTTTTCACTCATGTAACCCCCTCTGTGTCAAAGATTTTCAATGATACATGGTCTTTCATGAGTTGCATTTCAAATTTTAATCAACTCTTTCACTGTACAATTTGGTTTGAAATATCTTTTATAGGGACAACCTCTACTACATTGTATGTCTGTACCTGTCTAGGTCTCCAGAATATACCCCGGTATATTTTTGTACAAACATGATGTAGAACACTTAATTATTAGGCGGGATTTGCCATTCACAGGATTGAAGGCGTTAAAAATCAATGGATGTTTCTTTCAAAAATCTCTGGTGACAGGTAACTCCTTGATTCACCTTTCATGTATGATAGCATCTATTCAGATGGAATTCACCTTGCAAACATTACTTTGTTACTTCATCTGTCAAACCTTGAACAATCTTCTGGGGTTGTCAAATGCAACAGATATCTGTAAAATTTGAATACATGGTTCTGTTGGCACATTCATGGTTAGAGATGGAACAGAGATGTCCTGGCTTTGTACGTAAGAGCATTGGAGTTCCCTAGAACATAGCATAAAACCGCAGCTGCTTAGTCCCCCAGATGGGGGTAAAAGCATCATGTCCCCTGGCTAACCTCCAAACATGTAACAGTTCATAAACACCACGCTACTATACATTAACCACATGAATATTAATAACTTACCGAGAACTCTGGCAGGTCTGGGAGATCTAGATCGAGCTCCAGCTGCAGCTCCAAGTCCAGATCAAATTGCCATGGTGATGGAAATTGATGAGATCCTAACATTACCTCCATGCTCCTCTTTATCAAAGCTCTTCTTTCACACTAAAAATGTAGTCTACTCATGTACGGCACACCTTCTAGTCACTGCTCGAGAGAATACAAGTACAAGTATATCCCGTAACCTTCACGGTGGAGACTCCGGCTCAACAGAAAACCACTAGACAGGAAGATTGAAATTAATGTTTCCAATTATAAGAACATGGAAGAAACAGGCTTCTCCAAATTTCAGAGCATGATAAGATTACCTCCAGGTGTCACTGTGTAGAAGCTAAAGGTTCTCAGTTCAAGCCTCTAAAAGGGGGTTCACTCTTCCATTGCAACCTATAACGAATCAAACATTGTTAGTGTAGGGGGCTAGGAGCATGATGTCACTCGAAAGAAGCTGACAGTTCTAGGTTCCAGTCTCTACACAACCCTTCTCTCTGTGAGTACGAAAGTAATCCTCTGGAAGAATTGAGATGTTATAGTAGATGACATGACATACTACATCTACTGGACAAGGTTGGCTAAAACTGGTTCCACGTACAGCACTTGATTCTGTCAGCCTACTACATAATCCACAAGTCTATAACAACAGGTAGAAACAACATTTAGTCCAACAGGCCCAGGTAGGGTGGAACTAACAGTGTTGATCTATCCACTTTAAAATTACAATAAGAGCTGAATCCTGGTATCATACACTGTACACTTACTGCCTTTTAGCAGGAAACACCAGTGACAGATTGATCCTGGCAGGGTTGCTAGCTATCTTCCACAGATGGTGTTAGGTCCTTTCTCCACTGAAATCAAATGAGAATCTGATAAAACAAAACTTTCAAAAATATTGGACTCCTACAATCCAACAAATCCGTGGCATTGGCTTTGCATGAAACTAAACACTTTTAAACTTTGCTTCAAAGATAGTGTCTAAGATCAGTGGTGGTCTGTCTCAAGTGTGGAGAGGGTTGTTAGTTGCTACTGTCTCCACAGAAATCAAGTGAGAATCTGCTAAACAACACACCAAGATATCCAAATCCTAAAATCAAATGCATGGAAGTCTGTAGCTTTGGCATAGCCTGGATCAAGTTCACGATTTGTCTCTACACTTTCAAACTTTGACTCAAACATAGTGTCTGAGATCGATAGTGGTCCATCTCAACGGTGGAGAAGTGACAGTCAACGGCTATCGCTGATCATCGCCTGATACGGAGCTGAAAGGAATATATGTATAGACATAAACATCCTTTGGACTCCAAAGAAACACCATAGCAATTTTCATTCCGAAAGGTCACGGCTCCCCAAAGTGCTAGAGTCAATGTAAAGACGTGGTGTGTTAGAAGGTTTGGACAAAGATTGCGGGAGAGGGTTTTGACAAAGATCGGCTGACAGTGATGTCTTGCTAAGGATGGATTAATTTTCTTTATAATACCAGTCAACTGTCCCAAGTCAGTTATTATCACAAGGCTATGATATATAGGTAGTGGGGTATAATGTGATAATTAGTTATGGCAGGTTTCTTTTCTGTTGTTCTTTTTTAAGGAGATAACAGCTGCCATGGCTCTAGCGATGGAAATCAAGAGAAAACTGCTAACAACTTGGACCATTTGGATTTCTCAAAGGAAATATTGGTGCTAGACATGTGCAGCTATATATGTTCAAGCAATGGATTTGAACAGTTGTTAAATTTTCTATTTCCTATTGTTGTAGTCTACATCATGTCTCTTAATATCTGTCTGTCTACTATACATAGAGATCTATAAATCCATTTAGATCTAATATTCTCCCAATCCCTCCCTCCCTCCCTACCCCACTCCCCCTCCCACTCCCCTCCCCCCCCCCTCTCTCTCTGTCTTTCCCTCTCTGTCTCTCTTCGTCTCTGTCCTTTTCTCTCTGTCTCTCTCTGTCTCTCTCTCTCTGTCTCTGTCTCTCTTTCATGCACACTTTATATTTCTGTATCCTTCTTGAAGGCTACCTACTGTACATAATGGCAAGAATCAAAACTAAAGAATAAAAAAAGTGTGATTTTGAATGTCAGATACTACATGAATTCCAGGACTGGATACTTGCTTATTATCAAAGGAATCCAGCACAAAATATTGGGGGTCCTTGCGCACCAGCCCCTAATGTACATTCTGACATTTAGGGTTCCGGAGTAATATTTTGGGAGTCGGTGTGTACTGGACACTTGTATGTATCTAGCCCAGCTTAAACCTTCAATGATCCCTTTCTTTTTTCTGCATTATTCTCTCTCTCTCTTTCTCCTTTAATTCTAATATTATCCATTTTGTCCTCTTCAGCTGCATCGTTCTTTTACTTTTTCTCTTCCTTATTTATTTCTCTAGTTCAACTAAAAATTCTTTGCTTTCTTAAGTTATTTTGACTTTGTTCCTCTTAAAAGTCAACGGTCTTTATATTTTCTTCATTGTCAATCTCAGTTTAATACCTAACTGATTTTGAATAGGAATCCTCTTGTGCTCCAGTTACCAGTCTTATTACTATTTCTTTTACCACTATGAATTCAACTTTTAGAAGATTATTTCTAGAGAATGCCTTTTTTTTTTTTTTGCAATGGAATGTTTTGGTACTATTTAATTAGATGTATCAAGAAAGTATGAAATTAAATTCAAGTTCCTGTTTATTTCCCTCTTCCAACATTTCCACTATATATATGATCTCTCCATGACATGGCCTACCAGTCTATTCTTTGTACTAGGGGATTCTGAAATAATTACGATTTATCTTATGAAAGTAATCCACATTTCCAAAGTATATTGGGTGTGGGGAATGCCCCGAGAAAAAGTTACATGTACTATGTAGCAGAGGAAATTTTGCAATATGGGGAAAAACAAAAGATGACAACTTTCATGGAAAAGTCATCATCTGGCAGAAAAATCTTAGGGGAATTCCTCCCCTCAGCCAAAAAGGACACTATTTAATGAAATTCTGCAATACAAAATATACGTTTCATGCCATGTAACTAAATTGCAGCATACTAGACAAATTTATGAGAAATGCCGCAATAACATGGCAACTATTCAGGAAAGCGAGGAAGGGCACTGTAAGCTCCAAGAATTTCCCTTACGAATTAAAAGCCCCAGGTACCCCGCCCCCTCCCAGTCTAGTCGGCTACAGAGACATCGAGGTACAGGACGCCTGTTATCATTAGCCCAAGTTCTTAAAATTGCCTGCATTTCTGATCCAAGAAAATTAAGCTGATCACAAGTTGCTCAAGGTAAGACACAAATGGTGGGATATATCACCACTGAGCTTTGGATATTAGCTCAAAGCATTGTCCTAAGCACAGTAAAGTTTGTTTGCAACATAACCATCTACATTGTACTTGGCAAATTAGAGGCGTTGAGACTGTGACATGCTCTGTGGCTTTAGCTAATTCCTTGAGCAAGCAGGGATTGCTGGACTTGAGCTGGTGGGGACGGGGAAACTTGAAACTTGGCAAGCGTTGATCAGTTCAATGATATTTCAAGCTTGAGCTTGCTTGGGCTATGGAGATGAGGAACTTATAACTTGGACCATTCTCTTGAGAAGCACTGATTAATTTAATCCACTGACTAATGGATTCTCTCATTCCCATAAAAATAATAATAATAATGGTCATTTATAATGTGCTATACACAAAGAAGTACCATAGCGCTAACAAAGTAAAAATCAAAAGTTAAACATCATAAAAAAAAAAATAAAGGAAAAGACTAGCTCTGTGGAAATAGATAGGTCTTCAGTTGAGACTTCAGTTAACACTGAGACCGCTCTGTTCCTGTAGGCAATGGGTTAATATCTCAAGCTCTTTAAACTTGTTCAGGCTAATGGAAACGCACCTGTGGTGAGGTGGCTATGGTTTGGCTCCTATAATCCAATTTAGGATCCAGCCACTTGTCTTATCCTGTGATGAAGCATTTTTCTTTCCATCGCTCCTTATTTGCCCTCAACTGACCCCTGGAAAAAGGTTCAATATAACTTTAATAATTCACATTAGTATTTTAGAAATGTACTATTTAACCCACTGATAACTGAATTTTCTCATTCATACACATGTTTAATACAGGAACCACTTCACTTAGGCAAGGGATAAACAAGTTGATGCTATAATGGAGAATCTAACCAATGGGTTATGGACAGGAATATAATCCAGAAAGGCATATTTCTACACTCATTAAAATATTTCTCAAAGAGATAGATACATGTAGTTACCGACATTTTCAAGCTTGATAATTTATAGAAAAACAATTTTATTTTTAAACAATAAAATGAAAATTTTATAGACATTATCTTCCCGGGAATTTATAGACATTATCTTCCCGGGAATTTGCTAGAGGACATGAGTGTAGTGATGGGCCTTGAACCCATGACTACAGCAATTGGCATGTACAGGTGTAGAGGAAGGCACACGTAGCATCTTATCACAGGGACCAGATGACTCACCATAGGGGTAGGGGAGGGGTGAGTGTGGGTGGAACCATCCCAGATCCAGGGTAATGCCTGAATGAAATCAGCACATTCTGAAGTGAAAGGTAGAGAGTTCAAATTCTTCACATTTTACTTTTATTTTATTTTGTTCTCTCTCTCTCTCTCTCTTTATCTATCTCTAGATATACATGTATCTATATTCATCACTCATCCATTCTCCATCTTTTTTCACACTTTTGTATCTTTTCCTCTCTGACCCCATTCTCATTACTGGGGATAGCGCGATCTAGCGCGTGCTAGATCGCGCCACCTCTAAGGTGAGAATACTGTGACGTCGTTTTGGCGTGCTCCACGGCAGTCCACGGCGATCCCAAACCACCTCTGGGGGGTGGTCCACGAGAGATAGCGTGATCTAGAGCGCACCTTTTCGCAGTTTACTGTGCAGAGAGTGCTAAGATAGATCGCGCTACCCTCTGCAGGTGTGAACCCACGGCGTGACAGCAGCGTGCCAGTGAACCTCCCTGGCACGCCCCACGATGGAGCGATCCACTTTCCAATCTCGTAATGAGAATGGGGTCTCTTCTACTCTCTTTCAATTCCTCTCCTCTATCTCCTCTCTATCTATTCTCTCTCTTCCACTCTTTCCTTCTCTGTCTATTCCTAACCTATTACCAGTACTGTCACTGAAATTGTCTTCTTTTACCTTGACAGTTTTCTATCCTCCAATGTTGCTCTTTTTTCCCCCTCTCTCTCTCTCTCTCTTTCTCTCTCTACCTTCTATTCGATGCCCTCTCTTTCAAACTACAGCTATTGTACTGACATTACACATCGTGAACAAGCAGCATATGACTTGAGCAACGAGATGAAGTGTTAAGTTGATGGAATGGACGGATCATGGAATGATTCATGTCAAAGTAGGATTATATCGTCTGTTGAGAGCCAGAAGGGCATTAACTCTCATACTTTTCCAGTGAAGTAATGCCCTTCTGGCACTGAGCTGACAATATCATCCACACGGTTCTATGTACATGCAATGTAAGCCTCTATCAATCATCTGATCAGACAGGTATTGTCCAAATCAAATCCTGACAGATCCTAGATGATCCAACATGAGCCCTGGGTGGAGTATTATTCAAAGATGAAGTTGATTACTGGTCATGCGACCTGCATTCTGAAAGAAACTTGTCTGGAAGTTATTAGGAAATGTGAATTTAGTAGTAAATATGAACAATTAGGTACTGTGGGGTTTTGGAATCATCAAGAAGGATATGAAATTGATTCAATTTTGCTGAAAATCAGCTAGGCCTACGTTAAAAGCACTGAACACAGATTTGGGTTTACGGGACAACATAAACATTTGGCATCAAAAGTAGTGCAAAGTTTTAAGCTATTTTCTAAAAATACATGGAATATAAGGCCATTTCACAAGAAATCTGTTTCATGTGCCAGCTAGTCATGCTTTGATATCTTCCACAGGAATATTAACCCTTTCAGGACAGGAATTACTGAAGGGCTAAATTGATCACATTTTGTTCTTCGAATTGGCAACAATAATATTTTCTTTTAGTGCTAGATGGCTCCAATAAGGTGTAATGTCTTTGAAAACAATATACGTGGTTAGGAATTTTTTGAAAAGTTTTTTGAAAATTGCCAATTTTGATGAAAAAACAATGATTTTGAACCTCTCAATGTGTTGCCAATTTAAGGATCTCAAAGTTCATTCTCGTTTTTAAAATTCCTGGCATCAAATGCAATATGGTCATGCAATAAAAATGGACATAGTGTGTGTAGAAAACTTTGCTCTTTCTCCTCATGCATCTGGTATATTTTTTAGAGCTCTGAATCAAAAGTTATTGAGCCAAACCACAAAATGTGGTCAATTGTCTCGAAAGGGTTAAGGAATGAGCAAGCTCAAAAATTGTTTTTCACATTTTTACCGGAACCAATCCTTCTCTTTAGGATTGCGTTCATGCAAACATTTTTCGCCCCAGAATCACGGTTTCCAAAGACGTTTAGTTTAAAACACGGTTGCGTTCATGCAATTTTCTTCATCGGTCGTAAAAATAAACGTGTTTGAGATCGCCGGACTGAAACGCAGAAAAAGGTGCATTTGATCTGTGGTTCATGTTCATGATTCTACAATGTAGCTTAAAAATTTGCATGCACGCACAGTGTAGACATGGAAAAGCTGACCCAACTTCTGGGGAGCGTTTCATCAAGCGTTTTGTCAGTGATTTCTACTGACAAATTTGCCCTCAGCCAATGAGATGCAAGGATTTCAGTAGCTTTTAACACTTGTCGGATAAAGTATCCGACAAATCCTTTCATGAAACGCTCCCCTGGTCCCTGGTCTGAGGTCCCTGGTTTGAGGTCCCTGACTCAATGGAAGAACTTGCATGTGCCGGCCACCCACCCATGATAGACAACTGCTTCCGTCAACTTGGGGTAAAGGCTAGATCAGTAACCAGTGTGCCCTCATACATAAAAGTCAAATAAATGCGAGCTCTTTGTGAGCTGCCAGAATAAGGCCATCATACTGGCAATAACTTGACTAGAATGCTGTTATATTGGACACCTGACAGCTTATTGAAGAGGTGTGGTTTACCTATGACCCTACTCATATCTGAGATAGGTCATCAGGGGTTATAACTAAGTTTGCATTACCATAATAATTCACTAACCTTTTCAACGCAAGGCTTATTAACATCTTGTGATCTCAAAAGCCTTAAAGGGGGTACCCAATGCTGATACAATGTTAGTTCATTTAAAAGATCATGATTTTATTACAAGAAAATCATCTGCCTAAATTTTTTTTTTAAATTCGTGTTGCCAGAAAATCCCCGAAATATGGTAAGATTTCAGGATATTTTGGCCCCTCAGCTGTGTCCCAATTTCAGCTAGGTAACCACAATGACGTCAAAGTGGTTACCCAGGTTCGCGTATTGCAGATGTGTTGCGCGCTAGACTGTACAAAATGCATTACACCTTGCGCGCATTTTGCTATAATTGCGCGACAAGGTAACCACTTTGACGTCATTGTGGTTACCTAGCTGAAATTGGGACACAGCTGAGGGGCCAAAATATCCTGAAGTCTTACCATATTTCGGGGATTTTTCTGGCAACACGAATTTTAAAAAAATTTAAGGCAGATGATTTTCTGCTAATAAAATCATGATCTTTTAAATGAACTAACATTGTTTCAGCATTGGGTACCCCCTTTAACAATTGAAAACTAAACATAATAATAATAACAATAATAATAATAACAAACTGTATTTTTACAGCGCATATCACTATAATGCAGTCCCTATGAACTTTTAAGAAAAAGGAAAGAGAAAGGAATAATAGAAGGATCAAAGGGGAATTGTAAATTCAGTTTTGAAATATCTAGTAAGACATATCAACTGCACTAGAGCTCTGTGCTTTAAAGAAATAGAGAGAGAAGGCAGACAGACAGAGGGGAGAGAGAAGGGAGCAGTAGAGTAGTAAAATGAGGAAACAAAATTTAGAGAGAGATAGAGAGAGACGTAGACAGAGTGGACAGAGAAATGAACAGTAGAAAAGTAAAACGAGGAAACATCATACTGGTATAAAATAATGGTTATTTTTATTTTTTTCAAAACTGTTTCAATACTGAAATACACATTGTGCAAACACATTGGATATTTAATAAACATCTAATTAAGTCATTAACAGGCATATTGTCAATTGTCAGCAAACTTGATAAAGAAAGTGTAAAACTTTTGACTGAAAATAACTCTGGCAAAATAGCAGAGTTCAGAAGCACATACATGTAAATGTCAAATTTGTGAAATCAGTTGAGGCAAGGTGGTAATTTTGTAATTTTCTACATAAATTGACAAGTAATCATTGACAAGTGTTGCCATGTTTAAAAACTGAGTTTCTGTAAAGACTGTTTTTTTCATCAAAATAAGATGTAATAAAGAAAGCAGCTGTTCATGATGAGAATAACTCTGAAAAACTTTTAGCAACAACTTACCAAGTATTGAAAATGCATTGTTATTGCTAATTCAAACTGGGCCTATCCCTTTCTGATGTTCCTGCTTTTTAAAACAATGACTAGTGAGCAGGGAAATACCACTTCATTGTGATGATGAAGATGGGAAGTGAATTCAAGCTGCCAGAGCAGCGGGGAAAACCTACTAAATAAAGGATTGTAATTGTTGCCTAAACTGAAAGTATATACATGTAAACTACATTTATGTTATAACTCGGAACTAAAAGGCAAGGCAATGTTGAATGCTGTCCATACAATAAAGGAAACTGTCTAGAAGTTTTTGGGAACGTTTGATAATGTAGTTACCAAAAATGATCCACTTAATTTTTTTAATGTCTACGTGTAGCACTTCAGAACCCAATAAATATGGGAAGATATTCGAAGTCATAGTTTAATAGGGCTATCCTATGAACAATTAATAGCACTTCAGAACCTGATAAATATGGAAAGATATTCCAGGTCCTAGTTTAATAGGCTATCCCATGAACAATTAATTAACATCTTTTTTGATAGAGAAAGGACCTTACAAAGACCCAAGATAAGCCTTTATCAAGGTTATCAATATCATAAAAAGTAAAGTGAAAGAGGGGTAAGACGGGGTCATTGAATGCATATGTGAGAGCAGGCTAGGAACAAAATAATAAGAGAAGAGATGAGTAAAGCTTTCCCATCATGCCAAGAGGCAGGCCGTCGCCAGGGAAGAGGAAGGGTAGGGACAGAGGAAGCATGGGACATGTCTCTGAACAGGCCATACAGTAAAACCAGGCCATGCAGCACAGACAGACAGTCATCAACACTGATCCGCTCTATTTTCTATTCAACATCTAGAGCTTCCCAACCAAATAAATATGGAAGGATGTCCTAGGTCCTATATAACTATCCAATGATACACCTCTTTGGATGGAGGATGGATCTTACATAGACCCAAGATGGGCTTCATTAAGGGTATCAATAACATAAATAAAGAGAGTAGGATGAAAGAGAGGTACATAAGAGGGGGTCAAGAATGCAGGCTAGGAGCAAAGGAGGTAAGAAAAGAGAAAGCAAATCTTTCCCATCATGCCAAGAGGCTGGTCGTCGCCAGGGAAGAGGAAGGGTATGGACAGAGGAAGCATGGGGCAAGCCTCAAAACAACAAAACAGCAAAACAAGGCCATACAGCAGAGTGAGAGCATCATCAACAGTGATCCAATTCTCTTTCTACTCTACATCCATGGCTTCCCAACCCAATCAACATGGATAGAAGTTCCAGCACCTGGAGCCAAGACATCAAGAAAACCAATAAATGAACAAATTATATTCCTCTTTTTGATCTTTCTTTCTTAATAACTCTTCAAGTTGCAGACAGCATACAACTTGTCAGAGTTGCAGATAGTAAGCAATGATAAAACAAAAATGTCCAGTTTGATAGAAAGAGATTGCTTTCATTATTTCAGCAGACAAAAAGGAAAAGCAGAAGAAGATAAATCATACTAAACAAAGTGATTATAGCATCATTATCATGAGACTATGTCATGTCATTACTGTATAGCTGTATTGTAAACCAATGATCCAAATAGTTCATTTTCTCAAACTTTTATTAAGAAACATGACTTTTGTATTTCAATACTTTGTCAGAGTGAGTGAGTAATCAGAACAATATGAAGAGCTGGATTTCTCATTAATTTTTGCATTTTTCATCAATTTATCTGTATATATAGTGATGAAGAAAAAGCAAACAGAAAGACAAAAACGTGCTAAAAGCAATAGTAAAATAAGCAAGATATATTTCTCACTGAATGTGATTACAATAACTAATTAATAAGGCAGGATGGCTCAGTGGTAGAGCAGTGGTCTTGTGACTGGGAGGACCCGGGTTCGAAACCAAGTGGATGCACTAGTGCCCTTTGGTAAGGCATTAATTCTCATTCATGACCAAGTCCCTTGGAGAGGACTTAAAGCCATCAGTCCCCTGGTTGCTTACTGACAAGCATACACGTTTTCTTAGCAGCCAGGTAAAATAAACCACCAACCTTCAACCTTCATACATTTCCAAGCCAATAGGTGGATAACAGTTTTGAAAGAAATACGTAAATTAGCATATTCCATACATCTAACAAATTGTATCTGCTTGAAGCAACAGGTTAGTTGCAATCAGCGAAGAGGCTTTCATTTCTTTGATTTAGCTGTATATATCTGTTATGGTAGAAAGTAGGACTAGAAAGGTATTTCAGTCTGAGTCCATTCAAAACAGTACACAATCTACTACAGTATTTCTTCCAGGGATTAATCTGCAACTAATCTGTAAGTGCTCTTGGGTTAACACCAGATCTCCAAAAGAAGCAACAGGTTATCATTTATAAAGAGACTTTAATCTTATCTTAAGTTCAGATAATAACAGAAAATAAAATTCCCAGATTTAAACCAAACTTAACAGTGATTGTTAATAAATACTACAACTAAATTAAATTTGCTAAACAAATTTTGGAAGAAGATGTAAAGAGTATTAATATAAAGCTTCTTACTCAACTAGCCACTCATTTGGGCAGAAATCAAGCATGTTTTCATTTTACATGTACCTGTTCTCTGGCATACATCATTCAATTTTTACGCATGAGGTGTCATATAAAAGAGAAAATTATGAATTTTTATGTCAGCTGCTAGGTCAGGAAAGTTGAATGGCTTCTTACTCAACTATCCCCTCATTTGGGCAGAAATCAGGCATGTTTTCATTTTATCTGTTCTCTGGCATATATCATTCATTTTTTACGCATAAGGTGCCATATAAAAGAGAAAATTGTGAATTTTTATGTGATGTTTTTCTTTTTCCAATATGTTTACCACCTTAAAAACTCACTCAAAGTTGCAATTTCTATGTGCAAATGAAATTTTGGTAGTACCACTTCCCACTTTTTAATTCAATCATGGAGAATTATGAATAATAAGGTGTGCATCAAATGAGACAAAATTTCTGCCATAGAATTTTTTTTTTTCTGGGACACACTGTATATATGCAGAGAAAGATGAGAAAATCATGTGAGTCGTCCCAACCACATGTTAGCAACAGAACACGGATGGTTTCAGTAAATGTGATTTCCAGAAAGTTTTCACTACCCCGTAGATTTTTCTAATCAAAGAAACCAACAATCTAGTGAATGATAAATATTTCAGAATTACTTTAAGCAAGATTCTCAGAATCAAAATCAGCTTTAAGCAATCTTAATTTAGCTGTATCATCTTCATCCCACCCCAGTGGACCAGGGAGGAGAGAGACAAAATCAACCGTCAAGGAAACAGAGAGACGTCCTAATGAAAGACGATTGATGGACAGGCATCGGCAGAGGAAAGGGGATGGTTGGCTCCAGGCCAGATGATGCCCTGGTGAAATTAGTCAAGAATTGGAATAGGACGGTCTTAAAGGTGTTATCTGACTTCTTTGGTCGGTTATCAATTCAGGTTCAGGATGTCTTAATCAGCAATAAGACTATTTCTAGATCTTACTCCATCTTTTTTATTCAGTTGTTGGGCAAATCCAAATTATTTTGTCCTACATGTAATGTCTATATGTTGCCGAACATCATAAGATCTGAGTATCTCTGATCAGTGTATTAAGTTACTAGCCCTAATATAGCTTGGATCAGACCAAATATGAAGAGAAATAACACATTTGATGTAAACTTTCTGTTCATTACCCCACAATACTTGGTATCATAAAGGGAAAAAAGGTGAAATACCTTGGAATTTGCGCATTTACAGAAGTGGATTTAGCAACAAGAGGTTTTGTGGTTTGAAACAAAGTTGGTAAACTTAATGTAGTCACTCTGACCAAGGCATAAACTTGTTAAGACCAAGAAATGTAAGCCCAGTAAAACTCAGAATAAAACGTGTTTAAAATCTATCTTAAATTGCAAGAAAACTGCATGGGTTAAAGCCGGTTAATTATTATGTTATATTTTACAATATTACATTACAGGTGAATTCTTCGCAATCTAGTCTCAAGAATCAAACTTCAGTCCTTTCTACTTGCTTCTCAATCATTTTCAATAAACACACAATGTTTGAAATTAATCAAATATTCAATTTTTCAGTTTACTGATTGATCAACTGATTATTTGCCAAAAGACTGATCTTCATTTTTCCTGGATATAAAGTAAAGCAAGTACATTTGTGGATGGCAAACATGGGTCCTCCTTCAGGATGTAAGCACATTAGGGGATAAGTTATAACACATTATTTGCTTCCTAATGAGGACTATCAATTACTATCTGCTCAAATAAAATACATATATTTTTCTTTAATAACAAATCAAGTGACAAAATGAATGAAAAGAAGCGGAGCTATAGCTCAAACTTATTGCAGGACTGTGCATGATGTCCTAACCTCCAGTGGCCAATAACAAGCACAAGAGGGAGCTAAGCGCATCTACAGGAGGTTGAAAGAAAGCATATTTTGCACAGTGACTGCAAATCTAAATGGAATAAACTTTCCATTTGGAGAGAGGGAGTAATTTCAATACTTTCTGATTGGATTCACATGAGCATAAAATAGTCTACTGTAAAGTCTGTAAGGCTTCCCATATTCTTGGTCACAAACTATCACTCACTTTCACGTACCTGGTCATGAACAAACTTGTTCGATTACAACCTTCTTTCTTTTGAATCAGATTGAAAGTATGTAGAAAAAGACAATGGGTGGTACAATTCTCCTGTTTGGGAAAAAAGCTATCTGTGTGGATTCTAAATATATGGTGCAGTTAGAACAAACCACTATTTTAGTGATCTCTCTTTAATGCTCCGGTTCCTGAGGTCTTCAAAGAGGAAAATATAGAGGAAGTGACAAAGTTTAGTAAAAAGAGTTATGGTATTCGAAATGGTGCATCTGTGGTTTCAGATCACGTTAGACTTTTAATACCCTCAGCTACAGGATAATGGCATGACTTTCAAGTCACTCAGTTAAGACCAAAAGCCATAGCCCTCTGAAGTTTACTTATGTAATGTAACATACATGTACCTCATTGTCAGCACTTTGGCAAAAAGAAACAACATAAAACTTGGACTTACCTTGCTTTGATTCATCATCCGAAGCTTCCCTGGCAGTAGATCAAGATCCTGCAGGAATGGATTGGATGAGTCTTCCACTGGTGAGAAGGGATTAGGTGACCTGCTACCTCTAGAATAGTTCGCTTCTTGGTTCTCAGGGGTAAGACTTGGACTCCAAGGATCACTATGACTCCCAAAGGCATCTACTTGGAGCTGGGATACTGTTCCTGGAAACGGGAATTGACTAGCAATAGGACAGTGCGATGTTGCATTATTTTGAGGATGGCACGGACTGGACGTATCGTCGTGAAATGGATTACCAAAGGGGGCTGACAGATCAAGGGTCTGAGGTCGAGCTGACTGTTGATCGATGACCTCTTCGGTATTCTCAAATGGAGTCCATGGATCTTGGTGTCCAAACATATCTGCTTCCTTTCCTCTTTCTTTTTCAGTGTCCACAATGGCTTCAGCTTCCCAAGGATCTAATCCGGACATGGAAAACACATCCTGAATACCCGATTCCTGTGAATCTTCAGTCCTCTGATGCTGTTCAGATGATGGGCCACTTGGTGCCCATGGATTCAGAGCATGATTGCTTGTTGACTGGTCTTGGACAAAGTGTTCATCTCGTAAGTCTTCTGGAGGCCAAGGATCCCATTTTTCTTGGGCAAAATTTGGTAAGTCTACTTCAAGGTGCACTATAGTGTTTGAAAGCCCTGTCCCATGTTTTTCAACCTCGGGAATTTTTCCTGATGTATGGACAAAATCAAAATGAATACCCGTTTCAATTTCTGTTAGTGTCTCCACTCCTTCATTGGTTGATTCTTGATCACCTGATGACTGGAGGTTCTCTCTGTCTAATGAAGGCTCTTCCATGAAGGATGAGGACCATAAGTCATCTTCTTCTGCTGTGACTGAAATGGCAAAAAAAGGAGAAGATTTTTGTCAAAAATAAGACTTCCTGAAGAGGAGTTTTAATACGAGGACGGATAACAACAATCACTTTTTAAATGCAATTTTTGTGATTATTTGTGTTCTCAGCAAAAATGTTTGACTGAAATATGAATGAAAAAAAATTAATTTATCATATTAAACAATATTCTTTCTTTTCCAATCACATTATCAGATATCAAATAATGTTCCAGGAGGACCACTCAAAAACTAAGTAATCTGATCAATACTTCTATCAAGTCAATATTCAAAAGCAAATACAAAGTTCCAAACCTCTTTTAGATTGAGTAGCGTAATCCCCACTCACTCAAGGAATTAGCTCAAGCGCCAAAGCATATAATCAGATTGCGTTTCACTGGCGAATAGCCTGCTGACTGGCCAAATCGTGGGCTATTTCACGAACAGACTCAAGCTTGCTTGGCAAAATAGCTCAAGCTAATATCCCAAGCTCAAGAGAAAAAGCCAAGTATTTGCATCTTCATGGCGGATTAGTTCATGCTAGTTATGATCAGCCTGATTTCCTTGGATCAGAATTAGCAGGCTACTTTTAAAACTCAGCTGATAAAGACAGCATACTATTAAACACAACAAGTGAGCACTGTTAAATAGAAAATTCTTACCTGCCACAGCTTTGAAACTGTTATCTATGAATCCTGTCTTGAAGATCACCTCAGTGTGGCTCAGGGATCCAAAGTCATCTTGGAACCCATCGCCGAAACCGCTCTCCCTAGTCTCATCTGCATAGTTGCTGTTGTTAGTGTTGTTACCCCAGCTGGGTGTCCCGTGACTAGAGTCTTCAGCAACATGGTTCGTTGGGACATCCCCTGGTGGCTTTGAGAGATTTGTCTCAAGAAAGTCAGAAGATCTACTGCATGTTGCAGCAACACCATTTGTTGCACTGGAAGTTGTGGTTGTACCAGCATTCTCTGCAAGTTCTGGAAACATGTCTTCAAGTTTGATTGGTTGCATCGGTTCACACACATCACCAAATGGAAGCACTTCATCTAGAGGGATGGCAGCTGGGGCGGTGGGCTGAGCAAAAGGGTTGCCAGGACTACTGGCCCTAGTGTGAGGAGTGAAGGGGTTATGAGGAGACGGGCAGTTCCGCTTGGGGGCTGAGTGAGGAAAAATAGGAACATTGTAAAGGTTAGGAGTTGATGCCTGACAGTGAAAAAAAAAATAGCAATACAGAAACTACCAAGTGAAATGCACAGTTTATGTGACCTTGCTATATTTCATTACAATTGCAACATAAAGCATACTTCACCCAGAGATCACTTTATTTGAGTCTAGCAAGATCTTCAAAAGAGTATAGTACAAGTTATCTTTTTAGATTAGATTCCTGTCATCTGTATCAACCAAGTTAGCATAAATGTAGGCTTATGAACGTTTTGTGTCAAGAACTAATTCTAACAAAGAATCCCTTAATATACTACTGATTTGCACTCATTAAATTCAAAGAGTCAAAGTAGTAGGAATCTAACTTCATCCTAATGTATGGAAACATTGCAAAAGGATATTTGTTCATGGGCAAATAAGGTTCTTAAATCATCACAAGATGTTTGATCACATTTCACCTTGTAAAGTTGCCAATTTGGATTATGAAATGAACATTAAGGATTGCTATTCACCGATTCATTCAAATTCAGAATAGATAAAAAGCTTCTAAATCTATTCTTTTACTGTAGAGTCTATATCTGAACTATTAAACAATTTAAGCCATCGCCCAATGGAACCAGGTGGGCCATGTATTAAGCCTATGGGAATTAGAAAATCCAGTAGTCAACGGGTTAAAGTTTGAGTTGGACTATCCCTCAGACTGATTATCTTTTCAGAACCAAAAGGACGTTAGCTCTATATAATATAAAGTGATATGCCCTTCTGACTCTAAGTATACATACCTCCCTGCTCCTCTGGCTGGGTGCTAAAAGGGTTGGTCGAGGCACTTGGGGATAAACTGTCAGCCATTTTGTAACAACTACATCTAGGTCTCCACCACACCTATCATCTGAGGAAAAAAAAAATTGATATCTCAATCAATTCGGTTTCATAATTTCTACAGCAAAGCGAAAAATTTTCCTATTCCTGTTAAAAAAACATACAAATGTAGCAGAGGGCACATATAAAGGGAAATCCAACCTTAATAGCAAGTTGTAAAAGAAAAAAAGCAGAAAAATCAGATAAATAGATTGGTATAAGTTTGAACAAAATCAGACAAGCAGTATGAGAGTTATGATTTTGTTTTAAGTTGCGATCATATGCGAAGTTCAAGAAAAACAAAGTAATGAAATTTTAGTGTACATGACAAACTGGATAGTTGACCTGGGGCGTGTTTCATAAAGCTGTTCGTAAAGTTACGTATGACTTTACAAATGACTTGAATATGAAGTGCCAGATAGAAGGCCAAAGTTTTTCCTGATGTTTTAACAAAGTGTGACTGTATTTACAATTACCTCAATTAAATTATGGCAAGAAATATACTTTGCATTAAAAATGTTTGTTATAATAAGAATGTTAATCTACATCTGCACAGTTTATTTGTAGTTGATGCAGTTAAAAAATGATTGATCATCCCATTTGGCTTGTCATATGTAACTTTACGAACAGCTTTATGAAACACCCCCCAGGAATATGTCATATACGATTTACAAAATCGCCAATTTCAGATTCGCATACATTTTAGATTTAATGATCTAAGTTTTCAAACATTCATAACTTTCTTATTCTAAATCCAATTTCTTTCAAACTTTCACCATCCATTTTCTCTTATTTTTCTGCTTTCACACAAACTAACTTATATCACAAAGGTTGGATTGCCCTGCGATTTTCAGTTCCAGCTGATAGAGAGGCAGGTTATGAAGTTATCTACAATCATATAAGCCTACTATTTACGAATTCTTTACAGTGTCATGTACACTTTATGCTCTTACTAGATTACATCCTGAAAAATGAGCTCATTTTAGTTCTTCATATCATTATCTGATCATAAAAATGTTATCAATGTATTGTTTCCTATACTACCACATTTAAAAGTGTCATTAATCTTCTCTGACAGTTTTTATTTTTAATAGTATAGGGCAGGTCCAAGCTATTCTCCCCTTGTAGTCTGGTTCACTATGTAAGAAAATGGGCTTTCGTTCAAAATTTTTGGAGATTAGCAAAACTATACATTTTTGTAATCGTTAGAACATGGGAAATTCAAAAATAGATGTTGGCATTTGCACAAATCACCGGCATAGCGGCCATTTTGGATTTTCAAAATGGCCGCTATGTGTAACTCGTATTGAACAAATTAGAAGATATTTTTTTAACAGAGCCTCATCTTACCATGTATGTATCATCATATTAAAGGGCATTAAATTTTCTACAACATGATACCACATTTAATCGGTTTGGTAATGATTTGCGATACAATTCTTGGCCAAGAATGTGATTGTTTACATAATTTTTTACAAATATGAATTTCTTCAAAATACCTATTTCTCATTATATCAAAAGTTATTTTCACTAATTAGTTCAAACTTTTCAGAAAACTGCCCATAGGTACGGTTAATATCATATAAAAATTACAAGTTCATTGCTTATCAAACAAAACAGTTATAGCGTTCTAAAGTTGACACTTTGATAATTAGCTAAAGTAGAGAATCGATAACAAAAGTGGTTACTAAGTGCTGCCTTCTCCCTGACAATGGTAACATTGGGAGACGTGAAATGGATTATTTCGGTAGTACATGCTATTGTCATGCAGATGAATATTTCAATAGGAAGTGTGATGTCAGATGATTCAGTACGATCATATTTTAGTGATAAAAAATTGTTTATTAGTTCCCGTTGCTATGATACAAATGTGCCTAATAACCGATGATGTGTGTTCAGAAACCAATTAAGGCCAACTGTCCTATAATATATATGAGGAAACCTGGTTTCAAGTGATAATCATGATTCACACTCCAACACAGGTATATACTAGATTATAGGGTACAAAACTTGCACCCCCTAAATGTCCATGCCTTCCCCTCCCCCTTTCTGCTTTTTAAACGAGACAAATTGGTACAAAGTAATATTCATAAAGTACTTCGGATAATGGTAAGAAAATCAATGAGCCTTGACAAATTTTAAAATCTCATAGTTACTGGAAAAATATCTGCCAATGCCTTACCCTTCTTCCCGCCCTCCCCTTCCCCTCTAAAGTTTAACTTAAAACAATACCTACAAGTATTATTGGTACAAGGAAGCAATTGAGGCCATCAGTGAAATAACATGGGACCTGTATTCACGTGATAGACAAGATTTACACTCTAAAACATGTAGATACTTGGTGGTGGGGTTCAAAACTTGCGCCCGCACCCCCCCCCCCCCCCCCCTCAGTTGTACAGGGAAGTCCCCTGAACATATTGATACCAAACATAATCAATCCAAGTCTGGTTGACCCCCCAAATTGGGTCCCCTTTACCATTTCCAAGCACTTTCAATATTAAAACGAGCATAGTCTTACGAAGTGGGGGCTAGGGGCTGAAAGTAAAGTTTACATTCGGGCAGGAGGCTTCAGCCCCCCCCCCCCCCCTGCTCAGCTGTAGACAAAGTTCATCGGTTGGTCTCAATCAGCGCATTTCATGCCTCTCTAAATTTTGACTTTTTCATTTCAGCATTGCAAAAATCTTTTGCCACGAAAGATCCTTCTAAATTTAGGTGACGTTTTGAGACTTCTTCTGTTTTGAGTAAAAAGTGGTTTAACACAATATTTCTTGCTACCACTGTTTATCTTTTTTTAAAATGAATTATCTTACTTAAGCTTTACTATTCACCTCAAATAGCAGAACTGAAAGCAAAAAAAAAAAAAAAAATTTAAATGTGACCTTTCGAGATTTTTTCTATGTTTTTGTACAAAGTGGTTAAAACGCAATATTTCTTATTCTATTTGTATATCTTTATTTCTACTTATTTACGTTAAGCTTTACTATTTACCTTAGAAAGCAGAACTGAAAGTAAATAAAGTTGAAAAACAATATGACATGTAGGAAATGAGCATTTTAAAGGTTGTGAGCCGTCTCTGCTGTAATGGCGTGATTCTACATGCCTATTGAAATAAATTAGCCTAATTGGAGTACCCTAAAACGTCTTTGGGCCAAGTAAAGTATGTAATAATTTGTTGTACTGTAAAATATAATTATGCTGCTCGACATATTAGAACAGGAAGTCTATTTCTAGTTTGATACAGTATAACTGATTAGTAGGTTACAGTAATACAGCTAAAGAACTGCACTTGGTATTTAATTCAGGGGGTAGTTATCCGGGGGAGGGGGATTGACCAGTGATGATAGTCGATGGGAAAGTTCGTAGACTGAAAAACAAAAGTCGTTAAAAGTGACTTTATTTCATGTGCATTCAATTGTTTTCAACCATATATCTTGCTTTATAGGTCTGTTATTAGAGGGTCTTTTTTCTGAATCAATATTCAGATAGGAAAGGGATAATAAAAGAAGAAGAAATTACAAATGATCTACAAAGAAATAAAATCAAATTGCTGTTTTTCATTCAAATTGTACAACAATATAAATTCTTGCCTGAAGAGAAGAAAATTAGAAACAAAAATATAGCATGACTGTATAATTTTTCTAAAAAAACCTTGGTGTCAAAATATGCGCAAGACTTCAAGGACAAAAGCCAGAACGTGGCACAGTTTCAGTTTAGAGACGCAATGAAATTTGTCTGAGGACCCCTAGCCGCCCCAAAGGCTTAAAGTGAAGGAAGACTCAAGATTATAAGTTTGTGATAGCACCAAATATTTCCCTTATCAAGGAAACATAAGCTTATCATATTTCATGTAGTTTTATGTTGACCATAGAGAAAGGGCAAAATATGTATTTTATGTCGGTCAATTTGAAAATCCAAGATGGAAGCCACGTGAAGCATTGAGATGGGAAGTCTAATGATGTCACCAATGTTATTTCTGACCCTGGAAACATAGTATTATAATATTCCAATAAGTTTCTAGGTTGTATTGAAGCAGAGATAGGGCAATACATTATTTCATGGCAGCCAATTTGAAAATCCAAAATGCCCGCCATATGCGATGAAAAGTTGGGAGTAGAAGTCTAGTAATGTCACAGATTTTCTCGACCCAAGAAATGTAGGATTAGCATATTTCATTCAGTTTCTACGTTGAAAAGAAGGGAAAAAAGGTGGGGAAACGTAGGGAAAAAATGTATTTGTGGCGGCCACTTTGAAAATTAAAAATGGCCACCATGTCCAATGAAGCGTTGACATTGGAAGTTTAATTATGTCACTAATCGTTTTCCTGACCCAGGAAACAAAGTACTAACATATTTTGTTAAGTTGCTATAGGTTAACTGGAATTATATATATATATATATATATATACATATATGTGTGTGTGTGTGTGTGCGTGGGTGTGTGTGTGTGTGCCATTTTTAAAATTCAAAATGGTCGCCGTGTGTGATGACCACTGAACTCTATTTCAGTGGTGATGACGCATTAAGATTAGAAGTCTAATTATGTCACCAATGGTTTTATCGACCAAGAAAACGGAGGATTAGAATATTTTTGCTAAGTTCCTAGGTTGACCAGAAGCAGAGATAAGGCAACTTCTATATTACACGTATGCCATTTTGAAAATCCAAAATGGCCTCCATATATGCTAACGCTTCCTCGCATATATGCGAGGAAGCGTTAAAAGAAGATGTCTAGCAATGTCACTATTTGTTTTCTGCACCCATAAATAGTAGGACTGGCCCATTTCATTACGTTTATACCTTTAAAAGAAGCCGAGATAAGGCAAATTATGTATTATATGGCGGCCATTTTGGAAATCCAAAATGGCCACCATGCCGGTGTTTGTGCAAATGCCAACATCATTTTTTTTTTGCTTATCCATGCTCTAACAATTCCGAAAATGTATAGTTTTGCTAATCTCCAAAAACTTTGAACAAAAATACATAGTGAACCTGATTAGAAGGCAGCCCTTGGCATTATTTCTTTGTTTTAGCAAATATCAAAGTGTTAACTTTAGAGTACTATAACTTTTTTGTTAGATAAGCAATGAACTTGTAATTTTCATATGGTATTAACCCCATATATGGGTGTTTTTCTGTAAAGTTGCAAGTCATTAGTAAAATGGGCTTTTGAAATATAGAGAAATATGTATTTTGAAGCAATTCATATTTTGAAAAAAAAATAATAAAAATCACATTTTCTGCCCAAAATTGTTATACAAATCATCACGAAACCTAGCGAATGTGGTGTCATGTTGTAGAGAATTTAATGCCCTTTAATATGCTACCACGAAAATGATAGAATGTGGTTTTGTTCCAAAAATATCTTCAAAAGTGTTCAATACTAGTTACATATGGCGGCCATTTTGAAAATCCAAAATGGCTGCTCGGTCAGGGTTTTGTGCAAATGCCAACATCAATTTTCGGATTCCCCATGTTCCACCAATTCCAAAAATGTATAGTTTTGCTAATCTCCAAAAGTTTTGAACAAAAATACATAGTGAACCTGACTATTGGGGGTCAAAAATTCAAACTTATTGAAATATAGCAAGATATATGTCATTTTAAAGCTATAATCTTGAATTGTTTGATCCTTTCATTATTTTGGAGAGAAAATGTGTAATTATGAAATTCTAGGTTAATTATTCATAATGAATATTAATTAGCATGATGTACTGGAGATTGTATATTTTCATGTATGACTTATTCAAATCAACTTTACAATTTTTTTCATGCTGGGATGGAAAGAACTAGGCATGCCAATAATTGTGAAAAAAAAAAATGAGTTTGAAAATTAATTAATTATGCTAATTAGGTGATGTCAAATATGCAATGTCCCGTACGTCACAATTTTGACGTGTGTTTTTTACATTCCAAGTAGGAATACATCAATATTTTTCAAAACTATTTTGTGAACTTCTGATATACCTTACTACCCAACAAAAAATCATGATAAGTTAATCCAATTATTATCCAGTGGAATTACATAATCAAATCAAATAATGTGACGTAAGGGACAATGTGTGACGTACGGGACAAATCCATATACATGTAGTAATACACACAGTCTATTGAAACTGAATTGAATATCATATCATATAGGTATCACTATTTTTTTTACTGCAAATACATCATGTTATGGTTGATTATAGTTCCCAAAGAAATATATAAATGTGAAAGAACAGTATATGTACAGGTACATAGATGTCCAGTACCATTACAAAGCCAAAGAGAGATTTTAAGGAGAAATGGTGCATTATATCCTAATTTTTAAAGAGAATTGATGAGTCAGAATTTGCAATTGTTTCAATGTAAATGACCTTTTCTACAATTTTATTCTTTGATAGAAGGCTAAAAGTGTTGAATCTTAGAAAATGTTGTTAAAGTTTATCATTAAAAAGTACAAAGGAAATTTTCAATGGTTTGTGTAGGTAATTTCTCAATGAAACACAGGGAAGTTAGCATTCAGTCATCTATACCCACAGGCTCGTGTACAAAGCTTATGGGAAATATCACTTCTGAACTATTAGTGCCCCCTCCCTTTCAAAGAATGTCAAAAAGAATGAGAAGTTTTGGTCTTACCATGTGTTTAGACACTTATACTTCTGTTAATAAATGAGAAAGTATCAAAATCAACTTTCCATAGTGTATCTTAATATATTTTTCTCAGAAAATACCTTTTTGTGTGTATTTTATATAGGGACAAATTGTCCCGTACGTCACGTGTCCCGTACGTCACATGCACAGTGTCATATTTGTGTCTGTTACATAACAGTAACAACTAGTTATGTTTGCTTGTGTATGGTTTTTATGCCTGAGTGTACGTTTGATTGATGTATAAAGAAAAAAATTTCTTACCCCTTAAAATTCAGAAGATTTTTGACGATTACTATTTTGGTTAAAAAATTAATTTGTCTCTGGTCCCATACGTCACGCCTTATATCAATTAGCATGAAACTTCGTTAACAGGGCTATGTTACAAATACTTTTGCATTTAATCAAAAAGACCACAACTAGCTATGACATCGCTGAAAAAAAAAATTAATTTGTGCATTTCACTTTGAAATTAGACTGGTAAATAGGTTCTGATCTGTCCCGTACGTCACAGGTCGAATAGCTTGGACCTGCCCTATACTGTGTTCAAACAAATATTAAAGGGTCTCTGACGCCAAATAGAATAATTTTTATATAGTTAGAATGTATAAAATTAACCCCAAATAACTTTACCTGGCATTCTACGGGTTAGCGGTTAAGGAATTTGAAGAAAATAAAGGACAGCGTAAACGATCGACGCGCGAAACTCAACTGGAGTTGAGTTCCGCGCGAGCAGTTTTCTATGCGTGTGCGTTTTTTTATGCGTGCACGTTCGACGAACGCCAAGACGCGATAATGGAATTATCGCGATTGCATTACTGCAGCGCCGGGGCTGACAAACATTCGAAAATTGATTCGGGGTGGAACTTACAGATAATATTCAACCCTAATGAAACAACAAATAAATGAAGGATACAACAGAGAATGTTTTTAAAGAATCGAGAATTGATTTGGCACTTAACTTAGGGATAATATACAACCCAAATAAAATATAAAATGAATGAAGTATACAACGCAAAATGTTTTTTATCGACTGGAAATTGATTTATTGAGATATCATAAGTGATTACCCATATTGGAAAATCACAATAGAAAGTGTCATAAATCATATAAATGTACAACATATCTAACATATTATCTGACAGTGTATCAAAATCAATATCAGGAAATATACATGTAGATCTATTTCCTTCTGAAATGGAATTAACATGAAATAAAATATCAATCTTTCCACAATATCTCTTTAAACGTACCAGCAATTTTCTGTCACTGGTTTAAATGGAGCATTTCAATTATAACTACGGCAAATGTCATTTCTATTTTGGCACTTCGCATGCAATCACAATATCAGAATCTTGAACCTTAACACATACTTAACATCCTTCAAATTGACATATAGCGATTTAAGCTAAGTAAATAGTTGCTTAATACCCCTTTCAGATTGCTGAAGCGCTTTTCATTCTGCTACTGCTTCCGCTGTCGTTCCGCCTTCCTTTGAAGCGCTTCACATCACTTTGCTTTCATATGAAGCAAAAGATACCGCTATTTCAATAAGCAGAATAGAACGCGATGCTCAGAGCGAAAATACGTCATCTGCAAAATGCATTGTTTTTGGCCCTTCATTCCACTTTATTTGGTGCGACTGTTCACATCAAAAACTGAGGCTTTTGACTCGATAGTGCTTTCAAAACCACCTCTTGAGGTAGTCACAGACCTCCCACGTTGATAGCGGAATATCCGACTACCCTTTCACATCAAAGCGTTATCTGGCCAAAGCGCTTTTGATTCCGCTATATTGGCTCAATATGAAGGGTATTATTCTCATACCATTCATTGTTTGCCATTCCATGGATAATACCTATGACGGAGTTAACGTAAATAAACAGACAAGCTGATATGTACAATGGAAGATAAAGAAATGATTCTAAACTATTCTAGGATTGTAATCCTTTTGCTAATGAATGAAAATCACAATCCTTTTCAACTTTTCAAACTATTTGCCTTAGTAAAAATTCAATTTCCTTAGATGGTCATATATTGGGCAATTGCAAATGACCTATATCTGCACATGTGCAAATTGTAATTACGAACTGGATTATTGTTATAGTGCACATATTGTAGAACCCAAACTCTGGAATCCTTCCACATACAGACAGAGAGAAACAGCATACAATCTGTAGTATACCTACATTATATTGATCTAGGTCTGACCGCGGGAGCAATATTGATTGATAAACATCACCACAACCAGCTGTGGCTGATTGGGGTAAAAGGTTTATTGACAAAGCACCATTCACCTCTATAAATGAACATCACCCTCATACATCATATGTACCCTTGTCTCTCTCTACTATATGGCCACATTTTGTGGTTTGGCTCGATAACTTTTGATTCAGAGCTCTAAATAATATATACCAGATGCATAAATAGAAAGAGCAAAAATTTCTGCACACACTATGTCCATTTTTGTTGCATGACCATATTGCATTTGATGCCAGAAATTTTAAAAACAAGAATAAGATTTAAAATCCTTAAATTGGCAACACACTGAGATGTCAAAATCATTGTTTTTTCTTCAAAATTGGCAATTTTTTTTCAACTTTTCGACAAAATCTGTAACCATGTGTATCGTTTTCAAAGACATTACACCTTATTAGAACCATTTAGCACTAAAAGAAAAATATTGTTGCCAATTTGAAGAACAGAATGTGATCGACTCAGCCCTTAAATAATTCCTGTCCTGAAAGGATTAACTAAGAGTTGGTTTCCAGGTTTCCCAGATGGTTTGTAACATGTATTTAGATGACCATTTTTGAGGGGTGGGGGGGGGGGGGGGGGCAGAGGGGGTGGACGAGTCATTTTTGTATCGAGTGATATTGAAGACTTTATTTGTGTCTGAATCTTGGAAATCCTTATCTATTCTCTTCATTTAAAAAGTAGCTTGTTATTAAAAACTTTGTCTTGTTCAAATAAGTGAGTAAAGTCACAAAGGCATTAAACAGCAATTGTGATAGTTTGGATTGCCTAGTTGTGGACATATAATTTATCCCCCCCCCCCCCCATTTTATTTTAGAGAGGGGGGGGCAAAATCTATCTAGTACAATCAAACATGGAGTTTATGTAGATCAAAACCCCAAACCCCAAATCAGTCCAGAATCTTTACGTTATGAAGTGTTGGTTTCCCTGAGAAATCAGGTAATCATGATTAACCAGTGCTCTTGCATAAATCGTCGATTTCCCAAATAGCGAAAAATACCAAAATACAATTTTTCGAAAGTGACTGAAAAAATAAACTAGTACCGGTACATAAACAACACATGATCAGTACAATTTTACAGGAAACAGCCCCATTTTGGGTGCTACATGGAAGATACAGGTGTATATGAAGACATTTCAAAAGCCATAAAGGAAGAGAAATGGCAACATGTCTGTTGAAAGAAGGAACAGAACAATTAGCACCTGCTCTTCGAAAGGTGTTGATCTTGTTGTTGTCAACAGGAGTTTTCCAGTAAACTGATAGAGACTGGATGTCTGTCCCTTATGGAAAAAGTCATGTATACCCCTCTCTATCAATATTACAACATTGAAAAGCACCAGCTCTAATGCTTGAGTATGCTTCAAGGAGGGATTTTCACTTTTCAATGCTTTATAAAATAAAACTGTGTTTTACAGAGTCTGTAGTATTGTAAATCCTGTATACAAAGACCACTCAAGGGAGATAAAGAGACACTAAATGTGTCTTTATAAGCAGGTGGTCTTTCTCTGTGGGTTACTCTAGTCTAGTACAGGTCTCAATTAGAAAGACTCATTTAGAAAGACACCAAAAATGTGGTCTTTTTTTTAGAAAGACACAAAAAATGTGGTCTTTATAGACTGGCGGTCTTTCTATACAGGGGGTTCTAAAGCAGGTTTCGCTGTTCTATACAAATCTGTCTATCCAGGGATTACTGTACATGTATGTAGTTTACCTTCTCCAAAATTGAATGTAGAAACAAATTACAATAATTGCACATTCATTAGGTCTATGAACCTACTCAGGTATAACACTAGAGAAAACACATAATGTGCAGCGTGCAATTCAGCTCTGGAAAGTTTTTTTTTAACTCTCAAAAACTTTTACAAAGAGCTCTGGTAAAAACAATAAAAATACATGAAAATCACCGCAACAGAATCTTGCTTGTATTATGGAATTTCTAAAAAGAGCTCCAACAAATAAAATACCCTGTCGTATTTTATACACTCTGTAACACCAAGTCTCGGACTGCCATACTCTCAGCTATTACTAGTATTCACCGCCAGTTATCTGACAAGGTCTACTGTTGTGGATTGTAGGTGAAAGTCACACAAGTCACAAGATTTTTAAAAATTTGATTGTGTTATCAGAAATTTTGTTCTAATCATCAAAACTTTTTGTTCTAATCAACTACCAAGCTCATGGACTTCTCAGGATTTTGATGAATAACACTACAAAAGAATGATAAGCAGTTAAATCAAATATTTCAAGGTCAGTCATATGTAATGAATTTCTCCAAAAGATATTGATCAATGACTAACTATGACTATGAGAAGCTATAAATGAGAAGAAGTCAGTACAAAACAACAAAAAAATCAAGATTACAAAACAAGAAACAAGAAAATTTTAAGGCAAAACATATGAAGAAGATGATGATAATAAAATGATAACTATGATGATGATGATAATAATGATTTCATGATTATAATGATGATTTCATTATGATTATAAAAACAAATTTTTGCTACCATACAGAAACTAAAGGCACAAGCTATAGTATAGACCTTCAGGCTGAAAATAGTTTACTTATTGGAAAAAAAAGAAGCTAATAAGAAACTAGAAAATGAAGATGTAGAAGATGGAGAACAGGGAGAAGAACAAGAACAAGAACATGAAAAATAAAAAGAGAAGCAACAACAATGAAAGAAAGCATGTTCAATTTGTATATGTGAATGTGTTTTTTGGCCAAGCGAGCGCGAATCAAAGAGCGAAGGGGACACGATATCTGGTATATGGGACTGAACATAGATTCAATTAACTAATATAAACATCCTTATTGTACATTCAAATCACCTTATCCATGCGTTACATTGTCATCATCTTCACATATACATTCATCATATCTGACATAAAATTACATTTACGAATTCATTTTAAGAATACGCAAACTTACCTGAAATTAGAGGTAGCGACGCCACAAGCACACGACACCATACAGCATACGACAGGGAGAGGTGTGCAACAGGTGGTGGTGGAGCTCGGAGGTAGATAAACGATTTTCACAGGTGAACGGTCGCTGTGCACGTTCAACGTAAGTTCAGCGCTAGCTTGCACCAAAAAAAAAAATGTGTCTAATTATTGAGGCGCCACGACACTGCACAAGCGCTAGCGAGCAGTGGGCCGCCGCGGCCATAGCTATCCATACAGAGAGTCCTGACATTGGAGGTCGCTTCTGATTGGTCAGTCATTTCATGGAGCTTCAAAAAGTTCCCTCTCATAGAGAATGTACGTGAAAGGGAACTATTGGGAGCTCCATGATCCGCCATGTTTTAAACAAAGACCGCTTACGCGCATGCTTATTATGAGCGTGTCACAACTCTCTCTATCAACGCACATTCTCTATGAGAAGGAACTTTTTGAAGCTCCATGAAATGACTGACCAATCAGAAGCGACCTCCAGTGTCAGGACTCTCTGTATGGATAGCTCTGGCCGCGGCCAGAGCGCGTTGATAGAGAGAGTTGTGACACGCGCATAATAATCATGCGCGTACGCGCTCTTAGTTTAAAACATGGCGGATTATGGAGCTCCCAATAGTTCCCTTTCACGTACATTCTCTATGAGAGGGAACTTTTTGAAGCTCCATGAAATGACTGACCAATCAGAAGCGACCTCCAATGTCAGGACTCTCTGTATGGATAGCTCTGGCCGCGGCGGTCTGGCGCCATCTCTCTACGTATTCGAATTTGTATGCAATATGACAATCGCGTTCACCAAAATTCTCATGAGTTCTCTTTTAATCATTGTAATCGTTCTTTCATTTAAATCTCTAATATTGCAGAAAGGCTGTACTGGTATCATATTTCAGAAATTAAATACAAAAATAATAACCATGATATTCCATATGTAGCTTAGGCATGGAAAAAAAAACTGACGGATAAAAGGAAAGGGTGTTTCCAACAAAGATATATGATTGTCCCCTATGAATCTGGTTATTTATTTCCAAGGAACAAATATTAAGTTACAGGTCCCAAATATAAATGAAGCTACTTTTAGTTTAAAAAATAAAAAATAAAATAACAGTTTCAAAAGCCGATGTTTCCTAATCAAAGAAAACAAAATCTTGTAATTATGTCATTCTTTAGAAATCCTATAACCAGAAGGTACACATTGCAAATAGTTAAGGTTATGGTTTTATGATTACCATGGAAATTTTGATAGAAACTTCCTAAAAAACAAAACTTTAATGCTTGATATGAAAGCTGAAGATTATTTTTCGATGAACTAAATCAATATAAATTAATATTTTTTTGTGTATGTAAATTATTGTCCACAGGTGCTTATGTAGGTTGGTCCACGTCTGTGTCTCTCTTCATCTCTCTCTTTCTCTCTCTCCCTCTCTCTATCTCTCTCTCTTTTCTCTCTCTCTCTCTCTCTCTCTTTCTCTCTCTCTCTTTCGCTTTCTCTCCCTCATAATGTATGTCTCGATCACTCCCTCACTTTCGCCCTCTCCTCCGAACCCATATCTCTCTCCTCCCCCTTTCGTTCTGGCACTTGCGTTCAGTTTTCAAACTCGGCTTTGTTTAATGATAATCTTGTTTTTTTTTTTTTCTTCTTCTTCTTCTTCTTCTTCTTCTTCTTCTTCTTCTTCTTCTTCTTCTTCTTCTTCTTCTTCTTCTTCTTCTTCTTCTTCTTCTTCTTCTTCTTCTTCTTCTTCTTCTTCTTCTTCTTCTTCTTCTTCTTCTTCTTCTTCTTCTTCTTCTTCTTCTTCTTCTTCTTCTTCTTCTTCTTCTTCTTCTTCTTCTTCTTCTTCTTCTTCTTCTTCTTTTACTGTTTAGAAGAGGGCGATGAAAATAAAAGAAGAAAAAGGGTATCCTGTAAGGGCTATGGGGTGTTATTGTTCATGCTTTCTGACATTGATTCATTTCATATGTTATGTGTCGTGAAGATTGTTTATTATGATTTTTCGACCAATTGGTAGAAAATAAAAATACAACTCCTCCGGCTTCCGTCCAATGAAAAAGTCAGAATCTTCCGCTCTATTATTTCAATACTGACAAGAACGACCATTTAAATTATGATAGTTTGTGTAAAGAGATACGATTTATTAATTAGTATATACTCCCTTATTCATTTCAGAAGAAACTAACTCTTATTATTTTCCCATGGGTAGTTTTTAATGGACCTCTTGAGGAAAATCTTCGAATATGAAGAAATCCAATACGCTCGTGTGCCCCGACAGGTGACGACGAAATAAGATTCAAAACATCGTGTATTGATCGCGGATATTGAATATACAGGCATTTATAGGTCGCGTTTGATTTGCTATTCCACTTTCCGGTGAGTTCATATCTTAGAATTATGATGCCGCCCATTCGGGTGAAGGTACAAAAGGAAAACCTTACCATAGATTAAACACAAAGTGGTGAATGAGGAAAAGAAAACTGAGATGAAATATTGCGCGTTTGATGAAAACAAATGCCTGGGATGACCTTTTCAGAATATTTTCTTATTGGATTGCCACTAATGGAAGTAGGTGGCAGTTTAAAACTTCTTGTTCATTTTCAAATCAAACTGCCCTGTTACGTTCGGTTCATTTGACCAAGACAATTATTGCAAGAGCGGATCTAGGATAGATCTAGGATTTACAGCAAAATATAAAAAAATGTGCATAAATCGACAAGTTTGTAATTTTACCAGCAAACACTCACACATATACCAACAAACATATCCTAGATAAAATATCATCGCAATGTAGCCTCTCCTCCACTTTCCTACGGCTACGCCAAGGGGTGTACATCTATTTTAAGGGTTGGGGATGGGGGGGGGGGGGCAATATAGTCAGATTTTCCCCGACATGTTTTACCCGTGAATATGATTTCAGGAATCCAGTCAGCCTTCTTCTTAGAAGTTAGATTCCCCCAGTGGGAAGGGGTAACAGAATTTATTTACCGACATGATTTTTTTTTCAGGGGATCACGTATAGGAATAAAATATTAAAATATCTGATTCGCCTAAAAACGTGCCAACCCCTCCCTCCCTCCACGGATTAATGCCCCTGACAACGCGATAAGGAGTCTCCCCGTCCTGGCTCTTGTTGGTCATCTTAAAAATTAATGTTTTAAAGATGCATTATGAGAATTATCCAATGGGGAAAAGAGAAGTTAATTTCCCCTTTTTTTATGATAACTCATTCTGCGTGAAATAAATGACCCCCCCCAAAAAAAAAAAACAACAAAAACAAAAAACCCAAAACGAGATGCTAGTTCGATCTAACGCTTCCATTTTGGAATAATGGCAAATCACTTTTCTATAATTGGTAATTAATCGGCTTTCGGACAGCATCTAAACCTCGTTATACCCATGGAAGTTGCACACAGAATGATAAATGATTTCGAGAATGGGTATTTATTTTTCTTTTTTCTTTTTTATTTTTTGTATGTGTTGTTGTTCCTGAAATGTATTCTGCGCTATGAACAGTGTGATTGTTTGTAGGTTGTAACACAAATTTGCTGCTATACTTATGATTTCTACCAATATTCAAGAATATGAACACGACATTCCATTATCAGGCGAATCCAGGATTATCTAACCGGGCGGGGAACACATGTTTCCTAAAGTGCTGACAAGTAATATTATGTCTCAAGAATCTTTGACAAGCAAGCGAAAAAAAATTAGTCAAATTTGGCTGGAGGAATTAGGAGGATAGAAACACAAGTAGAATTTTCCTCTGCTGTATACAGCAGATCTGTTTGGCTGGGGACCCTGCGCACCCCTCCCCCTCCCCCTCATGCTCTAACAATCAACTCAAATCAACCGCAGAATGCTGACAAGGCTTGTTTGTGAATTTTAATTTTTCTGATCTCAAGATTTAATCTGGATCTCCGGTCGCAATTTGACGAAATTATGAGATTTGAAGTTTCCGAAAAATATCACTGACACAACGTATAACATTAATTATTTGTAAGTATCAGATCAAGTCAATTATTCTGAAAGGAGTGTTTAAACAATAAACCAAAAAAGACCCCCCCCCCAAAAAAAAAAAAAAAAAAAAAAAAAAAATGCAATTCACGAGACGAAAACACGAAGAATAACAAATGATTAGTACATTTTAGGATGTTTAAAATTTGATCTGATGATGGAAATTTAGTTGAATGCAAGTAATACGCAAATTTGAAAACACTTGTGAATGAACATTTGTGTACATTTTCAGCACACAACATTTGCCCATTACTCAATGTTGGTTCATTAATAAAGTATCTTAATAAAGATATCTTTAACTACCAGGGGGGTGTTCATAGCTCAGTGGCAGAGAACTGAGTGATCTCGTATCCGGGAGGTCCCGAGTTAGAAACCAAGTGGATACGGCAGTGCCCTTTGGTATGGCATTAATCCTCAATGACACTGTCTTTCTGATAGACTTAAACAGTGATATAAAGCATAGGTTAGAGCAGGCGTAGCCCCTCCACCGTTTGAAGGTCAATTAAAACAATCAATACACTTTATTGTGAATCTATACATCGATCGGAGCTGCCCAAGTACTTTCGTATACCCCCCCCCCCCCTTACTCCCGGGGTCCGGTCCGGGAAAGATTCCGCCTCCCGTTCATCAACAGGGATACAAGCCGTATACCCTCTGCTATGTATCTTTAGGCTGAACAATGTTTGCTTTATTAGCAGTTGGGTTTAGAAAAAGCTACAATAACAGACATTCAAAAATAACTCTGATACACTTCTCATTTATATCTGGTTTATAATTTATTCAGTAAAAAGGGAAATGATATGATTATTCTCATGTACTATCGTCCTTCACCGTTCTTTTAATCAAATTAGCAACGTAGTGCACCATCCCCACATAATAAAACGTGAAATGAGAAGAGCCAATTGCACAATCACACTGAAAATGCCAAAAAGGGGAGATGATTGCTAAGATTATATGCCGTTGCTTGAAAACGCGGCAAATTATCAGATCATAATTCGAAGGGCTTACATACATATTAACTAATATTGTACCTTCTTTCTCTCTCTCTCTCTTCCTCACACTTTCGTTCTCATTTTCCGCTAGTTTTTTTTTTTCCGACCCTTTCTCTACAGGTAGTTCTTTTTTGTTGTTGTTAATTTTCCTCTTCTGTATTTCTATCTATCGTTTCTCCCGTCTATTTTGTTTATGTTTGTTTGTGTGTTTGTTTTTGCCATTTTTGTTTGTTTGTTGCCTACTCTTTTCAGCAGCATTGTCCCTTCCTATCTGGTTTTTTTTTTCTGCCTGAAATAGCCTTATTTCCATTTGCATCTTTTTTTCTCTCTCTCTTTCTCTATCTCATCCCTCTCCTCTTCCACCATCTCTCCAGTGCACCTCCCATTCATCTCTCTTTAGGTCTATATACCTTTAAAATTCTCGATTTAACTCTTCCCATCCTCGTTTTCGCGCTCCCTTTTCGTGCCCTTACTTCACACATTCTCTCTCTCTCTCTCTCTCTCTCTGTCTCTGTCTCTCTATCTGTTTGTCCGTCTCTCTCTGTATCTCTGTATCTCTGTCTCTCTGACTCTTTTCCTCTACCCCCCCCCCCTCTCTCTCTCTCTCTCTCTCTCTCTCTCACACACACACACACACACACACGCACACACGCACCCACACACACACACACACTTTTTCTCTTTCTCTTCCGGTTTCTTATACTCCACTCTCCATCCCTCACATCACACCCTCTTTCAATACGCAAAACGGTCACAACACCCTCGCACGACAGTCTCATAGTTACCACAAACCATCGATAATTAAAGATCATTCGAGACCCTTTGTTCACACGGTGTGTGAATCCATCAGAAGAGATATCTCTTATTTATTACGACTTCTTGGATCCATTTTCACAATTCAATTGTTGCAACATGTACGGAGGAAGAGGATTCTTTGAAACATGTCATCATCTAATGAAGATTGCCATTAAGCCTGTCACGGGATCCAGTGTTGCGCTGACACAATTTCATTCCATCGTTTATTTGAAGAAAAAAACATTCGCGACATTAAAACCTCATTTCTGTCGAACCTGTACGTCTTCATGAGCAACAGCAATCGTTAAAAGATTTTTCTGAGTTTTTCTAATTTACTAACCTTGTTTTGAAGAACGTGGATCATTTCGAAAGGCCATTTAACACTCACGGAACATTCTTGTAGTCAAGAATACTTTGAATTTGTTTTCCTGTCTCGTTTCTTCGTGATTGGTTTATCTAGTCGTGAAACAAGAATTTGGTGACTTATTAACAGCTCTGACATGTTTGAGAAGGGCCACCGATCATACCTCTTCAAATATTGATGGTTTATTTTTCCTGACAGCTAAGAAAGCATGTGTATGCTTGTAAGTAAGCAACCAGGGGACCGACGGCTTTAAGTCCTCTCCGAAGGACTATATTCGCTGGAGAGTCTATTTTTGCGCCATTTACCAAGTAGATGACTTGTATATGCTGTCTGTTTTTTGTTCGGGATTTTATTGCGGATTATTGATAATGGGAACTATTCAATACACATTTGACGCATGTGTAAAAGGAGAACAGTTACGTTTATATAGAGCCTGCTCTTGGCATGAGACTTTATGGAAGAGCCTTTGAAGGATTAACAAGTGTGTGGGAATAAGGTTTTGAATGAAATGAGTATTTCTTCCAAAAATCTTTCTCAGCTAGCTGTCGGATTGATGTATCAATCATGTTAGTCAACACAGTTTAAGTAACATCACCAATATGGCTTCCAAAGATTTTGCAAACGTTACGACAGAGCCAGGGCTGAGTTGTGTCGGCTACACGTGCCTAACCCATAGCCAAATCATCGGATTCTTCGTTTTTGATATTGTAATAGCCATCGTCATACTGATAGGCAACACCCTAGTCATTCTCAGTGTCGTAAGGACGCCATCGCTGCGGTCTCAGAACAACATTTTTCTGGCCAGTCTAGCTGTGGTCGACTGGCTCCTCGCTGTGATCTGTATACCTCTGGACATTGTCGTCGGTTTGGGGTTCAAGCCCGACATCACGCCCTGGGCATGCTTGTCGTTATCCGCCGTCATCGGCACGATGGTGTTCCTCACCATTTTGCACATCACCGTGGTCGCTTTTGACAGGTTTCTCGCCATCACGTCACCTTTCACTTATCAACAGACGATGACCAACCGTCGGATAGCATATTTTATCGCCGGCATCTGGTTGATAACCCTCTGCCTAACTTCCATATCTTTTGCGTGGAATAACGTTCCCGAATTTCACGACACCGTCTGCGATCTCCTTTACATCCAGGGGAAAGGATATCGCATTATGATTGTCTTGCTCATCATTTTTGTACCGTCTATTCTGATGTCGTACTGGTACTATCGCATCTACCGCGTCGCTCGTAGTCACCGACGTCGGATAGCCGCGCTCGAGCGCGTTCTGGAAACAAAAGCATTCGCTCGAGCCAAATACGCGACCACGCTCAAGAAAGACTTGAAAGCCGCCGTCACGCTCGTTCTCGTTTTCGGTCTCTTCATCATCGGCTGGACCCCAGCATCGCTAATGACCATCATTGACGTTCTCGTTCCCGATATCAGTCTGGATGAGATATACCTGTACGAACTCATCTGCTTTAAGATCGCCTTCTCAAACAGTGCAATAAACCCGATGATCTACGCGGCAAGGAACATGGAGTTCCGGAGGGCATTTGTTCGTCAGCTAGGCCTAATTTTTAGATGTGCTTGTTGGGTCAAACTGGCGACAAGAAGGCGGCCCCATTCTAGAGGAAGTGATAATAAGAGAGAAGTATCAGCGACCACACTTTCGTCAGTGGTCCGACTGAATTAAAATATGATTGCATGTTTCCTGTCTGCTTACAGATGAAGATTCGATCTTTTGACTGAGGAATACAACATCTTCTTTGATTTTATGAATGGAACAGTTGTTACATGTCTGGCGTCCTACAGGGTCGAAATAATTATAAGCCTATACCTTTGGTAATCAAACGTCATTTTCAAAAAAATGTTTGATTTGAGTACACGTATGGTTTTTGCCTTACTTCACAAAGACAAGCCACTGTCTGATCTGACTGTGTCTTTTAAGGTCAATAAAAGTGTACGAATCAATGACTTTACTTCTTGATTTTTAATACGCTATCATAATAGTTAGCTCTGAAATATCTTAAAGAAATCGAAAAGTTTATTATAGAAGAGATATATTCTTTATGAACATGTCCAAAGTATTTTCTTATATTTGAAAAAAAAATCATTACATGTTTGTAGATTCTCCATTTTGTTAGATAGGAAGGGAGTGAGTGGAAGGGTTTATTGCCATTTGGTCCAATCGTCATATGGTCTAACATCATTCGGTCTAATATCAGTTTGTCCAATAGACATATGATCTAATCAACATATCGTCCAATCAATGTTTAGTCCAATAACCAGTAGGGTCAATAGCCATTTCATCCATAACCATTTGGTCTAATGGCCATTTGGTCTAATCAAATTTGTTTGTCATTTGATCATGCTTACACCTATTCACTATGATGTGTATCTGGATTTTCTACTATAGGTTTCCCCGGTCAATTTCATAATTTTGTCATTCAAGTTCATATTCTGAGCATTCAATTTCATGCATTTCACGCTCGCAGCACTGAATCGGCTTTGAAAATTCAAAATCCGGTCGTTCAGATTCACTATTCAAGCAATCAACTGTTCATTTGCTTCATTCAAATCTAAAATAGGAGCATTCATAATGAGCAATGCCAATGAGCATTCAAATTCATTTCAAGCCGGTTACGGAATCTCGTTGGTCATTCATTATTCGTGAAAAGGCAACCATGTTCCAAATAAGTACATTCAATTTAAAAGAATTATTTTTTTCTCCCTAAAATGGCATGTCTTTTTAATGGTTCGTTATCTTTTCCAATAGGGGGCGCCGGCAATTTTGACCCCCCCCCCCTCCGTATCTATCTATGCAATTGCAGAATTACTTCGTTTTCATTGCATCTGTCCTATTACATTTTTTTCCATTTCTGTCCCCATTACCTGGGGAGGAGGATAGATTTATGAAAAGTCTAAAGCAAAAGATAAAAAGTGCATAAATCGACAAGTTTGTAATTTTACCAGCAAACACTCACACATATACCGACAAACATGTCCTAGATAAAATATCATAGCGACGTAGCCTCTTCTCCACTTTCCTAGGACTACGCCCAGGGGCGTACATCTATTTGAAGGGTTAGGATAAGGGGGGGGGGGGGCAATATTGTCAGATTTCCCCCGACATGTTTTTTTTTACCAGCGAATATGATTTCAAGAATCCAGCCAGGCTTCTTCTTAGAAGTTAGATTCCCTCAGTGGGAGGGGCTAACAGAATATATTTACCGACATGATTTTTTTATTCAGGGGATCACTTATAGAAATAAAATAGTAAGGGGCATGTCGTTCATAGCTGATTCGCCTAAAAACGTGTTACCCCCCCCCCCCCCTTCACGGATTAATGCCCCTGACTATGTGATAAGGATTCTCCCCGTCCTGGTTCATTTTCGTCGTCTTAAAATCAAAGTTCTAATGATAATTAAGTGAGAATTTACCGATGGGGAAAAAAGAGGTTAACCTTTTTTTCCTTTCAATGACAATTATTCTGCGTGAAATAAATGACCCCAAAGGCGAGATGCTATTTCTATCTAACGCTTCCATTTTGGAATAATGACAAATCCCTTCTCTATATAATAGGTAATTAATCGGCTTTCGGACAGCTTCTAACCTCGTTATACTCGTGGAAGTCGCACACGGAATGACTAATGATCAAAAGAAAGGGCACATCCACTCCAGATACCAGCCAAACTAGGGAATTGATGCGATCAGATGGAGTGTAAACACTATTATACTCAAATGATCTGTAATGGTTTAATGCTGTTATCACCACAGCTACTTATTGTGACTTCACAAGTCGTTCCTGGCACTGTACTCTATGCTTTATCATAGTTTGATGACTTGCATAGTATTGTAAAAAAATAAAAAATAATAAAAGAAATCAGTGTTTGTTATAATTATGATTTCTACCATTATTTAGAATTATATCCATCATTAATGGATAATGCCGATGCCGATGAAGAAACATGCGCTATACCGTGACGTCATTCATGGTGTAGTGCACTATACCCACAGAACTCCTTAAGGAGTTCTGTAACTATACCATGAATGTCGTCACAGATATGCGATCGATAAGTGGTTTTTAATCGATAACATGTGAAAAGTGCTTTCGGTATCGGCCTCATAGACCACCGTGTAAACCGCGGTACGTTTTTATCATTATTTTTGCAAGATTCGTTGGAGGGATATAAAACAAAGATATCATGCACTGTTTCGAGCCACTAGTGAAATTATGAATTACTCGTGACAGAAATAGCGCTATATTCTTCGAGGCTACGCCCCTCAGAAGATAGTGCTATTCCTGCCACCTCGGAATCCATAATTTCAACTAGTGCCTCTATATCTGGTTCATAATCCATTCAGTAAACAGGGAAATAATATGACTATTATCATGTACTATCGAACTTCACCCTTCTTTCCATCAATTTAATGAGTTCTGAAGCTACGTCATACATCATTCCCATATAATTGCTAAGATTAGATACCCTTTATTGAAAATGCGGCAAATCAGCAGATCATAATTCGAAGGGCTTACAAATGGATGTGATATTATTAACTTATATTGTACTTTCTCACAATCTCTTTCTCATTATCTCTCACCCCTCCCCCTCTCTCTTTCTCACCCCTCTCCCATCACTCTCTCCCCTCTCTATCTCTCTTCTTCTTCTTCTCTCTCCCATTCTCTCTCTCTCTCTCTTTTTCTGCCTGTATATACAGCCCTGTTTCCATTTGTTTCTTTTTACATTTTTCTCATGATCGTACTCTGCCCACCTTTCCCTCTGTCTCCCCATCACGAAGATCACCCTTACCTTTCTCTTTCTTAATCCCTTTCTTCTATCCATTCTTTGCATCCATCGCATTCTTGCTCCATTTTTGTGCCTTTAGTTTACACAATCTCTCTCTATCTCTCTCCATTTACTTCTTTCTCTCTCATCCCTCTTTTTTCTTTCTCCTTTTCTCTTTCCCTCTCCATTTGTCTGTCTCATTATCTCTTTCTGTCTCTCTGAGCCCTTTCTCTCTATCTCCCCGTCTCCCTCAATCTCTCTCCCTCTCTTTCTCTCTTCCCCTTTCTCTCTTTCTCTTCTGCTCTCTTACTCCACTCTCCATCTCCTGCATCAACATTGCATCCTCTTTCAATGCGCAACGGTCACACGATCCTCGCACGCCAGAGTCATATTTACCGGAAACCATCGATAATCAAAGATCATTCGTGACCCTTTTGTCCGATTACATGCTCGTTCATATTTGCTGTGTGAGGCATCCGTCAGAATACACTTTTCTCATTTATTAAAACTTCTCTGATCCATCTTCACGAGCCTAACATGCAAACTTGTACAGGGAAAGAGGATTCCTTAAAACATGTCAACATCTAATGAAGATTGCCATTAAGCCTGTCACGGGATCCAGTGTTGCGCTGACACAATTTCATTCCATCATTTGATTAAAAAAAAACATTCGCGACATCAAAACCTTTTTTTTTGTTGAACCTCTACGTCTACATGAACAACATCATTTAAAAAAAGATTTTTCTGAATTTTTCTAGTTTATAAACCTTGTTTTGGAAAACGTGTATCTTTTAGAAAGGGCCATTTTACACTCACGGAACATTCTTGTAGTCAAGAATACTTCGAATTTGTTTTCGTATCTGCATGATTGATTTATGACATCGTGAAACTAGAGTTTGGTCACTTGTTAACAGCTTTGACGTGTCTGAGAAGGGCCACCGATCATATCTCTTCAAATGTTCGCTGAAGAGAGGTCTGAGAAATCGAACTGATTGGATGTAATCTTTAAAAAATTGATGTGTGCCATATGTCAAATATGATTTAATATCTTCAAGCGGTATTTTACGTAATGTTGATGGAACAGTGCCTCTTTTTGTGTCATTTACCAAATAGATATTATTGTGTCCTCGTATGTTGTTTTTACTGCGGATTATTGATGTCACACTGCACTTAATGATAATTATTTTGAGTATTCAATACACATTTGACGGATGTGTTACAGGAAAACTTACTCAACGTTTTTTTGAGCCTGCTCTTAAGGTGCGATTTTTTTTTAATAGCCTGTGAAGGATTAAAGAGGGTACATGTAAGGATAAAGTTTCAGTGGTGTACTACTTCCCAAATTTCTGTCAGCTTTCGGATTGATATGTCAACCCCAAGAGTCAACCCACTTTGAGTGACATCATCGACATGGCTTCTGAAAATTCGGCCAACTCTACGACTGAGCCCGAGTTGGGTTGTGTCGGCTACACGTGCCTAACACATAGCCAAATCATCGGATTCTTTGTTTTTGATATTGTGATAGCCATCGTCATATTGATAGGCAACACCCTAGTCATTCTCAGTGTCGCAAGGACGCCGTCACTGCGATCTCAGAACAACATCTTCCTGGCTAGTCTAGCCGTGGTCGACTGGCTCCTCGCTGTTATTTGCATACCCCTCGATATCATGGTCGGTTTGGGGTTCAAACCCGACGTCACGTCCTGGGCATGCTTGTCCTTAAGCGCCGTCATCGCCACGATGGTGTTCCTCACCATCTTGCACATCACCGTCGTTGCCTTCGATAGATTTCTCGCCATCACGTCGCCTTTCACTTATCAACAGACGATGACTGACCATCGGGTAGCATGTTTGATCGCCGGCATCTGGTTGATAACCCTTTTCCTAAGTTCCATAGCTTTTGCGTGGAATAACGTTCCCGAATTTCACGACACCGCCTGCGATCTCCTCTACATCCAGGGTAAGGGATACCGCATCATGATTACCTTGCTCATCATGATTGTACCATCTATTCTGATGTCGTACTGGTACTATCGCATCTACCGCGTCGCCCGCAGTCATCGACGTCGGATAGCCGCACTCGAGCGCGTTCTGGAAACAAAAGCATTCGCTCGAGCCAAATACGCGACCACGCTCAAGAAAGACTTGAAAGCCGCCGTCACGCTCGTTCTTGTTTTCGGTCTCTTCATAATCGGCTGGACCCCAGCATCGCTGATGACCATCATTGACGTTCTTGTGCCCGACGTCCAACTGGACGAGATATACTTGTACGAACTCATCTGCTTCAAGATCGCCTTCTCAAACAGTGCAATGAACCCGATGATCTACGCGGCAAGGAACATGGAGTTCCGGCAGGCATTTGTTCGTCAGCTAGGCCTAATTTTCAGATGTGCTTGTTGGTTCAAAATAGCCACAAGAAGGCGGCCCCATTCTAGAGGAAGTGATAATAAGAGAGAAGTATCAGCGACCACACTTTCGTCAAAGGTCCGACTAAATTAAAGTATAATTAAAGTAAGATTTTGGTCTTTTAACTGAGGAATACACTATCTTCTTTGAATTTATAATTGGAACAATGGTTACATGTCTGGAGTCCTAAGTAGTAGACCTGCCGCTGATACTACAAGATCGAAATATCAGCCTACCTTGGGCAATCAAACATCATTTTCAAAAATTGTTTTATTTCAGTAGGAATGTTTGTTTGTTTGTTTTTTTCCCCCTCCTTAAATCACAAAGACAACGTCACTGTCTGATTATGCCCTTTAAGGTCAATAAAAGTGTACAAAGCAGTGACTTTCTTCTTGATTTTTAATACGCTATCACCATACTTAGCTCTGAAATATGTTAAAGAAATTGCAGAATTATTTGTAGGATATAATATTCTCTATTAACATGTCCAACGTACTTTTTGATATTTGAAGGAAAAAAAAGTCACATTAGGTGTCTTTAGGAGCTGCATTTTTGTTACATTATATGAGAAAGGTGGAGTTAGAGACATAAAGATATGGTTACCATGTTGTAAGTTTTTTTTTTTTTTAAATAATAATTAGAACAGTTATATTACCTTATTATTATGTTTACAAAAATCATGTTCTATATTTCAGATCCTTCGTGTTCTCATATTTCAGTATGCTACATTTGTGACAGTCTTGCATATTGCATTTCAAGATTGGCAATTTTCTCAGTGAAAATATTTGCAATTGCTCCCTCGTAACTCACAATGTCACGCGCAGTTTCAAGTCGGAGGCGCTGCAGTCAGATTATCAGGGGAGCGTTTCATCAAGCGTTTTGTCGGTGATTTTTACCGACAAATTTGCTCTCAGCCAATCAGATGCAAGGATTTCAGTAGCTTATAACAGTTGTCGGTAAAAATCACTGACAAAACACTTGATGAAACGCTCCCCAGGAAAGTGATTATAAAATTCTGTGCCTTGCTCTCAATTCGCGAATATCCCTTTCATCAATTCAGGGCACAAAAACCCTGGTTTTTAACGATCTATCGATGTGTAAATCTTGAGAACATGCCAATAACTCCTGGCGGAATTGAGAATCGCTCGATATCTGATTTTCAAAATTGCTAACGGTGAGCGGAAACGAAATTTTCTGTCTGTCCTGCAGAATAAATACTGGAAATGCAGGGAAGTACATGCTATTCTTATTTCGAGCGAAAAGCTTGCATGCCCGTCTCTGCCATGATTAAATGAATATTCTTTGTAGACTTATTCTTTGCTGTTACCTTGGTTATGTATATACGCGCAAAAGTGGCAATTTACGCTTTTTCAAGAGATAAGAAGACAAAATTTCACATTTCTTTTTAATTGCTTGGATTCTTATTCATGGGCCGCAGAGCCGGGGGGGGGGGGGCTGCATCCCCCTCACACTTTTTTGAGTAGACACGTTAAAAAGATCTCGGAAAAAAGGCTCGAAAATTGTCATCAATGAGTGAAATCAGATCAGCCCCCCCCCCCCCCCCACTTTCAGAAACGCTCCGCGGCCCCTGTTATTGTCGTGCGATTATCACATGGTGTTTTGACATTCTGATCTACTGACTTCTGACTTACACGTGAATAATAATATTATCAAATGGTATTTTGATAATTTATTTTTCATATATTAAGAAGACCCCTATTTCGCAAGTCTTTTTGACTAATTGATTTCCAGTTTTCACTCGAATAATCATTTTTTAATCAAATTGTATCTTAACATTCTGATTGATGACTACTAATTTTCACTCGCAGAATCATCGAAGGGTATTTCGAATTTCTAATACATTAATACAATGTAATTTCTCAGTTACGAGATACCATTAAAAAGTGGGGAAATGTACATTCCCATTTATTGCATGTTGACGAACCGGCGATAAATCATTAGTCGAGTGATTGCCTCCTCCGTATACTTAAAAAGAAACATCGAGCGATTATCACAGGATACATTATTTTAATGCTTATGATGTATAATATACTTCCCATTGACTTTTATTGGATTTCGAATCTATAAAACCAACTGCTGTAGCAGAATTATTGGTTTAATTTTGATTTAACAATATCATTCACAGTAAATGACATTGAATTGACGATAAAGAAAACTAACGACATGCATTGGGTTGTAATACAAGAGGGGGGGGGGGCGTCTTATTATTGATACAACGATATGGGTTATCTTAATTGATTATTGGAAGTGCTTACGTTTTTTAAAGGGATTGGTTAACTTCGCCCAGGACTGAAAAAAAAATCACTGTTCCAGCTAATGCTGTAATCATAATTGCAAACCTTAATCGCCTAAGCTTTATAAGCTGATCGGTTGTTTATATATCATGATATTTACGATTGAACATTGATGTCGGGATAGAGTACCACCGAACCCTAAAGAACTCTTGCGGTTGGCATACCTCGCTCTATCACAGAATACAGTACGGGCTGGAAACCCGTTCTGAAATCGCCAAGCGCTGGTGCTTGGTTTTTGTGACTGCAGCGCAGCGAAGAAGCCGAGCGACTTGCGCTAGCGATACCTTTCGCCTAGCTAGCTTTTTTCTCTTTTTTAGGATAGTAAACGGGTTCCATTTTCTCTCATACTTTCACATATCCTTAATTATATATGTAGTTAGAGGATTGCACACAATTCACAGGCATTTGAGATGATTTCACAATTTTTCACAAAGTTAATCAATCCCTTTAAGCAAAATTAAAAGTATTACGTTATTTTTATCATACATGTAAAAAAAAAAAAATCATTTCATAGTGTTATTAGAAGGAAGATTATAACGATGGTGGCGATTTTTGTGATATCCATGATTTTTTAAGTAATCGTACCACGGTACGAATAAGATTCTTTGTATTCTTATTGAAAATGTACGTTATTCATTCCTTAATTTTTTTTCTTCATTTTTTAAAACTTTCAGCTTTGTTTTATTTACATTTTAAGACAAATCAATAAACAATACATTAAAACTGTCACAACCGTGTCACAATGCTGGAGAGTAGCTCTAATAATTGTCTATGAAACATATAGTACACAGTTACAGTAGTATGCGAATATAGTACCTGTAAAACACGGAAGAACACAACGAAAGGTGAAATAAGAGGCAATGGTTGTTTATTTTTAAAGAAAGCAGAACGAAATTATATCATATACAGAGTTCAGCAATAGAAATCGATTGGAGCTATTAAAAGAAGAACGCCATATACTTATGGAAGGCTGCCTATAGTATCCAACAGAAATTGTGTTCTTATAATTTTGCACATTTAAGCTTTTTTTTACAAAAGCCACTCAAAAGAAGCACGAAGGCCGTCTTAATGGACAGGTGATCTTTAAAAGCAGGTCCAGGCTTGCAGATTTTATTGATAAAAACTGCTCCAGTGATCTGAAAACGCACATAGACATTTTATATCAACACGTTGTATTAATAAAAATTGTTTTAAATGTTTCGAAAATTCAGGGGAGCGTTTCATCAAGACGAGTTTTGTCAGTGATTGTTTACCGACAACTGAAATCCTTGCATGTGATTGGCTGAGAGCAAACTTGTCGGTAAAAATCACTGACTAAACACTTGGGGGGGGGGGGGTACAGCCATCCCGTGCCCCTATCAAAATCCCCCAAGTGCTATTCCTTTAGTACACAATGCTAAATTGTGCCCCTTTCAAATTTTCGACCCATAAGGCATCTGAAATTGTGACAGCCTTTTTTTTTCTCTCTCTCTTTTTTTTTCGTGATTGTCAGATTTTTTTCTGAATTATTCCCCCCCCCCCATTTTTTTTTAATCCTTGATCCGCCCCTGGTTGTTCATCCGCAGGTTTACTTGTGATCAGTATAGCAGTTTTGACTTTACTTCATGAACGACACATCGCAACACCTGATCATACAATGTTCTTCATATCAAAATGGAGAATAATGATTTTTGATGCTGGTGGACGTTAATTGATTTTCTATTGAAGTTAAAATTAGGCTGATTAAAGACAGAATTTTATTGCATGGGCGTTTTAATCGATTGAACAAATACGTCTGACGTTTGTTATGTTTGCAGGATAGATCATTGAATCTATCGCGGGAGGAGTTACAGTATATTAATCAAAATGAACGTGTGGGGATATCATTATGGAGGACTGGTGCATAGCTATGGAGTTTTCATGAAGTATACTCAACCAGGGAGGGTGAAGCAAGTAAAGATGACGTTCCCCCCCCCCCCCCATTTTGTCTATCTTGCCATTACAAAACTATTCCTATAGCGGAAATAAGATATTAACCCCTTTGGTGATATAAACACCATAATACCTCACCCACTCTTTCTCTCTCTCTCTCTCTCTCTCTCTCTCTCTCTCTCTCTCTCTCTCTCTCTCTCTCTCTCTCTCTCTCTTTCTCTCTCTCTCCAACATTGAGGATCCCCCTTTCCTAACTCTGCTCGATCAAATTGGACGTAAAGTTAAACATTACACGGTTAGATCTACAGAAAAAAATAGAAACAAGAACAAAAGAATTGTATATCTGGATCATTCGATACGCGAAGTAGGCCTAACTTCAGTGTTCTATTTTTTTAAAGAAATGTTTTGTCTCCCTGTTGAGACATTTTGGAGGGATGAATGGCGTTTTTAATTGAATGTCTATGTATGTGTTTAGAAAATAATGAAACCATAAACTTGATTGCGCGTTGTACCAGTCAGAATCCTGCATGATGAGATGATACAAATTGCCCTCCAGCTCATTTTCTGGTGCTCGCTATCACAATTAGACGGAAGAGTACCATCACCAGGCACTAATTAAATCTAATGTGACTTTGTTTAAAATTGATAAAAACACACACGTGACTCCCCCCCCCCCCCCCTGCTCATGGCAAGCTCTACCATCGAGCCCTCATAATTAATGGCATCCAAATTATACTTTCGACAGTTCATAGCACAGTGTATTGTCATTCTGTGATCAATCGTTAATAAAATACCATTAGGCGGGAGATGAATTATTGTAAGAAGAAGAAAAAAGACGATGATGTTGATAATAATGAGTGACGACGAAGACTGTAGTGATAATGAGTGACAATGGTAATGATGATGATGTTAATGATAATGATAATATTGGTAATAATGATGATATTGTGGATGAAAAAAAAAGGTGTTCCTATCTGTCGTGAATTTACATTGAATTCAACATGTACTGTCACGGTATTTTAGTGATATTCTGTCGATATTAAACATAATTGCCTGCTACCGGTGAAAATTTGTCGGCACTGCAGACTCTCTCGAAATGAACAACCAAGTGACGTTGATTGGGGCAAGGAGGGGTTAACTTTTCCTAAAGCCTCTGTCAAGCTGAATTTCATATTTGTAAATTTGACCACATGGACATATGACCAAGGCATATTCATCTTTTTTCATCCTTCATGCCTATAGATAGATAGATGATGATGATGATGATGATGGTGATGATGGTGATGATGATGATGATGATGGCGGATATAGCACCGGTATCCTTTCATACCGGACGATCTGCATTATTGTTCTCTAATTATGTTTCGCAGAATGCACCCTTAATTGAGAAATGATTGTCCATTTAGGACTGAAAATAGTATTCTAAATAGAATAATTCTGCAGATGGTGTCACTTCAGGGTTATTTTTGTATATATGATGCATAACGTGCACAATAGCCTTACATACATTTACGGCCGAAATACAGCAGACTCTCACCGAAAGCCCAGGTGGACCATTCAAACGGTTCACTGCTACTCAAAAAATAAATGCTCACCATGAAATGATACGATATGCTGAATTATTCTACAATATTATTTTCAAATTGACAATCATTTTTCAATTAAGGGTGCATTCAGTGAAACAATTATAGAACAAGTGCAGAGCGTCTATCTATCGGCATGAAGGTTAACAAAGATTATTTCCTTGGTCATATGTCCATGTGGTCAAATTTGCAAATTTGAAATTGTAACCCCAAGCAACTAGTTGTTCATTTTTCGAGAGTCTGCATTTTACCGGTAGCGGGCAAATATGACTATGTTTATACGAATACCGCTATTACTTGATACCGTGACAGCGCATGCATGATGAATTCAATGTACATTTACTACAGATATAAGCACACATTTTTTTCATCCACAAATATTCCATTCTTACTCAGCTTAATATCGAAAATGAGTGTTTCATAATAATTTGAAATGATCGCATAGAATTATATAAGTAGAAATCCAAACTGTACTCTTATATTTGCTCCAGAATTTATTTCGTCAAAGATATATAGCGTAAAGGTTATAGGGTAGCGATTGTGACTTAAGTTAGGTTAAGGGTTAGGGTTAGGGTTAGGGTTATGTACAGTGCTTGATCTAGGGTCGAAGATAGCAATTCGGATAGTGTACGATATTCACTGCAGAGCAATTGCCACTGGGGTATGTGCCGCAGAAAATAATAATAATAATGATAATTTGTCAATTCAAAAACATTATAAAAACTTTTAAACAATTTTTTTTTAATACGACCTTCGAAAAAAACAACCTTAGGTTAATTTCAGTACCTTATTTTACATGTATATTCCATAGAAATCATGTTCAGATTATGTAATACATCATTGTAATATTCGCACATTTTAGTAGAAGATGGACAAGGCGACTTATTTTTGCCGTAGGTTACCTTTTCGAAGGTTCATAATTCCGAAAAACAAATTTCCCATAACAGGGGGTTCCTAATTCCGAAGAGATGAAATATGGTTCATAATTCCACACATTTGATGCGTTACTCCAAAGGTTTGTTATTCGGCAACACGATAAAAACTATTTTCGCAAAATCAACTCAAGGCAATTTCAATAGCCCTGTCTATCACCTTTAGAAATGTGCGAACATTACAATGGCGTATTACGTAATCCGAACCTGATTTCTATGGGCAGTACAATAGGCCTTTGAAATTGCCCTTGAGTTTATTTTTCGAAAGTAGTTTTTATCGTGTTTGAATCCAAAGGTTCGTAATTCCGAAAATGAAAGTGGGTCCATAATTCCGAAGGTTCGTAATTCTGAAAATACAATATAGAGTTCTACGTAACTTTTCGGAATTACGAACCTTCAGAAATAATTATGAACCCTTTTTCATTTTCGGAATTATGAACCCTTTTTCATTTTCGGAATTATGAACCCTTTTTTATTTTCGAAATTATGAACCCTTTTTCATTTTCGGAATTATGAACCCTTTTTCATTTTCGAAATTCTGAACCCTTTTTCATTTTCAGAATTATGAATCCTATCTTGTTTTCGTAATTACGAACCGTCGAAGCAACGAACTTTCGAAAATACGAACCTTTGAAGAAAACGACATGTAACAGATTGAATATAAAAAAATGTAATTATCTATAGATGATACGAAAATCATATCTTACAAAATGGCATATGACTAAAATTTGAAACGAGCTTATTTTGTCTTGTTTGTTTGTGAGTTTTTGCATAATATCTTTGAAATACAAAGTATTATCGTGATAAGTACGATACAAGATTACAGCAGTGCATTTGGGTTTATAAAAAGCCTTTTAATTGAGAATTAAGACAATAATTCGATTCTCAATTACATTTTTTCAGAAATATGCAAGTGGTGCATCTAGAAATGGATAGTGAGGTAAAATGTCCCTTCAGTCTCGAGTACTGCATGCCAGCTTTATAACACCTTCTTTGCTTTGAGATATAATAAAGACCCAGTTCTTCACAAAAAAAAAACAAAAAAAATGAAATTAAAATGTCTTCATTGGCCAGTCAATCGGGGGGGGGGGGGGTGTACACTATCTTCACCTTATGCTAGATACGATATGGGCATGAAGTGGTGTAGCGTGTCCAGCTATTGAGATTGAGGGGGCACTGCGATCATGGAAGGGGGCGGGGGGGGGGGTCTTATTCAGTGGATGAAATTCGAATTAACAAGTCCACCCGTTAAAGCTAATAGACAGTCTCGGGAGGAAAAATCATACTGGCAAGAAAATTATCTAAGATAGTCACATACTATTCTCCTTTTATCATATGACACATGTACGAGATTATTTAACATTCCATTCACGATTTCGAACAAATTTTAGTGTAAATATCTGTAAGAAACGCTTGGTAACGGCTTTTCACTGCCTCACGCTAAGACCATATCCACCCGAAGGTTCCCCGCACAATAAACCCAGCGCTTCGCACTATGTGTAGCGTATTCTATATACACACAGCAATCCTAATGTGAGTAGTGTGTGTGGCCGTTGTTTGAATTTACATCCCCTCTTTTTTGGGCCAGGGATTTTTATTACTTTTCACCTCTCATTCAGTAAATATTTCACTTGAGGAGGAAGAAACTTCACAGCATCTTAGTTATGTTAGTACCCTGCTTTTTATTAAGTAAAATCAAAGAAATCTCACGACAAGTTTTTGAGGGCCTCCCAAAACTATCTGTTACCTTTAAGGGTATAGGGCGGGGATGCTATCATCTTATTTTCTAGTCCCTTTCCCCTTCTCAGTTTCCTTTCATATGTTGTCTTCTCTTTTTTGCAATTTTCCCGTCCCCCCCCCCCCCCCCCCGCATCTACGTCCCTTACCACTGGTTTTATTCTCATAAACACCCAAACTTGCTAATGGAATTAAAAACTCATAGCACAATAGCAAGTGGAATCGTGACAGAAAGTGGGCCCTTTTTTAATTTTCATTCGAAATGATAATAATGCACTTACGATATATCCCCTTGTAAGTGAAACATGATTTGCAATTCATATTCAAATTCCATAGTTTCTGTTGAGCCCGTACTTTATTGGGTTGGTTCATTGTCACGATCAAATATAAATGCATTTTGCCATTTTTAATTCCGTAATGTGAATTTCGGATGGTTGAAGTAACCTAAAAGCGCTGCTGCGGCTTATTTTCAGAGCTGTAAAGTGATAAAATGACAAGGATAACAAGGCCGCGTTGTTTTTAAAACGAAATCTCTGATTGATCAGTCTTTTCTGCTTTGTTTTGTTTGTATTTCATTGCTTTGTGTACTGTTCAATTCCTGAATAAAGCTCTATGGATGTGAGTATTGATTAATACCAGGCTTTAAATGCATAATGCATATCATTATAAAAACATGGATGTCACATTACCATTTGTTCCCTGCAGGCAAAAAAAAAAAAAAACCTTGCACGAATTAACTTAAAAGTCAAGTTACAATATTCTTGATTTCTATAATGGAACTGAATTTTCAAGAGAGAGAAAAAAAAGCGCGTTTCACACAAGGCGTCATTATGCCTGACGTGGGGCGGCGTCAGTGCCTGGTGAGGCCTTTCACGCGACATGCATGTGAGAGCAATAATCGTTTAAAAAGTGAATGCAAAATGAGAAGTGTAAACAATGTTTTCAATAAATGTTGTATGGGCTAATTACCTTCACAAGCTCGTTTTAGTGCAGGTAATAGCGCAATGCAAATGTCGCCTCGTGTGTAATGGGCATTGGAGAAGTGTTAATAATAATAATAATGATAATAACTGTTTTTTATATAGCGCCTTTCCAATTAAGTAACACACTTAATACACTGAACATACCCCTGTAACCGGATTCAATTGCGATGCTGCACTCAGAGTGCACATTCTCCACTCCACTTGGGAGCATTCCAGCTTGCCAGCCATTTTACAGGCGCACACGTGCTATTCTAGCCACAGTGACGTTCGCATCCTACCGGGTACCCATTTAACACCTGGGTGGAGAGGAGCAATGTAGATAAAATGCCTTGCCCAAGGACATAAGTACCGTGCCGAGGCTCGAACCCATTTATATATATATATATATATATATATATATATATATATATATATATATATATATATATATATAAGGTTGTTTAAAGCTACATAACGTATACATTTACATATTTTCAACGAATGTTAATGATGTTTTATAATTTGTTGTTGGGTCACGGAAAAAATGAAGGTCAAAGTCAAAGTAGTAGTAGTAGTAATGGTATTTATTGATTAAAAATCTCTCTTTAGCAGCCCAAAGGCTGAATTACAGAGGAATTTACATAAATAACTTTGGAAATACAAAAAGAAATACACATCTACAGACACCATAATTAAAGTGTGGTGTACGGCGGGCCACATCTGCACAGTGCCAAGAATAATACCGCGCTATGGTCCCCCACCGCCAGAGAGGGAAAGCCACGGGGAGACGCCACGCCAATTCTGGGGAGGGTCCGCTGCGACAGGATGGGTAAACTACACAAACATTCATTCATGCTAACACCACTGGGATGCCCATCCGCTCACGGTCCGTGCGCAACAGACACCACACCCCGGGGGGGGGGGGGGGCACTCACGTATATTGGTGGTACGGGGACGTGCCGCTTTGATGACCCCCTTTTTCAGACCCCGATTTCCGTTCTCTAGATACTCAGTTCCGCTCAGGAGCCGCTCAGCCCCGCTCTGAAGACCCCCGTTATGAAACATATCCGTTCGCGTGCGGCCGGGAGCGTGGCGGAGGCAGTGGTCGCTCGACCTGGTCTCGCGCCCTAGGCCCTTTCGTCGCGCGAGCCTTGAAAACTGCTCCAGCTAGCTAGCTACTAGCGCTACACGGCGCGGGCGCGGCCCCCGGCGCGGTCCCCCGGTTAGTTTTGTAGTTCCCTAGACCCTGTTTTTCACTCTGCCCAATAGATCATAGTTCCCAAGACCCCGTATTTTACACCTTGAAGTCAGTTCCTTAGACCCCCTTTTCGGGGATTCGTGAGGCACACCCCCGTCAAAATATAATTCGAGTGCCCCCCCCCCCCCCCCGGGCACCACACACACCACCCGGCTAGGCTGAATAAAGTCAACCCAACCTAATGATATGCGCAGCGCACACCGCGCACAGACCATGCATGGCTGGGCCATAGGGATGGGCACACCAGTGCTTACACCAGCAGACTGAGGCGTACATACACTCACGCTCGTACACACACGGACACATAGACACCACGCACACATACACTTTTTCTCTCTCTCTCTCTCTTTCTCTCTCTACCTCACACACACACACGCACACACACTCACTCGCACATAAACTAGTGCAGCTCAACCACCCCATCAAAGCCATCCCTCCCCGAAAAGGCAGAGCCAGCCACCCCAGGGCCGCCCCCACCGGAATCGGCAGACCACAGCGCAGTAACCAATCATTTGGGACTATGAAGAGAAGCCCACCATACACCACCAATAATTAAAATATGATAAATCAAAGAAAGCATTCGACCAACCACCATGAAGGGGGTACAAGTGGCAAGATAGAGGAAATTGAGGTACATGTATAATCAGTTCACAGTTTCAACACGATGACTGAATGTATTACAGATACGGACCAAGTATGGAATACTGCTGTCTTGCATGCGTTTAGTTTTACATTTCAATTCAGTAAATCTATTTTTTCGTCTCAGATTCTTATTATGGCTTACTTGAGGTATGAATTTTTGGAATCTGTCAGTTTTGCTCAGAGTTGTTATTGCAAATTTTTCACAAAGGTTTAATCTCCTGTTTTCAAGTGTATCTAGTTTGTAATTGCTCAAGACGTCTTCATATCTTGTGTAGTCTCTCCCCAATATTATGCGTAAAGCACGTTTTTGAATTCTTTCAAGTCTGGCCTTTTGATTTTCTGTTATAGAACCATTCCATACTGGGACCGCATATTCTGTTACAGGTCTTACATAGGACATATAAAGTGTAAGGAGATCTTGGCGTGGCACATTATAACGTTTTAACAGTCTCAACATATAAAGTTTACCATTTGCCCTCTTTTCTATATTACTAACATTGCTCTCCCATTTAAGGTCATTTTGGATTATCACACCTAAAATTCTAGCTTCGGATACCGACTCTAGTTCCTGATTATCAAGAAAAACTGGTTGTATAGCTGGTCTGTTTCGCATAAAAACAAAATCTAACCTTTGACATTTAGATGGGTTTAAGGTCATATTATTCCTATTGCACCAACACTCAAGTGAATTTACAGCAGTTTGAGATAATGAAGGTTGAGTTGCTTTTCTACACTCTACTAAAGACAGATCATCAACATATTTGAAGGTTGTGATGCCTTCAGTACATTTAAAGTCATTTATCATTATAAGAAACAAAATCGGTCCTAATCGTGTGCCTTGCGGGACTCCAGCCTTTATATTTAGCCAATCAGAACACACATTGTGATATCGTACATATTGTTGGCGATTATTCAAGAAACTAATTATCCAAGTTATTAAAAACGGTCTAACATTTAATTCGTAAAGTTTTTATACAATTATAGTGTGGTCTATTCTGTCGAATGCTTTCGAAAAATCAGTTAATATAGCCGTTGACACAGTTCTTGGTGAATCAGCATTTAAATAAAGTAAATGGAGCATTTCAATCAGATAATGAGATGTTGATAATGACTTCCTATTACCAAATTGTTGCTTATCAAGATTTGAAGAGATATCTTGTATTAGCCATTTAGCAGCAAAAGATTCTGCAACTTTGGCTATATGATTAGTCAATGAAATAGGTCTTAATTTATCAATTTTTGCTGGGGTTGTTTTAGGAATAGGGACAACCACTGCACGTTTCCAGGCATCAGGGACTAAGCCTGTTCGAAAAGAAGAGTTTATGATGTGAGCGACAGGGGTTGCAATTTCAACAGAAAATTCTCGAATTAATCTAGCTGGGATATTATCAGGTCCACTAGCCTTCTGCACTTGTGACAATACTTTATGAACATCCCAGGGTTGCAAAACTGGGAGAAGTCCTGGGGATGGTAAGTATGCAGGAAAATGCTCAGGATTCATCGGTTGAAGGTCGACTGCTATATCAATAAAATGATGGTTGATTGCATTACAAACTTTCTCTATATCATTAGGATTAATTTCAGGAACAGCTATAGGTATTGGATCACATACATTCCCAACAAGTGTTCTAATTTGACGATACCAAGCTGATGGATTACACCTTTTAAGGTGTTGAATACGATTAGGATAAAACTGATTTCTGGCTTCAATTCTACTCCGTTGAACATTATTTCTAAGTCGTTTCCAATTATTAATGTCATTATCATAAAATGCCATTTGTCTTTCCCGAATGAGGCTCTTTATCCTTGGGGTTATCCATGGTTTGTCTCTTATGTGTAACTTTACTTTTCGTATTGGAAAATAAGTATGAATTCCCCTATTCAAATCTTTTACAAATTGTTCGTATTGTTCGTTAACATTTGAAACTCCATAAAGTTGAGACCAATCATGTGAACTGAACCATCTACCAAATTCTCTTATAGCACTATCAGGCATAGGACGACAAACTTACAAAGCGAACTGACAGTGGTGTCACTTAGGAATGAACCCCTATAATATTGAAATTTCTGTCGGTAAATTTGTTGAGACTTCTCTGCAGTTCAATGTGACCCTTTATTCGTTTCCTTCTTCTTCTTCTTCTTTTTTTTTTTTTTTTGCCTGTTGGAAATTTTGTTGGAACCTCTGTCGGCAAACTTAATCGACCCCTCCACCCCCCCCCCCCCCAAAAAAAAATTAGAAATAGTCTAGCGACTCTCCTGCTATAGCTGAAAGTCACACACATTGAACAACACCAACAAATTATATTGGCATGATGGGAATATGTGTTCTTTTCACGGCCTGATCGGTCCGAATTCCTTATGTTAATTTGTTGATTACTCCGCTATCAAATTTGCTTAAGCAGATATTGACGTGATTTATCATGTTAGTTTGTTGTCTTCAACATTTAGTGTAAATTTGTTGGATATAACAAACACCTTTATGCTGAGGAGTACCGTAGGCCCAGCTACTCAGGATGCACTGTTGTCATGGAGGAATGGAGAGGGGGGCACTGGTGAAATTCAAAATAAGCAAGGCCACAAATATGGGGGAGGGAGGTCTGGGAGGGGTCGTACCATCTTCTTTGCACGTCCCTTTCCCCATCTCCTTCTTTCTCTCTCTCTCTCTCTCTCTCTCTAGCTCCTTTTCTCTTTTTAGCCATAAATCGATTGGGGGGGGGGGGGGGTATGTTCCCCATGTGCCCTTATAGCTTCACCAGCACTGACTTTATATTTAACCATTGTTAAAACTCACGACAACCTTTGAAGCAAGTGAAGTTGTGGGCTGATGAAGGGGTGAAGGTCACGTTCACTTGAAAATCGTTCAACGTTAAACACTGATGAAGAAAAAGAAGAAGAAACTTTATCAAGCGTCAATTAAAACAGCGTCGCTACATCATAAATACTAAACTCTACTGTAACCAATATTAAGCTGGTGACAAGCGCACCGACACTTATCCTTTATTTTGAAAGCACTTTTGATGTTACTTTTTAATAAATTATCTGATAAACATATAACGCCCCTTTTTAATAAAAGTCCACGTGGGCACAGTATGTATCTCAATCAATCATTGGTACTAACACAGGGACATCCCCATGTTTTTTTTAAAGGGGGGGGGGGCATAATTCAAACAATTTTCTGACACGTAAAAATAAAACTGTTATTAGATTTTTTTCAGGTGCCATTTGGGTTGAAATTTTGAAGGGGCACATTTTTCATTATTATTTTGTGCACTTAGCGTACGCCACCTTGGTTGTTAGAGTGGGGCACTGGTCAGTGGTGCCCCCGAGTCCTAAATCTGCCATCGACTTATATGTCTACAATCAGGTGTAAAGTTGCATGGTTTGACATTCAGAGTAGAAAATAAATGTCTAGATGAATTGTAAAACATGTGTGCAAATAAAAATCAATTAGTGAAATATGCCCCTCGACGGCTTCACCTGACGGGTAAGTGAAGTAAAAAACAAAGAGGACACATGTTATTTATATCTCGATTAATCTTTAGGCCAAGCAACAGGCGAAAGAGTATATTCTAATATGAAAGGCAAGCAATAACAAACATAACGCTGTTGTTATGCTCAGCGTCTGCTGTATGCATCCAGTATCCACTGCAAGGTGAAAATGAGTGACGTCACCAACAGACAGTCAACAATCGCTTCTGTTCACCGGCAGAAAATATTACGACGGGCATGTTAATTGAACAACATGCGACATGAAGTTAAAAGGGAATCAATTGTTGAATTGAAATCGTGTCACGTCTAAATGCTATTTGATCCGGCCAATAAAAATAATCATAAGCGCAAGTTTCAGTGTATTACTGTTTGTTTTCTCAAGCGTTACCAGCCACTGCCATTACCCTGTATGTAACCTCAGTAATAATCATATTCTGAGAGAGCAGTAATGAGAGAGAGAGAGAGAGAGGGGGGGGGGGGGGGGGGGGGGGGGGGGGGGGGGGGAGGAAGAGAGATTGGTGAGAAAGGAGAAAGGGGGGAGAGATATATCAGGAGAGAGGAAGAAGGAGGAAGAGGGATAGAGGGGGGGGGGGGGTGTTTCCAAGCACGTAGGAGCACGCAGAACATCCAAAAATCACTGCGTGTGGCTACGTGTTTTATGAACACACGTGACACGCGCAGCCATCGTACTTCCTGCAAGTGCTTCTTGCGACCATCGCACGGGCTACTTGCGGAGGTCTCACAAAGCGCATAGCTCCATACGGAGCCGTGACATGTCGCGCGTGTTGCACGTCGGTTGCACGGTACCTGTACGGGGCTGTACGTTCGCCTCAAGAGTTCTTGCAGGTAAGAGGGTGTATGTTAACGAGGAGTTTGCAAGGCGCCCAAGAGGAGATGCAGAGAGGTGCACGACTGGTTGTGACCATGATAAAAGAAGGGCGTAGGAATCGCAGGAGTTGGCCCACAGCCGATCGCAGCTGCGGACACGCACGATCAGTTGTGACCACAGCATTATAGTCATGCAATAAAACGTGCAACCTGCCTGATTTGTATAGCGATGTTCATTATTACATACTCAACCAAAAAGTAAATTCCTCCATGACACCTTTCAGTATAACCCGAGAAATATTCGATGAAATCCGTTCTTTTAAAAAGTGAATTATGCAGAATTTCCCTACCCACATTTTACATGGTTATTTATAATCAATTATTGATTATATTTTCATTGTGAAACTATAGATTTTATTGCAGTCCTTACGATAAAAAAAGAAGTTGCGCTTTGTGTTTTAAAATGCAGTGCATGGTTTATGTGTGTATCGGGGGGGGGGGGGGGGGGCAGTCAACTATATTGCTGTACACACGCGCGACCAGAAAAACGTTGGTAGTTTACACAGGGATTTGTACAGACAGAAAATATAATAAAAGCCATTTAAGGCCATGTTGAAAACAGACGATTCTGCCCTGAATAGTTATGAGGGTGTAGTTAATTTTAAAATGTATTACATAGTTCTCCCATAGTTAATGTTTTACATACAGGCATACTTGCTATGTACTTTTCTGATGTTTTAACTACCCCTTTTAACTAAGACTTTTTTTTAGTGATAGCCACTTCATTTCATCATTTATATCAATTATTCCTGGAGGGTTTTTCATATCTATATTCATGATTGATGCCAGTGATCATTTTAATACGGGGGGGGGGGGGGGGGGGTGAGGTGGAGAGGGTAGCCTTGACAGGTCAGTGGCCTTTGCTGCTTCCTGATATCCACAGCATCACTGGCCATTACATTATATTCATTTCTCTTGTATCATTTATTTTTCATATATCGCCAATATGTTTGTTTGTTTTTTTTAAAATATGTTGATCAGTTGATGATGTTTATGTTTGTAGTGCTGCCATCTATCGGCACAATTATTACAACGTATACATTGCTTTTGGATCATGGCCTGAATAAACCCCCTGTTGCAAGTTTACACCTGTCTGAAAGTCGCCTGGTGTAATCCTCGTTAATGGCGCATATTCTTGTTTTGCTGTTTACCCCCTTGTTATGTTGTACTCTATATCTCTGATTTATACATATATTGTTTTATACTTCTTAAGAGATGTTAAATAAAATGAATTGAATTGAATATTAACACAGTGTTTGCCAATCCGAACTTGTAATTTTGTGAGATAACCCATTAAGATTTGTGCAAAAGATGCAAACTGAATAGGGACCAATAGGCAGAAGACATAAAACTAGCAATGGCATGTTTTCTTAGCTTTTGCTTGCAACTTCAGATTGTTCACCCGAACAACTATTGCAGCAAGTATAGAAACATCAACTTATCTTCATGTTAGCATTTGCTTGCCCAGATTGACAGTTCTATTCAGATTTAACAGTTTTCTTGAGAGTCAAAAGCGAAGGTTTTCTTTTTCGAACATTTTGTTTAAGGGAAACCTATATATAGATTTCGTATAAGAAAAGCATGTTGTATTGAATAGGAGGAAGCAGTTGCTTTCATGAAAATAGCATTTGTTTGATTTTTACAATATTAGCTTTCGGTTTTATTAGGGCTAAAATCTTAAGAGCTAATGAGTCTTTATTCTTGCATCTTTAATTGCTCTCATATTCTTTTTGACGCTATTAGAAAGCTGATTCTTCTCTTCAAAATACATAGCAACAATTGTTTTTGTCAAACTTCACGGTAGTATGATTAAATCACTCTCTGCAGCGAAATTGGATAGTCTGCGGGGAAGAAAAACCATACGAATGCGGTGGTGTATATTTGAATTTGCCATATGGTAACTTGAGCTGATTTTCAAAGCACCGGTCCCAAATAATTCCTATAGCGCTATACACAATTATACGTATTGTACGATAGGCTCTACTATGTAAACCTTTATTAAGTGTTTGCAAAATTGTGCTTAATAATAAGGTTGAGTACTGGGAAAAGTGAACATTAATTTGCGAGCTTTTTCATTCTCTTTGAGGAAGTTTGGAATGTTATCATAGAAGAAAATTCTCCAGAAAAGGGTTGCTCTTTAAATACCCTCATATTCAAAATATGACAAGAAAAAGATGAAATGTTCGGGCCGAATTTTCATGTCTCATGTATGTGTGTATAGTCCCATATATACACATTTCTGTGTGCAGTGCATGACTTATGGCCTTTAGCAAGATTCAGTCAATTTCTTCTCATTTTGGTGGTTCCAAAACCTAACAGCACACACAAATTCTAATTTGCTATATGATCAACCTTTCCCCAATTGCTTCAAGACAGTTTCTTTCACAATGTAATCGCACGACCGGAACTCAACTTTATTTTAAAAACTGCCTGAAAAAAGGGTTACCATGGTTTGAAGGTTTTGGTAAAGATTGCATACGTTTACTGTATACTGATGAAATTAAGATGATACCAACCATTCTACCATCCATTCTGAATTTGGTGGGGGCGTTGAAAGGACGTCCTGGAGACAATTGTGGATTGTAAAAAGGTGACAGAGATGATCATAAACATAATACACAAATAAATGCATAAATTGATGTTGGATATATGAATATTTTCATAAAAGAGGTCTATATATTACAGTTAACAGCATAATTATTCATACCCCTTGTAATTTGAAGTGTTATGTGTTTGTCTTGAAAATGAAAAGTTGACTAGTGGAATTTTGTGAATAGTTTTATGTTATATAATATTATTCTTAAATTCTTTGTCACATGTATGATCAAGTACATGTATATAAACAGGACAAACCAATTTTTAATGAAAAACAAAATAAAAAAAATCAAATCTTGGTAAGCCATAATTTGTTGTTAACTGTATATACATGTACACGTATATGTGTGCGTGTGTGCGTGTGTGTGTGTGTGTGTGTGTGTGTGTGTGTACGTGCGTATGTGCCGTGGTCCAGTGGTTTAAGGCGCTTGACTGGAGATGCGAGGATCGGGCGTTCGATCCCCGGCACGGCACTTATGCCCTTGAGCAAGGCATTTTATCTACATTGCTCTTTTATCGTACATCAAATAAATGAAGTGCTTTAGGCATATTGATACCAGCGTGTGCATGTGTGTTATTAAAAAAAAAAAAAAAAAAAAAAAAAAGTGTTGTTCTGAAGGCATGGTGGGCGGTTTTTTATTTTAGAAATTAGAAGTATCAATTCTGATTTTTAAAAATGACAAAAAAGCAAGTAAAAACAATGTAAATACATTCTTATCTTTTTCTTTGTTTTGAAGTTTTAGTGTTTTTGAAGTTAATTTAAATCGTGATTTATATCAATGATTTAAATGGATTTATTGAAATTGCCAACCCTGACTGAAGGTGATGAAATACATTCAGACATACATGAAAAGGCACACACAGGCAGGCATAAACACAACGACACAAAGACACACTTTCACACATACTGACATATACTGTCAAAGAAGCACGTGACTTGTATACATGTATATGCAAGTTATTTTTTTTTGTAATCGTTTGTTTTGTAACATTTTTTATTTATGCATGATAGAATCCCGGGAGGGGGGGGGGGGGGGGTATGTCTCATTGAGGCCTATACGGCATCCGCTTCCATGAAAACGAGTAAAAAGGGTTGTTTTTTTCACCACCAGACGCGTAACCTGGGGATCTCGTTTAGGGTATCAAAATCAGGAAAATTCTGAAAAAAGGGTATCAAATTCACTACTAGTGATGAGATTTTTTTTTTAATCCCCCCCTCCTTTTCTCTCTCTCTCTTCTCTCTCTTTCCTCCTTATTTCTGCCACTTCCCTTTATCTTTGCAATACTATAATCTCTTCCTTTTTGACTTTCTCTTTCTCTTGTCTCCTATCTATTTCCTTTTCTCTCTTTTTAGCTTTCATTTTCTCTTTCCCTCTTCAGACTTTTTAAATCTTTCTTTCTCTTTCTTACTCTTCTCTTTCTCCTTCTCTACCACCCTCCTTCTTTCTCTCTCCCTTTCTCTCTCTTCTGTTGTTGTTTTTTTTCACTGTGGGGTGCATAATGATCCTTTATGCATCGTTATTGAAGCTTATTTTCGTCATCTAAAAAAATCTCACAATTGCCGAAATTGTCACCAGACGATGATACTGTTGCTGTTGTGATTTAAATACTTTGTTATTGTGTTTTATTTTTATTTTTATGCTATATGGAAAATATGGTGTATGTATGAATTATGTCAATAATGCGTTTGTCTATGTTCATATACACACCATGAACCCTTTTCCACATAAACGTTACTATGACAATAAGTGCAATCATTTTTTAATTCCCCTACTTCTCTTTTTCCTTCACCTTTTTCATTTCCTCACATCTGCTCCTGCCATTAACTTTTATCTCTCCTACTACCCTCTCTTCTCTTTTCTTCTTCCCCTTTTTTTTTCTTTCTTTCCTCCTTTCTCTCTCTTGCTGTCTCTTGCTGACATTTTCCCCCTTTTCTCTCTCACTCTCTCTCTTTGGCCTCCCCTGTCCCTCTGCCTCTCTCTGGCTCTCTTTCCTTTTTTGTCCCTCTTTTGCTCTCCTTTGTTTTTTTTTTCTCTCTCTCTCTTCCTTTCTCTATTGCCCGCTTTCTTTCTCTTTCTCTTTTCTTCTTTACTACTCTTCAGATTCTCCTTCTCACAGTGGGGTGAATTTATAAGTGATTCTTTATGCATCGTTGAATTTTGCTATTGTCATGTTTACAGAGTTGTGTATGTATATTCTTATATCTTATTTATCACATTATGTGCCTATTATATGATTAATGTTGAGTTATATTTTGTAAAAATGTTTTGATCAATAAACCATTTTGAATAAATAAATAAATAAATAAAAGATCCTCGAAAAGGATAGGAAATTTTACAGTACATTCGGGAGGCGGTCAGGAGCAGCGAATCTGAAAATACACAACAAAATAATCCAAAGATGTTCGGATGAACAAGCATTAAAGATGTTCTTTTCTATTTTTTTCTATTTTTCCCAATGAAAACATTCTGTCATGTATTCCAAAGTATTTGTCTTTCTCTCCTTTTTTTGGCCATAAAAAGGGCCAAGAAGAACCAATCCTCGAATAGGGTGTACAATACTGTGCAAAATCTAAAATAATCCTTGTTAAGGATCTAAAAATCAGAAATGTTGCACGGGTTTCCCTGAATAGGGTATCAAAAACATCATAAACGACATAAATCCTCGTTTAGGGTGCTTTTCAGAAAATCATGGACGCGGATGCCGTACATGCAGGCCTAAATGATATAACCCCCCCACCCCCCCCCCCCCCGGGATAAAAATCAGACAAAAATCGAACATAAATTAAGAACCTGAACTTTTCTTGTACAGTTCTTGTAAAGCAATCAAAATATGATTTATGTAGCATGCATGCATGTTTCAAGGATTACACTGATTCTCCTTAATACATATTTTCCAGATATCTGAACCACAACTTTTCTTGTACAAGTCCCAAATACGCTAACCTGATTGGTTGAAAATAGAATTGCGTTTAATTTTTTGAGTTGCGTTTAATCGCAACTTTTTATGCAAGAGGGCCCAGGCAGTGGACAAACCAAAGAGATAAATAGGACCAACACCTACAGCGAGCTGCGCGGCGTGCACTGCACTGCAACTGCACTGATTCATTGACTGCATGCAGCTCTCAGACTTATTCACCAAAATGTGTGTTTATTAAAATGTCAATCATTCTTTTTCGAAATTTTAAACGATCAAAAAACAAAAACAAAAAAAGAAGAAAAAAAAAAAAGGAAGAAGATCTTTCGATGGATATACATGCGACAACAATGATGTTGGTATTTTCAAAGCCATCATTTATGCAAGCTCCAGAAAGTTTTTCAATAACAAAGCATTTTGGCCTTACTCATATTATAATAAGATTGAAATGCAATTTGCTTTTTTTGTAGGCCTATCTTTTTTTTTTTGCTTTCTGAGTGAGCTTCATAAACGCACCAGAAAAAAAATACCTTAATTTCTCACAAATGAAAATTACCTTAAATGAATATGACAAAGTGTTTGTTTTATTTGTTACATCGATTGGCCGAATACTTCAGACTACCAAAGCCAAATTGATGTTAAATAGTAATCATATATAGTCACGGATATCTTTATCGTTATATGGTTCATTGGACACTGGGATTCATGGGGTTTATAGGCCTATTATAAACTTCATACAGTACATGTAGATGATGATGATGATAATGGTTTATTTTACCAGACAGCTAAGAAAGCATGTGAATGCTTGTAAATAAGCAACCAGGGGATCGGCGGCTTTAAGTCCTCTCCGAGGGACATGTATACCTGCTGCCTACCTAAGTTAGGGAATATGGGGGGCATGCCTGACATAAAAAAAAATTGTTTGTAAACAAAATGCTAGGGCTCTTCTAATCAAAGACTTTTTATTATAAGAAGTTGCTATAGTTTTAAGTATTTGGCATTAGCTTTCCTTTTGGTTCCTGTTGTATTCATTTATTTATTTTTTTTTCTCTCTCTCTCTCTCTTGTTAAGTTTCTAAATACGTTTATTTGATGTTTGTATAAAGCGCTGTGATCTATGTGCATTCCCTGTAAGAGCCCGGTCCAACCTGGCTAATATCTTTAACTAACCCACACGTAGGTTTTTAGCAAATGTACTAATGTAGTCGATACTCTTTTAATTTTTGCGTAAAACAATGAAAGTGGTTGGATTGTACATTCAAGTCTATCTATCTTAAACTGCTTGAAAACATACTGGAAAGTTTTGGTCAAAAGGACAACCTAATTGTTTTTCAAGAGAACTTGCAACAAAAAAGGAAGAATCCAGATGCAATGATTTCGATAGCTTGTATCGATTATTCTCACGTCTTATTCCTTATAAGTTTTATGAAACAGGAGGCCGATTTTAACCTATTATTTAAAAATCCACTGCAGGTGGGAAAGACTTATTACTACAAAACATCATAAATGTGGGACCTGGCATTTGCGGTTCATGTACAGACTAAGGAATCATCGGATTAATAAACATCATACATCACGAAACTTCGGAATGATAATGAAATTTCAGAATTACAAAACTTCGGAATTATACTGAACCTTTAGAATAACAAAACTCCTGAATTATACTAAACCATCAACATAACCGAACTTCGGAATTACACTGAGGCTTCAGGGTAACAAAACCCCGGAATTCTAATGAACACGCAGGGACCTTCAGAATAACAAAACTCCGAAATTATACTAAACTTGAGAATAGCAAAACTCCGAAATTATACTAAACCTTTAGAATAGCAAAACTCCGATATTACACTAAACCTTCAGAATAGCAAAACTCCGAAATTACACTAAACCTTCAGAATAGCAAAACTCCGAAATTCTACTTAAACTTCAAAATAGCGAAACCCAGAATTTATACTGAACTTTCGGAATAGCAAAACTCCGGAATTATACTGAATCTTCAGAATAGCAAAACTCCGAAATTACACTAAACCTTCAGAATAACAAAATTCCGAAATTATACTGAACATTCAGAATAGCAAAACTCCTGAATTATACTGAACTTTCAACATATACGGTAATAGAACTTTGTGAAAAAAAAAAGAAGAAGAAGAAGAAGAGAAAAAGAGTTAAAGGTTGGTCACAACCGGTCGTGCGCCTCCTTTCCCAGAAAATCCGTCGCACGCACGGGTCTGCACGTTTTTTCCAAGCACGTAGGAGCACGCAGGACACGCAAGGAGGCTGTTGGACATGTCCAACAATCTCTGCGTGTGGCTGCGTGTATCAGAACGCACGTGACACGCGCAGCTATCGTACTTCCTGCAAGTGCTTCTTGCGACCATCGCACGGGCTCCTTGCGGAGGTCTCACAAAGCCCATGGCTCCATACGGAGCCGTGACATGTCGTGCGTCGGTTGCACGTCGGTTGCATGTACCTGTATGGGGCTGTACATTCGCCTCAAGAGTTTTTGCAGGTAAGAGGGAGTGTGTTAATGAGGAGGGTGCAAGACGCCCAAGAGGAGGTGCAGAGAGGTGCACGACTGGTTGTGACCATGACAAAAGAAGGACGTACAAATCGTAGGAGTTGGCCCACAGCCGATCCCAGCTGCGGACACGCACGTGCACCTCCTTGCGTGTCGGATTGCACCTCCTGCGACGGATTTCGCAGAATGCCTTGCGTCGCACGCACGGGTCTACACTTTTTTTCCAAGCACGTAGGAGCACGCAGGTCACGCAAGAAGTTGTTGGACATGTCCAACAATCTCTGCGTGTTCTGATGAACGCACGTTACACGAGCAGCCATCGTACTTCCTGCACGTGCTTCTTGCCTGCATCGCAAGTGCTCCTGGCGGAGGTCTGCTAGTCTGCAAGAGGAGGGTGCAAGACGCCCAATAGGAGATGCAGAGAGGTGCACGACTGGTTGTGACCATGCCAAAAGAAGGACGTACGAATCGCAGGAGTTGGCCCACAGCTGCTCGCAGCTGCGCACACGCACGTGCAAAAACACGCACGATCAGTTGTGACCATAATAATAGCATCACGGACTCTAACCCAAAGGATTAAAATCTAATCAATTTCAAAGGTGAAGTTAGACAAGATCATATGTTTCTGTTGTCATTTGTTTTCTGTGTGTGGAAAGTGTGAGGTTATTGCCGAGATTTCTCATAAAATTTTACAAGGTTAAGAACTAGATTCGATAGGCTATCAATCCAAGTCCGTAGAGACCATTTTACCAATCGAGAAGATTCAGAGAGCCGGACCTTGCATTACAGAACTGTGCAGAGCTTGCGTGCATCACATCATAGTTTCGTCAAATTCTTCTTCAGGTTAAGGTATGAACTGACTTGAATTTCTTCATCCATTTCCACATTTCGTTCATGTATTCAAGCAATCCACACAAAAACGATGTGGTGAATACTGCTGAGCATGGTATATAGGTACGGTTTAAATTTGATTCTCAAAGTACTGAAAACTGAACAAAATCGACAATGCAAATATACTGTACGGTAAGACAATTTCCGTATAACGTTTGAATATGAGGGGCTTATTGAAAATCATTGCTTGCAACGGTAACTTAAATTAACACACCTTGATAAAGTGATGAAAATCACCAACTGTCACAATATGTTTTCGTGTGTTCTAGTTAACCACTCCGATCTATAAATGGCCGTACTGAAAGTTTCTGAATTCCATAGTTGCTTTTTCTGTGCACACTGACCGCACACTCAATCAAAATGCTACTTAATTTTATGTTCTTTTGTATTTCCCCGGGTCACGTCGCACATTAACCTTTTCTCTTTATTTAAGCCAATTAAAAAAAAAGAATAATAATTATGTTATGTTATGATTATATAAATGTTTGTAAAGTTATATGGCATCTATAAAATACGAGTAAAGCAAATTTCCACTGGACAATAAAGTCAAAATTGATATTGATATATATTATTACTATGAATTATTCCCATATAATCGTGAAAGTGCACATTCACTCAGAAGTGCAAATTACCGGATTTCGCATTCCTATACTGTATGTATTATCTTCAAAGGCCTTTACATTTCTGGATAAATAAAAAGAAAAATACTTCCATGATTCCATTCTAGGAAATATTTTACAATGACGTCGAAGTTAGCCTTATACCTCCTAATCGCCCTAGTCATAGCAACAACTGCAAACATCGACCATGATCACGGTGAGGATGACGATTACATGGTTGAGATTGAGAAAGTCCGAGATTTTAAGGGTAAGAAATAATTTCATTTATCAGTATTTAATCAGGACATGAAATGATGTTAAAACACGGGGGGGGGGGGGGCGGGTATTTCCAAAAATGATGAAGGGTTTTATTTCATTTTCGGAATTACGAACCCTATTTCATTTTCGGAATTACGAATCTTCGAGAAACGAACCTTCAGAAAATTCGGGAAAACGACATGTAACCGTCACCCCCCAAAACTTTTAACGCATGTATCAATACGTTCTTTTTGTAATACGTCAGCCATTTCTCAATTAAAGAAAGTCTCGTTTTGTCTATTAACCCTATCATACCACACTGATATATATATATATTCAAGCAAAACAGTATGTTCCCCCTGACACTTTTCAACATAACTCGAGAATATTTGATGAAAATTGTTGATGATATGTGGTTGTACATGAACCATTGGAAACCATTCCGGTCAGAAGATATTTTTAATCCTAAAGCTAAATTGCTTCTCTTCATTACAAAAAATTCCCATATATGATGGAAAATGCATGAAAAATAACAGGTGTATACATATATTCTAAAATTTGAAAATTATAGATTTCTTTTTAAATTCTCTAATTTTGCTAAAGAGAAATCGATTTCTTGGGCTTGCCTGGCAGAGCAGAACATAATTTATACAACGCGCATTCTGACTATTAAAGTCCATTATCTCAAAGCAGGTGAATGCATAGTTTGTCACTATTGACGCTCGGGAAAGTTATCATCCGTAAATTTGAATTAATTTGCTCCGTCGTGTACGTCATAGTATTAAGAAAATAAATTTATATTAAGTAAAATAGTAATTTTCAAAGAAATGTAAAACACATTTTTGTTTTTAGAATATATGTGTACTGTATATCTATTAAATATTTCAAATCTGAAATGGGATTTTGTATCAGGAAGAAGGACAATTTTGCATTCGGATAAAAAATATCTTTGTGTATACATCAAGAAAATAGCAACCCCCAGGTATCTAATCAAGGTACATAGAGATAATTCGTTTTTCCTATCCCAAAACGGAAAAAGGAAAAACAGAATATTGACTAAAAAACCGTTTCAATTTTTCGTTTTACAAACAGAAAAACGGTCGCGTGTTAATATTTTTTTTTAGGTAGAAAAATTGGAAAACGAAAATATGAATAAACTTATTGTTTTTATGTTTTACTGTTTTTAAAAGAATCGTTTTTCCATTTTTTTTTTTCAAAAATGAGAAATTGATCACCTTTTTTTGATTTATATTTCTGTTTTTTTATTTTTATTTTTAAAAATTAGAAAATGAAACACCTTTTCCGATTTTGTTTTTCCGTTTTTCCGTTTTTGCAAACTGAAAATTGAACACCCGTTTTCTGATTCTGTTTTTCTGTTTTTCTGTTTTTGCTTTTGGTAATTGAATAATTGAATAAATGAAGACTGCCCTCTACGGCGAAAAAAATATATTGGCGTGAACTGAAGTAGGTCACCAAGTAAGTACACTCGTGCGTGGAATTGCCAATTTAAAGAGTGCCGGATTGCCTGCTGCATACACATGAAAGCTCCATTTACGTATGAGCAAGGAGTTATCACAGTACCAGTGTATGGGCATCATTGATCTCTCCCACAGTGTATCGACTTTAACTTGGGTGGGGCGGGGGGGGGGGGGGGGCACGACCCTGAATTGGATGTTGAATAAAACAAGAAATATTGACAATCGTAGTTTTTACCTGAAGAATCGCTTTAGATATTATGATCGGTCACCGTCATAATTATGCAGTTATACCGGGAGAAGAGACCCGAGGGTTACAGTGATTCAGTTCGCTTTTCCCTTCCCATGCATGCACAGGTGACGCCAAATCATTAATAATGGTAATAATAAACAAGCTCATATATAGGGACATTATATCATAACGTGATAATTATGTAGCACAAGAACGGACTATTGTGTTTTTAAATTATTATCACCATTGTTATTATCATTATTATCATTAGTATAGTAGTAGTAGTAGTAGTAGTAGTAGTATCATTAATATTACCATTGTTATTATTATTATTATCATTATTATTATTATTATTATTATTATTATTATTATTATTATTATTATTATTATTATTATTATTATTATTATTTATCATTACGTCTTAACCAACCCATTGGAACTCTTCACCAAGTGACCGTCATGTTCATTTTCTATGGATAAACTTTTTTTTAACCAAGCCACTGTCTTATGTTATACTAATTCCATTAATAAATTGGAATTAATTATTCACCAAGTCATGGGAACCTGGCTCGCCGGAATTGTTCCATTCTTGGGGGGGGGGGGGACACTCTGAGGGGCCCCACCTCAGTCGTAGCGGTGTTTGGCATAATAATACGTATGGGAGTGTGTTTCTTTATAAAAACAAGAAAGTTTGGGGGCAATCGCCCCCTCTCCCCCCCCCCCCCGCTTTCTATGAAGGGAACTCTTCATTTTGTCATATTTAAATTTACATTCCTATGCTAAGTTGGTTTCTATTAGCAAATTTTCCTTTAAAATGTAATGTTTTAATCAATTATTCACGAAGTAACGGGAACCTATCACCAAATCTCCGCCATGTCGATTTTCTATGGTTAAACTGGTATAAACACGATAAAAACTACTTTCGAAAAATAAACTCAAGGGCAATTTCAAAGGCTTATTGTACTGCCCATAGAAATCTTGTTCGGATTACGTAATACGCCATTGTAATGTTCCGGCACATTTCTAAAGGTGATAGACAGGGCTATTGAAATTGTCTTGAGTTTATTTTTCGAAAGTAGTTTTTATCTTGTTTATATCAATTTTTAACCAAATCACAGGAACTCATCACCAAGTCACCGTCATGTACATTTCCTATGGTTAAACTGGTATACTTTATTCTTCACCAAGTCACGGGAACTCTTCACCAAGTCACATTTATGTATATTTTCTAGGGATAAACTGATAATTCCTCACCAATTTATTTTCAATACATTTTTAAGAGATGATACCAATTCTTCATTTTCCCTCTTTTGGGTGGCCCCATTAGTGTTGTGTAGTAGTAGTCTCTACAAGCCCCTTCCCCCTTTCATGTTCTTACCACCTACAATCATAACCGTTGTTACCACGTTCCCATAGTGATGTTATCTTCAATCCCCATCCCCCAGACCAACTTTTTATAATCTCCCCCTATCCCTTCCGCCCAGACCAATTCCTGACTAATGTAAACATTTCCAGATATACCAGCCCCCTACGCTGTCTACTCCTAAATCTTGCCACATTGCATTGCTGACCCAATAGGCCACACCCCTATACTTCTATACGTATCTATGCCTAGTACTTTTGATATACATGTATAAGAGAAGAACCACAGATAGATATAGAAAGGAGATCAAGACTGACCATTAAAGTAGATATTCATTGATTTTTAAAACTGACTTAATTTTCATTATTGCGTAGGTGAAGCTTAGACCGGACAAGTTTTGTCAAAATTCGACGCTTGCAAACATTCGAAGTAATGATTATTATCAATTATAAATTGCTAAAATACAGCCCCGACATAGCACCTGAACAGCTCTCCGAAAGCCGCTGAAATGTGTGACGTCAAAGGGAGGACGTTAATTGCACAAGCAGACGATGTCCCATAACATCTCACATATTTTCAGTGCCTGTTTTGTCATCTTCTCTTCAGTTATTTCACTTCACTAGCATTAGTCTATTATGTTTAATCCATATATTGCCTCACTCTAAACCCCGTGCATGGGTTTATTTGGATGGAAAATGAAGAGTTACAAGAATAAAGGAATCAGTTGCTTGTAAACAAAATAGACGCCATTTCATTCACAGCTGCATACACCGCTGGACGTTCGGCGTTGAATGAGGGATAAATACCGTCCTTGCAATCATTCAGCGGGCTTTTCAATTTGAAAGTGTGGTTTCTTTGATTGTTCATTAACCCTCATCCTATATATTTACAAACAAAAGATTTCAGTAATCAGAATCTGTTTCATTCCCATTTTAGAATGGTGTGAAATATGGGCACGTTTGAATACACTAAATTCTTTATAATTTGAGAAATAACTGCACAGCACTTATGTTCATTCTTTATGGGACGTCGTCTGCTTGGACAGGATTGTTCCCTTTGTTGACGTCATTGAAACATTGTTATATTTTTGGCGAAGCGCTTGTATATCGCAGATGCTGGGAGGTAGTTTTATTTGTATTATTGTTTAATTACCTGATATGTAGTTGACTTTAAACTGATACGATTGCTATCTGTTAACTTGCCAGTTTCTAGTGATACATTATTTATCATATTTGTGATTTTCTTTGAATGTGTACTTTAAAGAGAGCAGTCATGCTCGACTTCTTCTCGATATATTTACAAGACTATATTCCTTGTATAATGCTGTAGATATATAAAACTACATGAACCTGCAATTGAAGTTACACTGACTCGTAATTGATACTGCTGTTTGGTGAATGAATAGGGACCACAACACGACATTAGGGCGGCTGTTTGGGACCATCCATGGATCCACAGGCCTGGGCGGATTCAGGGAAATTATGGGGGGGGGGGGGGGGGGGGGGGGGTCATAACTGTAATCATGTGCTAACGAGGTGGAGTTTTGGCTAAGGCATTTTGAAATTACAAAAAGATCATGTACCACCCACCTTTCGGGTAGCGAGGTGTTCTACTTGTAATTTGTATATTTTAACTAGAATATTTTACAAAGAAAATTACATTTTTTCAAACTGTATTAAAGTGTCAGAGTTTTTACTTTTGCTTCGATTTCTCGCACTATTTGGAAACTACAAAGATCGCATATAAAGACCACCATCATTCAAACAATGTGCGACAGGAGTGCGAGAGGAGCTGGATCCCTGTCAGCACATTTTGGGTGGCGCCCCCCCCCCCCCCCACCCCACCCCCAGCTGAAAATATGGCTATGCTACTGGGTTGGCCTTTACACACTCTTATGTAGATCAAAATTTTCTAGTAGGCTTTGATTTGCATGTGTGCTTGATACTACTCTTGAATGCAACAGTTCAATATCACGGCACTACACTCCCTCGCATATCTATATAATAATAGCGGGAGCTTTTTCGGCGGTTCAGCGCCGTAAACTTTTTTGCCGCCGCTCCTCGGAACGCGCCCTTTGGGGGAACAGGTAGCCGAGTGGCCGAGGCAGTGCAACGCCGGGTTCGTATTTCGCGAAAGCCCGCCGTTTGGCTGCAAAATATGATTTTTCATAACAAGCGCCATGGACAAAGACAACCTGGATGGCTTGCAACCTGCTACGCCCACTGCCCGCCTGTACACGAACGTACACGAACCGTCTAAAAATAGCAATATGGCCACGAGTGCTCGCAAATACCATCCATCCAGTACCCGTAATCCATGAGCATTCTGTAGCTTTATACCAGGCGTCCGTATTTCTTTCCCAGGAATCAGTTGGTTCTACAACGGGAGAAACACGAGATTTAAACCTCTGAATATTTAAATGATGATCTTGAACAGTTTTTCTTGCAATTCAGATCTTTCATAATACCGAAAAAAGGACACAGAAGAAGAAAAACAAGAAGGTTACAATGTCCGTTAAATAGAAGAGTCTTCACGGAAGAAATCGCCGAGCTTTCCAGCCACCAATCCAAGAAAAAAACCGTACCATACTGCATCAAGGAGACAAATTACAGACTTCGCGGTATCCACCACAATGGTGCATTGCTCATGGTGGAGTTCCCTGGAGTTAGTAATCGATGAATATGAGTAAAAGACGAGTGACTGTGATCATTGTGACTACTAAGATTATGCCTGTAAATACTAACATCAATTAACCAAAAAAATGATCTTAACCACTCAGGCCCAAGAAACCTTAGTTTTTATTTACTCACCCATGACATGACCCAACTAAAGATCCTTCTTGCAATACAATAATTGTTTAATATTTGTTTGAAAAGAGTTTTGTTGCAAAAAAAAAAAAAAATTACCATTTACAATTAATTCTGAACTCTGGCCACATGCAGAGGTATAATTCAAAAAAATATATCTTCAATGATACAGCACTTCTTACATATAAAGCTGTAATTTGCAACTTATAGACAAAAGCACATATACATTTCCCGTATTATTTCCCTTATAATTCAGCAGCTACCTTTAAAAACAAATATCTAGCATTCACCAAAATAGATTTATTGCATTTTGCAACAAAACTCTTCACATTTTTCAGTCCACATAAGGGTTATTTTTGCCTTTCCAACTATTATGTCAAATAACAAGTCTAATTGTTGCAATCAAACTCATCCTAATTTCAATAGTGCCCGTGGATTTCCACGGGTTCCACTAGTCTATAAAGTAATATGACAATGTGGAAACTGGTTAATATCTTATTCTGAAGGTATTTTTTAACTTTTTGCAAATGATAATTTTAAATATGCTGTAATTTGCTTCTAAGTTTCAAGATGCTCTAAAAGGCAAGTTCCAACACTACAAATCTGTATGGGTATGGCTACCCCTTTCATAAACCTCGCATGGCAGTCAGGGGGAGCGCGCAGGGGGGGGGGGGGGGGGGAGGTGGCACATTGCCCACACTTTTTCAAGTACCCCAAAAGTGCCCTTTTTATTTCTGAAGAAATCCCCCTTTCTCTCTAATAAGTGCCTTTTTTACAACTAAAAGTGCCCCTTTTCAAATCAGATAATTGCCATCTTATCTCTCTAATAACTGCCCTTTTCTCCTTCTGAAAAGTGCCCCTTTTCAGGAGAAAAGGGGCACTTTTATCTCTTATCTAAGTAGTCTTTTCTCCTTCTGATAAGTGCCCCTTTTCGAGTCTAAAAATTGCCCCCTTTTCTCTCTAATATATGCCCTTTTCTCCTTTGATAAGTGCATATTTACTTCTGATAGGTGCCCCTTTTCCCTTCTAATAAGTGCCCATTTTCTCCTTCTGATAAGTGCTCTTTCTTTACTTCTGATAAGTGCCCCATCTTTACTTCTGATAAGTGCACCCTCTTTAATTCTGATAAGTGCCCCTTTTACTATCTAATATGTGCCCTTTTCCTCTTCTCTTAAGTTTCCAACAGTTTGTTGTTTTTTTTTTTGTTGTTTTTTTTTTTACAAAAAGAGCCTTATCTAGCTTCAAAGAATCGGTGCGGCTTTATGTAGTAACAAGTACCCATATTACTACTACAATATTGTAAGGCAGCGGAGCTGGCAGCAAGAGGGGCACGATGCCCCCCCCCCCCCCCTCCAGAAAACGATTTCTCATTCCGCTCGCTAGAATGTGTCCATAATTTACACCAAGTAAGGGCAATATTTTCTGAAAATGTTCCCATAACTCGCTCACTCTTACAGTATATAAAGAAATCTAGCAGATCGCATAAAATATGTTATATATCTGTTTTAAATTAAAATTAAAAGATTATTCAACATTCCCCCGAAATGAATTTGCTGTTGTCATTTTTATTACATCGCTGTAAATAATGCACTACTCAAGGACTTCAGCATTAGAAAAAAAGTCCGAAATTTTTACTCGCTAGCTTCGCTCGCTCCCACATGAATATTATTTGCCTGCGTTACGTTTGTACAGCAGGTAAATGTTGTTTGTCTCGTTAATGTATGCATACTTATGCTTGGTAAGGGTTGTTGCCCAAGAGTAAGAAGTGATTATGCATAAGAATGTTTTTCGCCGGTGGTGCGAGGCACGAGCATTAGGGTGTGGTAGAAGATGTTTGAGGAGTCATTCTAGCTTGCGTTTTCATCACGACAAATTTCAAATTTGTTTTTATTCTGAAAATTTGGGAAATGTTTATTGTGCAAAAGTGGATCCGAAGGTTTTCCAGAGTTTTTGCTCATTGAGTTTTATCTCTGTTTTTTTACCCTGGGCCTACTTGTCGCAGAACAACTGTTAGGGCCTTTTCGATTGTGGTCATAACAATTGTGTATATATGTACACAACTATTTCGAATGTGCATTTCGTAATCGCATTGATATCGAAATAAACGAGCGGCTCCTATTCGTCGGTCAAGCTATACCCATTATAATATTTAATGGTATACAAGCGTGTTTAATGTGTTTTGTCATGTACTACATGGAGTTCGGGTATGAGGATTAGGAAGGTTGAATTGAGATATTTTGCAGGAATTATCGAAAAGACTCGTTAAACCATTACACACAACTGCTAATAGACCGGTTCTGTTATGTATTCAAATTTATGCACATTTCTTCTCTGAACACCTAGTGACGAGTTCAATGCTTGGAATCCATACATTACTCGTTGCTATGTCCGGCAATCCTCGGGCAAGCTTTCAGGTTGTCAAGAACAACCTTTGTTTGAAAGGTATGTATAGAATTTGAATACATTACCGAACCGGTGTATTGGGGAAGCTGTCCAGAACCACAATAAAAAGGAAGAAGGTGGTGCTTGATAATAATTATATTAATTAGACCAAGGAGTTATCACAGAACTCCTTGATTAGACTGTAGGGTAATACCAATCACACACACAAAATTTTTGCTGCATATTAACCCGTTGTAGGTGCCCCCTTTCCCCCGAAAGTGCCCCTTTTTTACTGATGCCCCCCCCCCCCCACTTTGAAATACGCTCCGCCACCCCTGATAGTAGTGTTCGGTCTCCATACCCTTTCATGTTATCTTACCCACGGAGACAAATAATCCCGTCTCAGGCTAATAAATGATGAGGCAAAACAAGAAATGAGAACTGAGCTTAGAAGAAATCAAAGTACAACTTTACGTAAAAATACATGCATGTATATTGAACACTGATCCTGCAGACCACACCAAAAGAAGAAATTGTGAAAATATTATGTGCACTTGTAGTCTTTTCAAAATATATATTTTCCTGATTATGTTATTCCCACTTAAGATTTTGCAGTCATTCAACCAAAAATTTAATTATAATGAATATGTTTTAACATCCTGAAAATAAGGAAAATCGTTCAATAAAAGAACAGCACAGAAAAAATAGAAAAAAAAGGGGGGGGGGTCCAAATCAGAAAAGTTCTGATAAACAAAAAAATAAAAAAATAATCACAAGAATTTTAGGGTTTTGAATTAATCAACAAAGGGAGAAAAAAGGGTTAGCAGTCAAACACTAGGGGGGGGGGGGTCCAATCAGGCAAAACAAAAGGGGGAGGAGGTCAAATGACGATTAAAAAAAGGATCTGGACCCCATTAATTTCCCTGGATCCACCCGTGTGGATCCATGGATGGTCTCAAATAGCCGCCCTAATGGGGAAAATGAAGCAATTATTGGCATCATCTCTTAAGAATGGATTGAAAATGAATTGGTGATGAATTATCAGTTTATCCATAGAAAATGTACATCAATGTGACTTTGTGAAGAGTTCCCGTGACTTGGTGAAGAATAAAGTATACCAGTTTAACCACAGGAAATGTACATGACGGTGACTTGGTGATGAGTTCCTGTGATTTCATTTGGTTAAACATTGATGTACCAGTTTAACCATAAAAAATCGACATGAAGGTGATTTGGTGATAGGTTCCCGTTACGTTGTGAATAATTAATTACAACTTATCAATAGAACTAGCAAAAGACAGTGACTAGGTGAAAATATAATGCATGAGTTTATTCATAAAAATGTACGTGACGGTTTCTTGGTGAAGAATTCATTCAAACTTATGAACATAACTTGTATAAGACGATAACTTCGTCTTATTACTATGTTAGTTTATCCATAGAAATGTACCTTCATAGGCGCCGGAAGCGTGGGGAGGAAGGGGCCGCGAGGGGGTAGTGCCCCCCCCCCCCCATCACTTGAATGATGTGGTGGGATCGATTCCCCCTCCCAAAGGGGCCCCCGTGTGAGAGAAAAATTTACATGTAATGATTTTGCATTACAACGATGTATATGTATATAAGCTTGTTTCAGCTCAAAAATGCAAACTTACAGCTTTCAAAAATCCAATTTTTCTCACTCCGTCGCTACGCCCGCTTGTATAATAGAATAGACTCGTTTCTTAATATTGAGAAACCCTGTCTACGGGTGCCAGGACTCCCAGGAGAAAGGGGCCGATGCTTGCTTCCATCTATTAATAACCAACTTGGCATAGGAATGTAAATGTAAATATGACTAAATGAAGAGTTCCCTTCATAGAAAGCAGGGGGGGGGCAGAGGGGGCGAATGCCCCCAACACTTTCTTGTTTTTATAAAGAATCACACTCCCACACGTATTATTATGCCAAACACCGCTACGAATGAGGTGGAGCCCCTCAGAGTGTTTCCCCCCTCCCCCCCCCCCCAAGAATGGAACAATTCCAGCGAGCCAGGTTCCCATGACTTGGTGAATAATTAATTCCAATTTATCAGTGGAATTAGTATAACATAAAACAGTGACTTGGTAAAAAACAAAAGTTTATCCATAGTAGAAAATGGACATGACGGTCACTTGGTGAAGAGTTCCAATGGGTTGGTGAAGACGTAATGATAAATAATAATATTGATAATAATAATAATTAATAATAATAATAATAATAATAATAATAATAATAATAATAATAATAATAATAATAATAATAATAATAATGATAATGATAATGATAATAATAATAATAATAATAATAACAGTAATATTAATGATACTACTACTACTGCTACTACTACTACTATACTAATAATAATAATGATAATAATAATAATAACAATGGTGATAATAATTTAAAGACACAATAGTCCGTTCTTGTATAGCACATATCACGTTATGATATAATGTCATTATGCGCTTGTTTATTATTACCATTGAAGGGAAAAGCGAACTGAATCACTGTAACCCTCGGGTCTCTTCTCCCGGTATAACTGCATAATTATGACGGTGACCGATCATAATATCTAAAGCGATTCTTCAGGTAAAAACTACGATTGTCAATATTTCTTGTTTTATTCAACATCCAATTCAGGGTCGTGCCCCCCCCCCCCCGCCCCACCCAAGTTAAAGTCGATACACTGTGGGAGAGATCAATGATGCCCATACACTGGTACACTGCGCCCAATGCCTACACAACTCATACGTAAATGGAGCTTTTATGTGTATGCAGCAGGCAATCCGGCACTCTTTAAATTGGCAATTCCACGCACGAGTGTACTTACTTGGTGACCTACTTCAGTTCACGCCAATATATTTTTTTCGCCGTAGAGGGCAGTCTTCATTTATTCAATTATTCAATTACCAAAAGCAAAAACAGAAAAACAGAAAAACAGAATCAGAAAACGGATGTTCAATTTTCAGTTTGCAAAAACGGAAAAACGGAAAAACAAAATCGGAAAAGGTGTTTCATTTTCTAATTTTTAAAAATAAAAATAAAAAAACAGAAATATAAATCAAAAAAAGGTGATCAATTTCTCATTTTTGAAAGAAAAAAATGGAAAAACGATTCTTTTAAAAACAGTAAAACATAAAAACAATAAGTTTATTCATATTTTCGTTTTCCAATTTTTCTACCTAAGAAAATATATTAACACACGACCGTTTTTCTGTTTGTAAAACGAAAAATTGAAACGGTTTTTTAGTCAATATTCTGTTTTTCCTTTTTCCGTTTTGGGATAGGAAAAACGAATTATCTCTATGTACCTTGATTGTATCGCTATCAGACGATAAATTTTGCTGAGAAAATCTTGATTTATACCCATCTCGTATATTTTAATGCAAAACTACATAGGACAACAAGAAGGAACAGATTACATCTTTGAATATAAGCACATTTATATTTCGGTTAATTCCCCTTTAAGTGTATTCTTGTCATCTTTTGTTCACGTATAGAAACATAATTTGTAAAAAAAAGAGTAGGAGATACAGGTAGGAAACACATTCTTCTCCTGCATTTCAATTGTACTTAATGTATACCATATCGAGTTTTGCTCCTCTGGATCCGTCGTTGAAGTAAAAGCCAAGGGGTGACCAAATGTTGCGCACATTTTAAAAGTGATAACCATTTTCACATTTGGTCCATGCTAATTGGATGAAAATGGAAAATTAATCAAGCAATTAATGGTTTCAGATATAATTGGCTGAAATATGATCACAACGTGACGTTCACAATTTTAGTCTGAATTATGAGCCATATTCTGTTGTCGAACTTCCAAACCCTAATTCACCTTCTGAATTAGGAACTCTATCAATTTTGTTGTTGTTGATGTTGAAATATTGATACTTCGAAAAAACGAGCCATCTGTTAATTGAAAATTTGGAGTAATACTCCAAAAGATAGGAATTTATTTTCGGAGTAATGAATCCAGTGATAAAGGAAATGAGCTGGGAATGATGAACCTTCGGTAAAACTTACCTTCAGAATTACGAGCATCCCCAAATACCATGCATGTCATGGAGTGCCTCTTTTTGATATAATTATGACGGTTTTTTAAACTTAAGAGGAAGTGACTCTTCAAATGTTGTCATAGTTTTAGAAGTACAGGGCGGACAATGAGTAAAAATGTGTCCCTTTTCAATACTAAAAAGTGCATCATTTTATTACCACCACTAATAAAAAAATATATACGTTGTAAATTCAAGACATTCGCTTAAATACAATTTATTTTATTGACTGTTCTCTAGAAATTACATGTATGATACATAAATACGTACATAGATTAAGTTTTCGATACTACTGTACTTTTACTACTACTACTACTACTACTACTACTACTACTACTACTACTACTACTACTATTACTACTATTATTATTATTATTATTATTATTATTATTATTATTATTATTATCATTATTATTATTATTATTGTTATTATTATCATTATTATTATTACTATCATCATCATCATCATCATCATCATCATTATTCTACTCGGCAAATCAACAAACATACGTATAAACAGTCCATGGTAAAAACAAAGTAGAGAAACAATGTATGAAAATAACAGGCAACAGAAAAATAGAAATTTAAATGTGTTTCAGAGTGTGCTCTGTACGATCAATCTGCGATCCAATTTCGGAAGAAAATGTACAAGTATTTGATTTAAACAATTAAACAAATAAAATATTTTTGATTGAGGTTCTGAATAGTCATATAGATAGTAAAATCGAAAAAAGGGCCTATTGCGACCTTTCTAGTCGGAGGAAAGGCCAAGTCGATTCTGAGTCTTAGTGACGTCAGATCTTTCCTACGATTGGCTACCATGATTTCAAACTTATTTAACCCTTATTCCGGGTATAAGGCTGACAGTGCATCAAAATCCTATGTTTATTATTCATACTATTGTTCACAACCTGAATCAGGTAGATTTTATTTGTTAAAATGGCCATATTTTTTAATGCTATTGCAATTTATTTCCAAAATCGGATCGCAGTCTATCGTATAGTGTGTGGTGGGCTTTAGGCCTTTCCTCCCGACTTGGGAACGCATACTCAGGAACACTAATGTCATACAAATGAGTTTAGGGTAGAGTGTACTGAATACTCTCCAGTGGAAAACTCGGAAGAAAGTCATATAATAAGTTAGGGGTATACAAATAATATTAGGTTACTGCATAAACAGATACTCCAAGATGTTTCAAAATTATTTCAAAAAGCCTTTATATTTCATTAGGCGATTTAGTTAACATGAATTTGTATACACTAAGTAAGTATTCATACAGTTGCTCCGAAATTACCATTGTAATTCAAAGTGGCATGTAGTTGTACATACAAAGGAGTGAATTGTATAATTATATATCATTAAATAATAACATGTGTATATCAGCCAACTATTTGGTGCGCAGTGAAGTATCGGGAATGGTCAGTATAATTTGGAATTGCATTTATTTGTTAAAGTAATTACTAACGTAATTATTTCCATTGGACTGCTGTCTTACTGAAGTAAGGACAAAAATGAGGAAAAGGAAATGAAATGAATATTTCACTGAAGGTTGACCAAGGGTTACTTGTTTTCTTGTTTCAGAATGCATAGGAAAGGGGTGTGTATGTCCGCAGCGTAAGTATACAAATTAACTCTTACTGTGCCAAGGGGTTTAGCTCTCTTCAAAAATTTATACCAAAATGTGATCATTGCTTACTTTTCAAATGTCTGCACTTCATTAACCATCTATCATTTCACAAAATATTGTGTACAAAACTTGTAGGAAATTTATAACCATTTTTTTTAATGATACCAAACATTATTACTTTATCCAACTTTATGCATAAGAATTATTAAAATTACACTTGAGTTTCTTTTTTTGTCTATTATTTTTTGGTTTCTCATTTGTTTACTATTGTTTAATGTTGAAATAAGGTAATATATTTGTAAAAATCTGCAATTTTCTCTGAAAATTTCTGTGGTAGCCTATAATTATAATCATATACATGTATTTAGAATGCTTGATTTATGCTCAAAATTTTGATATATTTTGACCACCATATACCTTTCCTGTGGTCGAGCAATTGGTGAATGAAAATGACAAGTCTATATCTGTCACATATACGTGACATCGGCACTGAAAAAGTTAAGAAATAAACATACATTTATGTAAGATTTATGAGACTTTTTTTTTTTTTTTTCAAATCAAGTCTTTATTCAACATTTCTCCATAAACAATATATACAAATGCAAAATGTACATGATAACATAAAATCTTATAATACATAAACAAAATGTAGAATTCAAATGAGTTGGATGGGCCTCTGTCCATCAAGATATAAAATAAACTTTTCTTGTTGCATATTCATGGTTTCTTCTAACTTTTTTTGATATTCTAATTTCTTTTGAAATGAAGAAAATGATAAAGAGCCGTTTAAACATTTAGTTGAAAATATATAATATTTTACATACAGAATAACAAAATTGAATGAGGAGTAATTACCACCTGGTATGCCGAAGATAAAATCATTAAAAGTCAACTTAATTTCACTTTTAAGAATATGTTTTTCAAAATCATCCAAAAACCTACGTGTAAAGGGGCATTCCCAAAATAAATGGACAATAGTTTCAGTATATACTGAACAAAAAGTACATAAATCAGAGTTGGAAATGCCAACTTGCTTTAAATACTTGTTAACACCGAGTATGTTATGAATTAGTTTATACTGAAAATACCTTAGCTTTGTGGATAAAGTACATTTAAAAGGAATTATATAAATTTTACGCCAGTTAACTATTGGATCTGAAACAATACCTTCCCATTTATTTTGTGAAATTGGAGTTTTAAATATTTTATCAACATATATTTCATGTATAAGTTTACAAACTTTTGTTACCTTTTTCGTGCTATAAATAATTTCTTCTTGGTAATTAACATCTTTTGTAGGAGGTTCTTTGCAAATATTCTTCCACTTTAATGGTATAGCAAATATAACTGAATAATAATCAAGGAAATTACAATGCAATTTAAACTTATCGACGAACTCAGAATATGTAAGGAAATTACCATTGTGCTTCAGTAAATGATTAATTCTATTAATACCTTTGTTTATCCAATCCTTTTTAAAGACTAAAGAACCATTTACCTTGATACATGAATTATTCCATATAATTTGATTATGAATAAACTCTTTAGGGGGATTTTCATTAAAGGATAATTCACACCAAGATTGTAATATTTCTCTCACAAAAGTATTGTTCACTTGCAAAGATTTTTCATTATTTTTAATATTGCAGTACCAAAAAAGATCTTCACCAAGACCCTTCATAAACAATCTGAAAAAACATTTCCAGTTGCCTTTGTTATCATCATTTAAAAATCTTTTAATCCATGCAATTTTTAAGCCCATAATTATTGACTGTATATGTAGCATTTTTAACCCCCCTGCTTCATAATCTCCAATTATTGTCTTACGATTAATTTTATCAGGTTTTTTGTCCCATATAAATGAAAAAATGATGAAAAAATGATGATTTATGAGACTTAGAGGATAAGTATTTATTTATAAATATTACAGTTATTCATGTTTATTTATGTATCATGATCATTAAGACCAGATGAAACGGACTAAGCCCATGTCTGGACATTATTAGGACAATAGTTTTCACAGTACAGTAATGCCTGAATGACAGTGTAAACTTAGGTCATTTTCTACGAGATAAGAGGGAAGGTGTAATATGTTGACCGACGCCGTGTCCTTTTTTTTTTCACATAGCCGTAAAAAAGTCATTTGGGCGATCGCATCGCTAAGGCACCTGACCTGAAGAAGTAACACTAAGGACTTTGTCAAAGCGACTTGATTCCGGCATCCTGAAAGATGATCTTAATTCTTCTTCTTAAATTCAACTTTGCATGATTAGAACTTTTGATTTGATTTTATTTGATTTATTTTCCGTTTCAATATAAATTCAGCGATTCCATAATGACATTCATAATTCCATAAGTAACGTAAAATAATGTAATACATTTACATAGATTAAACATGAAGAAATTAAGCGCATCCTACAAGCAATGACTGTATGATGCTTTCCCCCAAAAAACCTATTTATGTATTTGATTTGATTTTTTTATTTGATTTTATTTGTTTCCACGATCGGTTTACATTTGTACATGAGAAAGCAAAATATAAGTATATAAATCAAATGGCATAATACAAAGGATAATACATAATAACAGCTCAGTATAATAAACATCTTCCAGTAGAGGTAATAAACGCATACAGTATATACACTTTTGGGGGAACCTATTAAAAGCGAGGCTTGTCGAGTTAGGTCCCCATTTAACAAAGAAAAGGAGAAAAGGAGTATTAGTATAATTTTACTCAGAGAAATTATAAGAATGGTAATAAATAATGTTAAAAGTTACGAAACAAAAATTCTATTTGACAAAGTGATTTCCCATTCATGATCTTAATTAGGCCATGTTTCATTATAAGTTTAACTGCTCTTCAATTTCCTCCTAATCTCTGTCATTTTGACCTTTGTAATAATTTAGGGGCAAAAAAAAAAAAAGAAATGGCAAAACATCTGGTATAAGGGGACACAGAAATAGCCTCCGCTCGACAATGTCTTATATATATATATATCAGTAATTCCATATACGCTTATACTTTTTGCATTTCTGCATCGTATTTCGTATAAAAATGGGCATCGGTGGAGTAGTACACTTGATTTTTTTTTCGCTTTCTGATTAAAGTTGTACGTCGTTCGATTTATGAAAATAATTATTTTCCAAGTATTGCACTTGTAATATATCGATCATTTATCATTATGTCATAGCAGGCATGTTGTTGATTATTGATTTCGAAAAGGCATTTGATTCTGTATCGCATAAGTTTCTCTTTAATGTTCTTGATTTCTTTCGCTTCGAGCCATCATTGAAAAAATGGATTCTTTTATTTTATGACAATGCGTCTTCTAGTGTTACAGTAAATGGATTTTGTACAGAGAGATTTTGTTATAGGACGAGGGTGTCGTCAAGGAGACCCTTTATCGCCCTACCTTTTTTTTTTTTTTTACTTGTTAGCGAAATACTAGGAATTTTGATTAGGCGCTCCAATTGTATATCCGGTTTTTATTTAAATGGAAAAACATGTTCATTGATGCTCATTGTTATGCCATTATTTACTCATTCTGTTGCACGATCCTGATTACGAAAGTATATGATTATTAGTATTTGTTGAATTTGTTATTTGTAAATAAAGAACCATGTGAAAGGGGGGAAAATTATGTCACTTAAGAGAGCTAGATTGAAAGTGTGTTTCTTCTTCATTTTATCTTTCCAAAACTTTTATTACCTTTCTTATTCTATTTCCATACATGTATAACCAAATATACCTATATACCTTCTTCGTAATTTCTAAGATATCATTAAATGTATTCTTGCTTTCCACTTTTCAGTATATTGTTTGCATTTGCATCATAATTCGTATCAAATGGATTACTGGAGTTATAAAATTACCAGCTTTGTCGATTTCTGATTAGATCTTTATATCACTTGAATGAATAAAACGCATTTCTGAAAATAATTAGTTTCCTTGCATTATACTTGTATTATTCAGACAAGTTATCATTATGTCATTATTTTGTACAGAAGTTGAAAGGGTTTTCTATCCTTCAATTTGAATATGCTATTTTATAAGAACATTTATTTGAAAAGACAATGCTTTCAGAAGCATCGGAATGCATTATCATGAATTTAAATGACAAAGGCATATCTCTGAAATCACTACAGACATCAAAACGGTACCATGTGTTATTGCAACGGAAATTTGTTTTAATATTGTTTTCATCGTGGCTTTAGAGCTGCTTGCTTACAGAAATAATAGGGAAAAACGGGCATCGCATGATTATGTATAATGTTATTAGCTGTTATAAAACGGGTTCAAGAATGTAGCCATCCTGATTGGTCTAATAACACCACGTGACCGTGCAAAAAAAAAGTACTAACGCACGGCGAGGGGACTATTGCACGGCTAATCCGGATCAAACACTAAGATTGTAAGAAAACACTAAGATTGTAGACCCGTTTTATGAAACTATTAATACATGGTTGTGAGTTCGTGCGTTAGTGCGATCCAGCAACACGCAGGTTTTTATCGTGGTGTCTAACACACTCGGCTACGCCTCGTGCGTTAGTACACCACGATAAAAACCTTTGTGTTGCCAGATCGCACTAACGCACTCCAAACCATGTATTAATAGTATATTATTAACAATAACTGTTGGGTCAATGGAGGGGGAGGCGGGGGGGTGGTGGGGTGAGGGGAATCAGTAAACTGTATTTTGAATTTTGTACTTTTCTTTCATTAACATAATAGCCCCCATGAGTATTTAATGGATAATTCTATTCGGAATGTGTCTAGATTGTTTTAAGATTTATTCAATAACTTATTGAGTGAAATAATATATGCAGAACTATGCCAGACAGGGTGTCGGGGTTTTAGGGGCCTGGAAATGACTGTTCTAAGAATGTCAACGAGTTTTCAGGCTTTTCTATTATTCATACCTCGATTTATATCTAAAATATCATTATTACTGTGTCTGTGGTGATATGTGTATTTAGGTGCTTTAGTAACTGCTTGGTAGTCTCTTCCTATTCATCCCTGTTATTCAGGAAAAATTCTGAAAAATTTAAAAATGAAGAAAAAATATACAAACCCAATTGCAATCAACTTCTTTCAAGGGAATTATATGCAAGACCATAATTTGTGAAGTCTTCATGCAAAATCTGTTGATTTACATCAGTAGGCCTAAAGACTGAAGGAAAGTTAAAAGGGTATAATTAAGTGCCTTACCGGGGATCGAACACACGATCTCGCATTTCCAGTCGAGAGATTATAACCACTCGGCTACGACACATCTACACACACACACACTTTTTTTTTTTTTTTTTTCAAAATATTTTATTAGAGATTTCATTCAAAATAGATCATTACATAAAATAAATGTAAATAATTTCAAACAAATACAAATCTTCATTTCGTTTTCATACCATAGTGTTAAATTATTCACAAGACAAGCATGGAAGAATGTTGGAATGAAATCACTAAGTAAATAATATATTGACAAACACTAACGTACGCCCTATACCCCCTCCCTATGTCCCACAATGTATAATATTCAATGCAAATGATCTTTCATTCAAAATATGTTAATGTTCTTTTCTTTTTTGTTATTTTCCTAGTTCATATAAAGATCTCCTTTAAATGAATAAAGGGGTAAACAAAAGTGTATAATTACGGTATAATTAAATGAAATACAATTCTTCATGTTATATTCATATCATAAATAATAAGATGTGCATTTAACAATTTACCCAAGAGAAGGGGAAAATGATCATTCATGAAAAGTAACATAATGCATATTTTTATATAAACCCTTCATCGGTATACCTTGTTACCCCTTTCACTACTTAACCCCCCCCCCCCCCCCCCCTTCACAACATTCACATTCACACTCACTAACATCCAACAATCATACCAAGGTTTACACACGCACAACACTAGACACATCATACCTGCTCACATAAAAGAAACCTTGAAGAAGGGTATTACTATACTTCCCCACACTTCAAGTGAATACATTTGGATCAAAATTTCAAAAAAGAGTTTTAAATTAGAGAATGACGTTTTTATGTGTTTTGCATACATCAGCCCAGAAAACTCTACCTTCTCAAGCAATGTAGATTTATTACAGCTTATTAAAAATGATATAGCAAAATATAAGAACGAGGGGAAAATATTGATAATGGGAGACCTTAATGGTCACACTAATACCGAACTTGATTACAATCCATTTGACCAGTTTGACAACGAGACCGGGGCTCTTCCTCCCTTGCTCCCTCCCTCATTTGCTGGTATCATACCCCCAATTAGGACAAATCAAGATACAAGAAAATTAGATAAAAGAGGAAAAGACATTATTGATACATGCTTAGATTGTGATATGATTATTCTTAATGGTAGAAAATTAGGAGACCTGTCGGGGAAATTTACTTGTTATGAAGTGAATGGTCATATCCCAAGTGTTATAGATTACGCGATAGTTGACGCTGATATATTTGATGATGTGACATACTTTCAGGTAAAAGATCTTTCTGTATTTTCGGATCACTGTCCGATTGAATTAAGCATTAGTGCACACTATACATCTAATAAAGTATCTGAGGACACAACTGAATTCCAATTGTCACCACATCCCCGCATATATAAGTGGAATTCGTCTATAAGCGATGAGCTTTTTAGAAATGCTCTCATTAGCTCAAGAGATCAGTTAACGCAACTAACAAGTAATATTTATGAAGAAAACAGTACGGGTATAGACTGCGCTGTAAAAGACATTACATCTTATCTTCTAGTTAATGCAGATAAAGCTATGATATCGTCTATACACTTCAGAAAAAGAAAGGGGAAAAACAGGAAGAAAGTTAAAAATGCGATTCACGATAAAAGCAGTTTCACACTTAGCAAAAAAGTGAAGAGACTTTGCAAAGAGGTTTGTAGAAATCCTTTTGATAAGCAACTTAGGTCGGAATACTATTTATCGAAAAAAGCACTTAAAAAAAGACTAAAAGAAAATATTAACAAGAAAAGAAATGAAATTATTGATAAACTAGAGAGAATGTATGAAAATAACTCTAAAGAATATTGGAACCTAATCCAAGATTTAGAAGACCTCACCACAAAAAAAGGCCAAGATACTGATAAGATACCTGAAAAAAAGTGGTACGACTATTTTCATAAATTAATGAATAAAGAAAAGATTCTAAATGACGAACAGAAGCGAATTGAACGATCCTTAAACGATGGTACGTTCCAGAAAGCTTTCACAGAGCTAGATTTTCATATAACAGCTGAGGAAGTTATAAGCTGTATCAGAAAATTGAAACGTAATAAATCACCTGGTAATGACTCTATACTAAATGAAATGTTGAAAGTGGGGCAATACTTTTTCTCCCCTTTGCTTGCAAAACTGTATAACCTCATTCTTACAAGTGGATACTATCCCGATAGTTGGTCAGTTGGACTGATTAAACCCTTATTGAAAAAAGGTCCAGCAAACGACCCTTCGAATTACAGAGGGATTTGCTTATCTAGTCATTTGGGCAAATTATTCTGTTCAGTTCTAAATCAACGTTTGGTAAAATGTATAGAAGCTAAACAGATGTATAAACCAAACCAAATTGCATTTAGGAGTGGTTTTAGGACATCGGATCACATTTTCGTTTTAAAAACAATTGTAGATAAATACATTGTACATAACCAAAATGGTAGCAAGAACGGGCTATATATTTGTTTTGTCGATCTTAAAAAAGCTTTTGATAGTGTATGGAGAGAAGGTCTTTTGTATAAATTATTAGAACTGGGTATCGGGAATAAATTTTACAGTGTTATAAAGAATATGTATTCAAAATGCAATCTATGTGTAAAATTAAATGAGGGGTTGACTCCAACTTTCCGTACAAATATTGGAGTTAAACAAGGTTGTGTAATCAGTCCTACTCTCTTTAATATATTCCTGAATGATATCCCCGATATTTTTGATCGAGAGAAAAGCAGTCCCGTAGAGTTGAATGAAAGAATCCTTAATTGCATTAAGTATGCAGACGATATTGTTCTTTTTTCAACTGCCAAAAAAGGAATGGAACATTGTTTGGACCAATTGAATGAGTACTGCAAGAAATGGAAGCTGGAAATTAATCATTCTAAAACCAAAATTATGGTGTGTAATAATAATTCAAGGAATTTAATAAAAGAAAACTTTTGGATGAATGGGCATATTCTTGAGAATGTAAAATAATTCAAATATCTCGGGATTGTAGTATGCAGTAATGGCTTGTTTAAGCAAGCTACAAAACATTTAGCCGATAAAGGAAGAAAAGCCCTTTTTAAATTATACAAATCGTTTGGCAAATATACTCCTAACATTAAAATTTCTACACGCTGCTTTGATAGTATGATCAAACCTATTTTATTATACGGATCGGAAATATGGGGTAGTACACTGGTCTGCAGCAAGCTCTTCTCAGAACAAGCAAACAAAACAAAACTATATTTCAAACCGAATTTCGAAAAAATCCATCTTCAATGGTGTAAACATATGCTTGGTATGAATCGCAAAAGTAGTAATATCGGCGTTATTGCTGAACTTGGAAGATATCCTCTTATTATTGAGGTTTTAATTAACACTCTTAAGTACTGGATAAGAATGCGTAATATTGATCAAGATACTATATTGTATGATAGTTATATTGAAAGCAAACAACTCTATGAAATCAAGGAGCATTGCTGGTTAAGAAACATAAAAAAGATTTTAGATACCGTAGACATCTGTAATGATATAGAAATGTGTGAACCAGATGATGTACAAATGACGCAAAACGACTTCGTCTCCCACTGTGAGGGTAAGCTACAAGATATATTTGATAACCAAATAAAACTTGATCTTTTCCATGATAAAAACAATGGAGAGGGTAACAAATTGCGGACATATCGATTATTCAAAACTTCCATCAACAAAGAAAAATATCTAAAAATTCTTACTGATAGAAACATAAGACAAAACATCTGCAAACTTCGCATAAGCTCACATAACCTACCAATTGAAAAAGGAAGATATCATCGCCCTCACAAAATACCAGCGAATATACGTTTTTGTGAAGAATGTAGTATGCAAACAGTAGGAGACGAATTCCATTATGTCATGCAATGTGATAAATTTAGAATAAGAAGAGAAATGTTTTTTGATAATCTTAAAGCACTCAATGATAACTTTGAAAACATAAACAGTTTGGAGAGATTCATATTTATAATGTCACTAAAAGAAGACGATCTCATAAAAGAATTTGCCAATTTTTTGCGATATACTATTGATCAACGTGGTAACCTTTAAATTGTTTATTATTAGACATATCTATATATAGTATAAGTATATGTATATAATTCTTTTAATGGCTCTTTTTCTCATCACCTTACACTACTTGTACATAATCTGATAATTTATATTTCATGAAAGAGCATGTCTAGTTGATCAATTATGAGTATTTTTGTTTGTTTGTTTGTTTGTTTGTTTGTTTTGAATGCTATACTCACGATATATTGTTCTGTTTTTGTCATGACTAAGTTACTCCTATTGTTATTATTATTATTATTATTATTGTTCTTACTATTAATGTTATATTCGAGCAAAATATTGATGGATATGTCAATGAAGTTCAATGAATAAATACATACATACACATCCTTATTCACTTTCAGTTCTTCCCATTTCTGTAAGTGTAAATGTAACTTCCCTGCCTTCGTTGCTAGATTTTTTTCTTCCTCTATACAATCAGCTATATATTTTTGTATTTTTGTAGATGAAGGAACCTGGCCTTGAGCCCTAGAATGGAAAATTGCATATTTAATAAACATGACCAAAGAATTTACACATTTATTTCTATTTGAATTACCAGGTAATCCCATGTATATATCCCCCCAATTCATATCTTTTAATTCAGCCAAGCCAAAATATTCAATACAAAATTGCCATAACGGTTTCACTTTCGCACAGTTCAGAAATAAATGAAAGTAAGACTCAATCTCCTTATAACAAAATGAGCAATAATTGTCCCTCACAAACCCAAACCTCATCAAATGTTCTTTTGTATATATAGCTCCATGTAAAAGTATAAATTGAAATTCCCTTTGTTTTCTAATGAGAGTTGTGTTCCTTGCTCGGATGAAAAAAGTACATATTTCTTTATCTGTAAAGTTGAAATTGCTGTGACCATCCTTTACTGTTAAGTTATACGATTCACGTAAATTGTTGATAAAACAGTTATAAATAGTTCTAGATTTAACTACCTGAAAAGTTGTTTCCTGCCCAGCAATATTCATGTTTATATTAAATTCAACAAAATCAATTTTCATAAATTTGACCGAAGGAGTAGCATTTTTCCAACTAGTTGGTATGGCATGAGCAATATCAATTATCTGGAGCAATTGATTTGCATTAATCCCAAGATTTTGAAAATAAACCACAGGCTTTATATGCCCATTGTTAAAAATGTGATTTACAGTGCGTATGCCTTTATTAAATAGATCAATATCACAGATCATTTTACCTCTTATACAAATATTATGATTATTAAATATAACCGGATTAACCTCCCCTTCAGAGTATCTATATTTCCTCATATCTTGCCAAGCCTTCAGCATTTCTGAATAAAATTGTGGTATTTTTAATGTTAATTTAGAAGTGTCAAAGTCGCATAAGAACAGAAATCTCCCACCAACTGTTCTGAAACAAAAGTCAAAATACAATTTCCATCCAGCATCCCTTTCTCCATATAATAAATGTTTCAGCCACATCAAACGCTGTGCCTTTACAAACAATTTAAAATTCATCATTCTTAACCCTCCATGCGAGTAGTCCTGATACATTGTACTTCTTTTTATGCGGTCTTTACCTGACCACAAAAATTCAAAAGTAATTTTTTCCACCTCAGCAAACAACCACTGCGGAACCACTATAAGTGACGAGACATAATTTAATTTTGATAATGCATATGTTTTTAACAAGTGTATTTTACCCATAAGTGTGAGATCCCTTTGTTTCCACCATCCCAAGATTCTTTTTATTTAACTAAGTATTTCTTTGAAATTCAAATCCTCTTTTATAATCACATTCATAGAGAAATAAACACCTAAAATTTTAATTTGCTGGACTAAATTTCCGAACAAGGGAATTTGGGGTCTATCACTATCTTTGCCCATCCACAAAAAGTTCGTTTTCCCTTTGTTCACCTTAAGACCACTTACTTTCTCGAATTCTTCAAAAAGATATTGAAGCCGTTTTATAGAATTTGTATTTTTCACAAACAGGGATATATCATCTGCATATAATATTTGTTTAATTGCATGTTTTCCAAACTGAACTCCTTCAATGGTAATGTCTCTCCTTATTGCCAAAGCAAGTGTTTCTATACAAAGCAAAAACAAATATGGGGAAAGGGGATCCCCCTGTCTTACTCCTCGTTTTATGTTGAAATAACCAGTGGAATACCCCCCATTCATAATACAACTGGTAATATCTGTGTATAATACACGAACCCGCGAACAAAATGAATGACCAAATCCAAATAATTTAAGAACCTTGAATAAAAAGTCATGAGAAATAGAGTCAAAAGTGATCAAATATCCAATATTTTCATGAGAGGCTTGAAATAAAATATCGTCTATCAATCTCACACCTTCTCCTATATTCCTATTTTTGACGTAACCTACTTGATCATTGTGATTTGTCTCATTTAGTACATCTTTCAATCTTTTTGCTAATACCTTTGAGAGTATTTTATAATCAACATTTAAAAGCGTGATTGGTCTATAATTTTGGACATATAATGGATTTTTACCTTCTTTTTCTAATAACGTAATTACACCTTGCTTTTGTGAAGTTGCTAATGTACCCCTGTCATATGCTTCATTTAAAACTTCAACCAAGAGTCCCCCCAATAAGGTCCAAAAAGTATAATAGAATTCAACCGTGAAACCATCATTCCCAGGGGATTTATTAAATTTCATTTCTTTTAAAACACTTAAACATTCATTACTAGTTACTCTACCTTCGCAAATATCTCGATTTTCTTTGCATAATTTAGGAATGTCATCAAAGAATAAGGAGTTTTGATCAACAAGCGTTTTACTCAACGAATACAAGTTTTTATAATATGATCCAATCATCTTCAATATTTTCTTCCTATCCTTAATAACCTGTTCATCTTGATCATATAATTCTCCAATCACACTTTTCCGTTTATTAAACTTAAGTAACTGTTCAAAATATTGTGTCTTCTGTTCTCCTTCCTCAAACCAAACGGCCCTTGATCGAATCTTTAAACCTTGTCGAGTATAATCATACAATTTGTTCAAATTGGATTTTTTCCCCTCAATTTCATCAATTATATTTCTGGATGGTTGTGCTAAAAGTTGATTTTCTAAGCATCTGATTTCCTCTTCTACTTTTTCAATTTCAAGTTTCCTGAGTTTTGCTTTTTTCTTTGTATAACTATTAATAAACTCTCTCATTTTCATTTTAAGAAAATCCCACAACAATAATTTATCTTTTATTTTAGGAATCAACTCATTTTTTAATTCGACTACTTTATCTCTAAATACACTCACACACACACACACACACACACACACACACACACCCACCCCACACACTTATGTATATATGTATATATGTTATTTCCTTACAATTATATATATATATATATATACATATATGATTAATATATATATATATATATATATATATCTACTTGAGGTGCAACCCCCCCCCCCCCCTTTAAAAAAGCTTGTACGGGCTTGCAACCCCTGCAGTAATTTCCACGAAAAGGAAGTCAGTAAGGAGGAACAATGAATTTAGCTACGCAAATTACTTCTTTCATTCAATTCAATTGATTTCTCACATTATGTAAATTTACCCACGAGATTTGCCGATGCTATAGTTGAGGTACCAGATATGCCAGAGCGCTACTTGGCCGCTCGGCTGTGACCGCGGTAAAGATGTTGGAGCGTCATGACCGTCACGACGTGGCGGACCTGACCGCTATACAAGAAGCCACCATTATTATTATATTTATTTTAAAAAACCCTGTATGAAACAAACCTATTCCTTCATCAGATACTAAGAAAATTAAAATTTATGACATTTTCTGTACTGAGCAAATGGGAGAGGGGCTCGCAGGATACGTCACGGAGTTGCCAATTTTCTGTATTGAGCAAATGGGAGAGGAGTTTGATTAATTACAACTACAAAAATTCATAACTTACTTATTTCTTATCGGATTTGCTCAATCTTTTACTGTTTCTCTCATTCTTCTACTTTTATTTAAGTCATATAAATTCCAGGGTGGACTTTTCCTTAAAGCAAAATGCAAAGAAACTAAACAAATGATAAACATACATAGCAAACACTCTTATTTCTGCTGAGTCAAATGTAACTCGGAAATGGCGTCAGTTGGGAGTCAACTCCATCCTAGTCAAAGTGACTCATTTTCCAAGTTACTTTGACTCTAATTAAGTCGATTCTCAGTTGATGGCCCACCATTCTGAGTCAAATTAATTCGGAAATCCGAATCACTTCAACTCAAAATAGAGTTGACTCCCAGCTGACGCCATTCAGAGTCAAATTTGACTCCACACAAATAAGAGTGAAGACAAGTGATATCTTTGATGTTCCTTGGTCATCTTTTAACATGCATGCAAAATTGAATAAGATATGAGTGAAAAAATAGCCCCAATATCCTTCCAGATGATTGCACTGTCTGCCCATGCATGTGTGTGCTTGAGTCAAGACAAAAAGGAACTGAAAGCAGAGTGAGGTTCAATGAATGTTTATTCATTGTGTTGATGAATAGATCCCACTCTCGAGCGCAAATCAGTTTTTACAATTACTGGTTTAAAACTACTTTTATTAGTTCAGTCATCTCACAAATGTGATATCATATAAAAGGGGATAAAATTTCCTTTTTTTAATGATGTAATGCAATAAATCTAGTTATGTATATTTGACGAGATGTGGCTGGAGAAATTTGGGTTTTCTTTAAAAAGAAAAAAGAAACACACTGTATATATATATATATATATATATATATATATATATAATACATAACATAAAGCCCAAAGTCGTGTGAAAAAAACAAACACAAAAACATAACAAGCGTAACTTTCTTGGAAAAAATACTTATGAAACGAAGAATGGATATCATACTTTCAAACACTCGCATTTTATTCATTATGCAATTCATAGGAAAATCCCATCTTTCCAATAAATTGAATGTGGTGTAAACAGAATAGTGTGAGAAAAAAGTTGGTGAACTTTGGACAAAATCGAATTATTAAATAGTGCTGAGGACACTGACTGTATGTAAGTTTAAGCTTAGCAAATTGCTCAGTCGACTTTGAGGTATATATACATTGGAAAAATGACAATTTAAAAAATCCCTTGAATTTCCATCAATCTTCCAGAGACCTTTCCCTCGGGAAGTACTAAAATGTGTCATGCAACAAGGGAGAAATGGGGAGGGAGAGAGAGAGAGAGAGAGAGAGAGAGAAGGAAAGGAGAGTTAAAGACAGATAAACAGAGAGAGAGTGCAAGATAATGAGAAAGCCGTTTTTTCCAATTCATGTATGCCATTATATTTTATGTTAGAAATAATAAACGAGAAAAGAAATTCGAATTCTTTCATCTTCTCACAATTTAGTAATAATAATGGCTACTTATATATAGCGCTCATATCCGTCACGCAGTGACGCTCATGGCGCTTAGACATTATTACCCTGGTTATAGCCGAGCCGCCAAAGTAACTAGCGCTCAAGCGTATCAGGTACCCATTTACACCTGGGTGGAGAGTGGCAATGGTAGATTAGAGTCTTGCCAAAGGATGTCAGTGCCGTGGTGGGATTCGAACCCCCTACCTTGTGATTTAAAATTCAAAGATGACGCGTTTTTTTTTTAAATCTGTAACGTCCTTCTAACACAGTATCGAAGAAATTATAGATTGACAACAATTATTCATTACAAATGAACATTACAAAAATACGATACCGAGCTATGGCACAAAATCTGACTGGTTAATCATTCCAGGCAGGTAGATAGATCGACAGACGACACTGGTTTCTCTTCGCGCGCATCCATGGCACAGAGCAAAGCGCGCATTTCAGTTGTGTATTGTGATGTCATCACTTCGGTTCTTGGTGAAGAAAACGAATGATGGGGGGGGGGGGGCGTTTCATCAAGTGTCTTGTCAGTGATTTTTACTGACAAATTTGCTCTCAGCCAATCAGATGCAAAGATTTCAGTAGCTTGTAACAGTTGTCGGTAAAAATCACTGACAAAACACTTGATGAAACGCTCCCCTGGATGATACTTTACTTTCGCAACAATGAAAGACCCGTGAAAGAAATGCATTTTAGTATTTGTTGCGTCATAACATAAATGCGTTACACGCATGCGTATGGATAGTTACATGCAATATTTGGATGTTATTTCCATAGACCGTTTTCAGATTTTTATATTGTAAATAAAGTAAGAAATCCTCAGCAATCGAAGATACAAACTAGCAAGCAAGCGCAAAGCAACAAGATGTTTTGGGAAAAATAAGACGCTGGATTTGTTGTTGATTAGGACTTATTTCAAAAGCAAAATGGTATGTATTTATTTATGTTTTCATAATATTTACCTATTTTCTCACGTAGAATGGAAGGCCCTTTCGAAAAAAAAAGGATTTTAAAGGGGGCACCACATAAGATCATTCCCACGCTCATAAAAAAGAGAAATGAAGAAAAGAAAACAAAACCACAAAAAGCAAACTGTGTATAAAATATTTAGATATAAAAATGAAAAAGTAGAAGGCTATATATTCTAATATGTGAATTTCGGGGGTTAAGACATAAATGAATTTTTAAAAATGGGAATAATAACTTTCAATTATGCTTTTTCTTTAATCAGCTTTGGTTTTCCTTTATGCAATTTTTCTTCACCTTTTCTATCCCTGTCTTTTTCCTGTTTCTCTGTCTTTCTTTCTTCCTATATATATATATATATATATATATATATATATATATATATATCTCTCTCTTCTTTCCTCTCTTCAATTTAATGTATGCTTTGTTTAACGCCGCCTTCATGCTTGCTTGCCCTCATAAAAATTCATAACGTACGTAGCAGAAGAAATCAACAAACCACGCTGATGAGCACCAATCGGTCAAAAGAGGGCAGCATATCACTAAGCATGGACGGAGAAGGAAAGGAAAAAGCGAACCCGAAGTCGAAAGGAACCCGGGTCAGTTGTACAACAGGCGGAGGTGGCGGAGTGATGAGAGGCAGAAAGACGAAGAGCCAATGGATCCTCGGCAGAAGAAGGTCCTTAGCGGTTCAGGATATACCAACATTAAAGGCAAGTGAAAAAATAAAGAAATATGTGAACTTGTTCCCCTCTTTTTTTTTGGGGGGGGGGGGGGTGGAAGAGGGGGCGGTGCAAAGCTATAGATTTGAAAACAACTTCCCAAATCAGAGGGGGCCCGGGTTGGAATGGGCTTGTTGGATTTTGTCACCTGTGGTTAAAGCTTCTGTCCCCACTTGCAACCGCTCTCATCAGCCTCTGTTTAAATATCTATATGGAGGAGTGTTTTGAGGGTTGGTAAAAATCATATACCATCTCTGGAACATTAAAAAAATAAAGAGGTACAGAAAAAAAAATTACATCCTAGCCTACACTATCATAATCTCCTTGATTAAGTTTGCAAATTCATAAAGTTTTAAACTTACAAAAAGAATTGTGAAAAAAAATTCGATCATGTAATATGCCGACAATCTTATTTTGGTCAAGGTCATTTTCGGCTCTCTCCGAACTCTATAAGTTTTAGAGCATCATCTGATTATGTTAATTCAAACCAATATTCAGTGCCCAACATGTCGTTTGAAAGCACACATGTTATATCTTGATTTTTATCTATCAGTATGGCCTATAGGCCTCGCTACGTCTTTTGCGTCGACAACGAACATTTAATTTTGGCACCGGCAGGCCTAGATAATAATCACGATTATTACATTTTCAGGAACTGAAGCGAAGAATGATGCCCCAGCCTCAGCTCCGATCACGGCTAGAAATATCCTTGTCAGTGAGGAACCCCTCAACGAATCCATGAACGACGAGATGAGTGATGTCAGAAGCGATGTGACAGAAATTCAAGCCGACATGCCGCCCTCTAGCGAACAGTCGGACAAGGCGAGGAAACGCAGAAAGACGAAAAGGCATAAGAAAGTAAAAATGAAAGGAGTAGAAGAGAGGAAAGAATGGAAAGAGAAAAATAAAAGAAGAAGAAATAAATGAAGATGAATAAAGAGGAAAATTGGGTGAAATAAAAAAAAGATAATAAAAAAAGAAGGGGGGGGGGTTAAGAATCAAAAGGAAGTGGAGTGTATAAGTGCGAAGTGTAGTCTGAAACGTGTTTTTCCAACGTTTGACTGTCTCACAAAAAGGGCATCATATTCGGATGGACGAATTGGTTTAATGCGAAAGAGTTTGCGAACGTTGCGGAACGATTTCATAAGTGAGCAAGGTACCCAACAATTAGAGAGTTTTCGAATGTGTCAACGTGAACGCCGTCCTAGATCCTCCCAGCTACAATGGACTGCTTTGTGTTAACTGCATACAAAGTAGGTGAAGCGAGGTTCACGTTTTAGAGAAGACGGCACGCTTTCTCGATCTGACTAGTGGACGAGGGAGAAGCCAGTGGACGGGTGAGCCGTTCTTGCACAAAGCGCGGTTGTAGCTGGGAGGATCTAGGACGGCGTTCACGTTGAAACATTCAAAAGTTTGGTCCATGCACGGGCTTCGATCCGTTCGGGAAGAAAAGCAAGGCTACTCGAGCCCCTCCCCCTCCCCCTTCTTCTGCGGTCAACATGTAATATCTAGGGGAAATCAGTGGAAAGAAAATCAAACCTACTATTGGGGTTCTTTGGGTGACAATGTCTTAAACTGTTTAAGTTAGCTTCTTAAAACGACATTTCCATCCATTCTGCATGACCTCTTTCTTCTGCATTTGGTAAATTTTCTATGAAATATAGTGTTTGCCAAAACGTAAATAAGTAGAATTATCCCTTTTTCATGACGTTTTTGTTTACTTTTTTATTCTTTATCTTTGCCCAGTCCTCTAGTGATCAGCGCCGATCGGCATTACGACATCGCAAAAATCCTTTCCTCATCGACGATGACGCACTCGTGGTCGATGAGGACAACTTCGAAGGGGACGACGAGCAAGAATCTTCGCCAGACAGTCTCAAGGTACACAAGACAAATATTATAGTTTGATTTTCTTGTCGTTCTAGGTTTGTTTCTTTTTTCTTTCAGATTATATCTGATATGGGAAGATCAGAAGTAGAATGGTTAAAAAAAATCATCTTGTTTTCAGTTGACTGCAAATACGTTCAAATTAAACTGTTTTTATCGTATTTTGCCACATTCATATTGATGTTCGTTGACATTAAAGTGATTGATTAACTTTGTGAAAAATTGTAAAATAAGCTCAAATGCCAGTGAATTGTGTGCAGTCCTCTAACTACATATATAATTAAGGATATGTGAAAGTATGAGAGAAAATGGAACCCGTTTACTATCCTAAAAAAGAGAAAATCGCGATCAATCGCTAGCGCAAGTCGCTCGGCTTCTTCGCTGCGCTTGAGTCACAAAAACCAAGCACCAGCGCTTGGCGATTTCAGAGCGGGTTTCCAGCCCATACGTATTCTGTGATAGAGCGAGGTATGCCAACCGTAAGAGTTCTTTAGGGTTCGATGGTACTCTATCCCGACATCAGTGTTCAATCGTAAATATCTTGATATATAAACGACCGATCAGCTTATAAAACTCAGGTGATTCCTGTCTGAGCTAAAGGTTTGCAATTATGATTACAGCATTAGCTGGAACAGTGATTTTTTTTTCTTCAATCCTGGGCAAAGTTAATCAATGCCTTTAAATAACACTTTAGATTTGGCCGATCCAGAGGGCGGGTAGGAATGTGGGTCATGTTTTTTTTTTTCCTCGTCAGAGATTTTTGAAGAAATAAAACGCGCCTGTAAAATATGAAAGTAATTGTACATGTAGTAGTAGTAGTAGTAGTAGTAGTAGTAGTAGTAGTAGTAGTAGTAGTAGTAGTAGTAGTAGTAGTAGTCGTAGCAGCAGCAACAACAGTCGTAGTCGTCCGGTCGTAGTACATGTAGTACAAAGGGCCTAAGGTCTAACACAATGTATACCCCCCCCCCCTTTTTTTCTCTCTCTCTTCTCTGATTTCATTCTCTTCTGAAAAACAAGATGCGGGCTCGTGAGAGGAAAAAGACTCGCCGGAGTTCTACGCGTAGAGGACGAGAACCTTCGTCAACAGATGACGAGGAAAGCATTGTTGAAAAGATCCCGTCCCTCACGACACATCAACCAACGACACACCAACCCCCGACAGACCAGGCACCGACACACCAGCTACATGCACACCTACCACAAACAAATCCACAACTTAAAGCGAATACCCGATTGCGTAACATCCCACAAGAATACCGAAAGAGGGCAGCGGCACTGCGGACACGCTCACCGACGGACTACATGCTGAACGGATTCTCCAAAGCTTCGATGCGCGTCTTCGAATTCGCAACAGGTGCATGCGCGAACGCGGAATGCACGTATACATCGAGAGCGCGCACCGAGTCTTGCAACCGGAACGCACCCTGCATGACGTCACAACTTCCTCCAATATTGGCTAGAGGAATCGTTAACGGTGGTTGTGTTCAACCCACGTCTCAGGTAGTGGATGATGACCCTGGGCTCATCGCTGGTCCGCGGTCATTCACGCGATCGCAACTCCAACCTTTACTGAACTTACATCGTAATGGAGAGCATGCGCAGTGGGGCGGAAATTTCAAGTGACGTTGCCTTGTTTTATAGAAGTAAATAACGAACCTTCTCTTATTGTAAGGGTTGTGTACGTGTCCACGCTATCTTTCAATCTCTTTGATGATATGATCGCTTTCCAGTGAATAATGTTACCTAAAACAGGATCAACAGACCGCACTCTTTATCAAGATGAAAGGTGGATTTAGAGATTTTCTCACGGCTTAGTTCAGAGTATAATGATTGGGTCTGATAACACAGATACAGTTCAAGAAAATAACACACCCGTTTGAAAAAATGGATATTAATATTTATATGGATCATCAATGCTTCGGTCTAAATTCACAGTTTGAACTATTTTGCCCTATATTTCACCCATCTCTCTCTCTCTCTCTCTCTTTCTTTCTATCTCTAGCTCTATTTCTTTTTCGCTCTCACTGTTGAGTAATAACTGAATGAAAGGGTTGACAAAGTTCAACCACGTATTATCTTTTTCATATTTTCACTGACATAAGATTAACAATAGTATCATGTTAATGAAATTAACCGTGCATTGTGTCAAGGAGTCATTAAAGTGCAACGAAATGAAATGAATGCTCGTCTACTCATTCTCTGTCTGATTTGTTGTTTTTTGTTTGTTTTTTGCTATTGGCGGATCCAGGATATTCTTGCGGGGGGGGGGGGGCACAAGGACAAAAAAAATTATCACTGAAAATATGTTGGAGGGGCACGCAAACAGGTTTTATGCACATTTTGTTGTGTGTACTTGACATATTTCATATTGGGGTTTAATAGGGTGCCCTCTCCCCAAAATTTTGAAATGACCAATATTTGGGTAGTGAGATGGTCTGTTTGTAGTTGTTTTTTTTAAATTTTTTTATATTAGTACATTATTTTTTTAATGATGAAACAAAGAGACATTTTCACTATAAAAAGCGTCATTTTTTAGATTTAGAGACTGGAAAGTTGATATTCTAGCAACAGGGTCGTCCCCCGCCAGTGAAAATGTGCCCTCACTCCTATGGAAGTCCTTATTGCTTGAGTCATCGGAAGTAATTCACATATTGATAACTTCCTCTGTATTATAACTCGCCCTCTGAACAGGTTCTTCCTAGTTTGGAGGAGTATGATAGTGTATAAATATTGTAACCTTGCCCCTGCAGAAGAATCGATTCATTTATAAGACAAAAGACTCAGGGGCGGAATCCAGGATTCTTTTGCAGGGTGGGGGGGGGGGGGGGCGTGTACAGCCCATATATTTATGAGTTTCTACTATTATAATAGAGCAGGCTTTTGCTTAGCACGTGTAAGATAACCGGTGTTGGATTTATTGGCACTCAACAAATGTGCATAAAACCTAATTGCGTGCCCCTCCAACATATTTTCAGTGATAACTTTTTTTGTCCTTGTGCCCCCCCTGCAAGAATGTCCTGGATTTGCCAATAGCTAAAAAATAAAAAATAAAATAGCAAATCACTCATAGGCCTAGGCACTCATAGGCCTAGCCAGGGGGGGGGGGGCACGAGAGAGTCATCGCCCTCCTGTTCATCCGCAAAAAAACTTAGGGGTCAAGACTTTAACCCTGCCCCTAACCCAGATGTCACCACCCCCCCCCCCATCGTTCAATAAATGTGGCTACGCCACTGACTCATGACCGAGTAGGTAGCGAACAGCAAAATAAACATACGGAATAAGAATTCCGAGAATTTTCTGCCAGAAAATTGCTAACTTGAACAGCCAAAATATTATTTACAGCTGCATTCATTAAAAAAAAAAAGCTGTAGGCTTTTATGTTTGTTCTGTTTTGAAGTCTCGTGACTGACAATGTTGAAGATAAGTAAATACGTTTGCAAGTCAATTCCTTGGCTCTTGTATTATAAACAAAGAACGATATAAAGTCATTTCAGGTAAGAGATACCCCCAAAAGAATAAAAGAATAGGAAAAACCCAAAACAAACCAAAAACAAAAGCAAAAACACAAACAGAAACAAAAACAAAAACAAAACAACCCCCCGAAAAAAAACAACATCAACAACAACAAACAAACAAAACAGAACGGCCCTTGCGTTCCCTTCTTTTCGACTATGTCATCTGAAATGTTTTGATAGTTTTTTGGGGTAAAAGATTTTTTTTCCCAATTGATGCCTCTTTCTTTCCTTCTCTCTCTCTCTCTCTTTCTGCCTCTGTATGTCCCCCCTCTCTCTCTTCTCTCCCCCATGTCCCTCTTGTTCTGTCTTAATATCTCTATAAACTATTTCTCTCTATATATCCATAATGTATTTATCACTCTCCTCCTCTCTTTTTATTTTCTTTCCCTCTCTTATTCTATCTATCTCTTTCCTCTCTCTCTCTCTCTAACTCTAACTCTCTCTCTCTCTCTCTCTCTCTCTCTCTCTCTCTCACACACACACACACACACCCCACTCTTCTCTCTTCCCTTGACTTCTCTCATATTTACCTTCTGGCTCTTTCTCCTTCTCTCTCTCCCTCTTTTCCATTTTCTGAACTTCTCTTCTCTCATTCATATTCATTCCCCAGATCTCTTTCCTGTCTGTCACAAATAATACAAATTCATTCAAGGTTTCAGAGTTGAGAACATGATAATCCCCAAAGTTCGCAAACAATTCAAAAGTTTCTTATCCCGAATCGTGACGTCATGGCTTTCACTCAGCTCAAGTCGAGCGCATGCAGCTGTTACGGCCCCATCATTCTCAATGACGCTTCTCACATTGTTCCAATCCGAAGGCGGCATGCGCAATAAAGTTTTTCGCGGTACACACTTGCATGAATAGTGTTACAACTGCCACTCACTGTCATACATTATCATAGAAAGTGCACTTCTTGCCGATATTTTTTTTTTCTTCTCGAATTTTGATCAGCCATGTTTCTTTTCAAAGTTTGATTTTTAACATTTGATATCATTCATACTCTGGACAACAGAAGCATGTTGGCGGTCTTCTTTTGTGTTTTGACAGTGGAATTATGATGTTTGATCAATACTTGTCAACGATTTTCGCGATTAACTACACGTTCCTCAAGTTGAAGAATCATAATCCATAAAATCGAACTGGCATAGTTACGTCAGCCTATAACAAACAGCGATTAGACGTTTACGATCACTCATTAAAAAAACAAAACTGGTGGGAATCACCTCTCGGGAGCACTTCAGACAACGAAACTTCTGAATGTAGTGAAATAAGATGTATTTGGAGCATTTTCTTTGACACTGCGTTAACTTATGTCATGTTTTAGATCGGTCTTCTTCGATCGATTAATTATTACATTTATGTTGTCGTCTGCCACCACGCCCGTTTTGTTGGAGCGCGCGTAAAAGAGTGTGTTCAGAAGATGCTTACGACGTTGAAGTACATGATTATCCTGACAGTGGTACTACTAGAATCGCAGGATATCGCAGCTTTGCCTCGTCTGCTTGCCGGAAATAATCTTGAAGATGACAGCGATGAAGGTGAAATTTCTTTAAATTCATTTAAGTTGATTCTTTCTTCTTCTTCTTTCGTTATATTGAATGGCAATTAGTCATATTTGACTATTGTCGCCAATGACTTTTTTTCTCTCTCTCTTTCTCTCCTTCTCTCTATTAATGGATATTATTTATATACTTTCTATAATTTTATCTTTCTTGTTTGTTTGTTTTGTTGTTTTTTTTTGCTGCTAAAATTAAAAGGGAAAAAAAATACAAATTAATTTCTTTTCACTAGATTTACATTGAAATTCCCGAAAAAACAACCGCTATCTTCAGCCCAGTTCCAACTGCGCTTGCCCTGCCCTTTCCAAGATGCAATCTTACCAGTCAGCGCGGTACGTTGCGCCGATTTTTCGGTCGAGCCTAGGTAACTCAAGCATGGGCGAGGGGGCGCTCGTGTACCTGTGCGTATAGATGGGTTTTTACAATATCTTTTTTTTTTAGTTTAACAATATTTTATCAAACAAGGCGAAAAACATTTGTGGGCCTGGTTAGTAAACAACATGTGCATCTTATAGCTATAAATAAATCTCTCTTTAACCTCTTCAATAGGATATAGCTATATATAGCTTTACATACGTATTCATGCATAAAAAATTATGCATTATAAGGATAAATAATTATTATAGAAATTTAATCTAAATTAACTCACACAATTAAAAAAAAATTTTTTTTTAAACATATCTAATGCACATACCTACACATACACATAATGGTAATTGAACTATTCTTTACTGAAACGTTTCGTTCTCAGAACGATACGTAGTATAGCTTTTTGTATACCTGGATCTCTTTTTTTTAAATACTCCATTATTTGCCCTGGTTGAGATACATTTAATTCTGATAGAAGCATCGCTCTCTCAATAATATATTTCGGACAAACTATAAGGTAATGTCTGACAGTTTCTACCTCAGGGCATCTGTCACAGAAACCTGTTGGATGAATACCCAATCTTAAGAGATGTTGATGAAAGATGATGGTATCCGTAAGTAACTGCATTGGGAAAGAAACTGTCAAGAATGGTTCGCTATGTGGTAAATAAAAACTACTGTGTATTATGAGGTTTTGGAGTCATCAGAAAATTATCCAAAAATTGACTAAAAATTTCTGAAAATCACAAACAAATAATGTAAAACACTTGACACAAACATGGGTATAAACGGGACTGCACAAACATATGTGGCATCCAGTTTTGGTCCAAAGTTGTAAACTATTTCTATTCCTGTTTGAAATATCAGACAATCCCACTATAAATATACTCATCTGCATGAGTATAAAAACAACGGAAAGGCTTTCAAAATAATACCTGGGGAGCATTTCATGAAAGGATTTGTCGGATATTTTGTCCGACAAGTGTTATAAGCTACTGAAATCCTTGCATCTGATTGGCTGAGAGCAAATTTGTCAGTAAAAATCACTGACAAAACGCTTGATGAAACGCTCCCCAGATCTCAGAACATTCAGTTCAAAGGTAAAAAAAAAAAAAAAAAAAAAAAGCAGAAAAAAGAATTATAAGGTATATACACCTCTCTGTCGTAATGTTCATTGGATTCATGATAACTTACGTGGATTGTTTAACTTCTATACAGTGCGTGTAAAAAAAGTTACACTTTTGAAAAATCTGCCCTTTCCGTCATCTTCTTTCAATTTGGCGCAAGTCCTTTTTCACACTCTGGAAAAAAAAACAAAAAAACAGCCAGTGTTCGCCCAAGCGTGAACGAAAATTTGTTGTGTTAGTGGCACTTGACAGATGAGACTATTGGGCATTTATCGACATGAAAAAATCTTCTAAATATTTTGAAATGTAATTATGACAGATTTTTTCAAAAGTGTAACTTTTTTTTGGTTGATACGCACTGTATATAGATGCACATAATTTTAGGGATAAACCAGAAGTTACCTGTAAATTATTTCTAGTGATTATTTATCATCGAACGAATAGAATTTATTTTGGCTCGCATGCAAGACACATGTTTCCCTCCTATCCTGCATGCTTTTCAGTGTAAATGATCATACTTTGTTTGAAAAATACCTTTTTCACAATATCTACATTGTATGAGTTAAAAAAGAAAGAACGATTGAGGGGGAATATGTCCGTTTTAATAATTATCAAACAATTTATCTTAGATTCTTGTTTTTAGAATAAGTATTATCGATTTTAGGTTTATCAAAATAATACCGATAAACAAGGCAACAGTCTTCTTATTCTGTATAGTAAAATCGTAACTTCTCCAGTGCAGGAGAGGATGCAATATTGTTTAAATAATCAATATTGCAATGTAATTCTTCAGTAACCTCTAACAAACGTAACTAATCTCAAACAATAATTGTATCAAGCTTTCCTTCAAGCTGCGTAACATTGTTTAGATTACGATCTTGCTTTGCACCGTATGATTTACTCATCAGTAATTGTTTGAGATTATCGTGGATTATCTCCTAAAAATGCACCTCTTTCAGGATTTGATCACAATCACTCTGCCCTTGCCAGCATTGTTTTCATTTTCTTACAATGGAGCAATCCAAACAAATATCTTGCGAGCTCTGTTCCAAATATCATCCACAGCTGACTATACAGTAGATAATGGGGATTAATGCACGTGCTTTGACAATGCTACATTGATAATGGTCTACCTTCAACTCGAACATTCTCTGACATGATCAAATTTTATGAGGGAATATGGCAGGGGAAAAGGTGAATGCAATTTCGATGACGCCGAAGACATTCGTGCTATAATCTGATAATTGTCGGGGAAGAAAGAGGAAAGGTTATGTTTTAAGCCCACCGCACACTATACGATCGGTCTGCGATCTGATTTCGGAAGAAAATGTAATATCACTTGATATAAACATTTGAATAATAGAATATTTTTATTGAGGTTCTGAATAGTCGTATAGATAGTAAAATGGAAAATGCGGCCTATTGCGACTTTTCTAGTCGGAGGAAATGCCTAATCGGATCCGAGTCGTAGTGACGTCATAGCAGAGCACTCCTACGATTGTGTACAATTTGAAACTGATTTGGCCTTTATTCCGGGTATAAGGCTGATAGCGCACCAAAACCCTATGTTTAGTATTCATATTATTATTAAGAACTTGAATCAGGTAGATTTTATTTGTTAAAATGCCCATATTTAATGCTATTGCGACTTACTTCCAAAATCGGATCGCGGTCGATCGGATACAGTGCGTCCCCCAAAAAGTTAACAGTTGGAAAAAGTCTCCCCAAATCAATATTTCAGAATATTTTCCATAAATTTTTATTCCTGTTGATAGCTTAGGATCTCTCCTATGCAATAACACCCCAAAAATCTGACTTGTTATTAAGCTTGAGTGATCAAAAACCACTTCTGGGAAAAGGTGCAAAATTCAAACTTGACAAGAATTGGTATTTGTCCTGGCTTGTATGAACGAAGTTAAGAACCGTTTAAAATTGACAGTTGAAAAAAGTCTCCCCATTTAAATATTTCTAAATATTTTCAGGAAATGATCCTACCTGTGGAAAGCTCAGGGTCGCTTCTATCATATGACACCAAAATATCTCACAATATTTTACGCTTGAGTGAGCAAAAGCCAATTTTTGTGAAAGGGTGCAAAATCCATACTTCACAAATGTTTGTTTATGTTCTGGCTGGTATCAGCAAAGTTGAAAGTTATGAAAAGGCTTAAAATATTATATTCTGGTCATTAAAAGACAATTTATGAAAGAACAGACTTTGTTCACTGTATGTCCTGATATATCCCATGAAAAATTTATGGTTGAGTGAGCAGTCTAAGTGAAATTAAAAGACTCAAAAGTGACATTTTGAAACACTTAACAAAGTCGTTAATTGCTCACTCAAGCATAGAATATTGATGGGATGTGTAAAGACATACATAGAACAAAGCCTATTATTTCATAAATTGCCTTTTATTGACCAGAATATGGAAATTTTAAGCCCTTTCATGACTCAGCTTGACTAATACCAGCCAAAGCCAATATCAATTCTTGTCAAGTCTGGATTTTGTACCCTTTCACAAAATTGGCTTTTGCTCACTCAAGCGTAGAATATTGGTTAATATTTTGGTTTCATTTGATAGAAGAGACCATAAGCTATCCACAGGTATGAAAATTTCCTTTAAAATATAGTTTGAAATATATATTTGGGTAGACTTTTTCCAACTGTTAACTTTTTTCTGGGACGCACTGTATAGTGTGCGGATGGCATTATAGACAATGGTCCGTTTTATGAATAATAGCAATTGCTTCAAATCGATCGCAACTTCATATCAATCGCAACCATGTACTATAGAGATAGGAATCTATAAGTTTGTGATTGATTAAAAGATTTGCGATCAATCCGGATCACTCGCAAGTCTAAAGACAGGGCCCTGTTTTCCAAAAATGTATTCCAGTTCCATATACCTTCTTCATAAGAAAGTTGCCCTTAACGACATGACAGCTTGCCCTATACAAGGATTGCCGGACCCATGTATGATTACTATGTATGGTGAATTCAGTCCGTTTAATCCAATACGGTGGGTAGCTACGAGGGGGGGGGGGCACTTGCCCACAATAAATTTCGACAAATGTGGGAAGAGAGAATACAATGGAAAGGGGAAAGGAAAAATATGATAGACCTCACGTTTTTGTTCTCTCGCACTTCACATTGGCCTACATATAGCAAGACCGCCCCCCATAACACCAATACTCCCTCAGTGGTTGGATTCATGCTACGCCTCTGATCAAAGAGATCTAGCTGTCACAAGATCCTGTCACAAAGGATACTTGGAAGTTAAATCCATATAAACTGGATTTAGCTTAATTGTTAAGCAATTCGTGGACTGGATACTAGTAATTATAATAAGTGCGACTTTCTTGTGAGAGCGCGTGGATATCATTGCATATGCAGTGATGAGGCCATGATAATGCAATATAAATAATGATCAATTCTTAATTGATGTTAACATTAGAAATTGAATTATACTGAGCGCTGTTGAAACTAACCTACAACAGCAATGTTTGAACTGACAATGTAATTATCCTGTATAGCACGGCTGGCCGGAAATACCATAAAAAAGTTATTGACAAGAGTATAGCGTTGACAGCTAAGCACAGAGGTTAATTATGCAATTAATGCAAAACTGTTTTGATGCGGATAGAACGATCGCCCAGTTTGATAGAGCAATTCTAAAATCTTAATTATTAATCAAATTTGGCACGAATAGTGTACTCAAAACACAATGCAAAGCAAAGGTAGACCGTTATCTAACGTCAGCAACAGCAACAACAACAACAACAACAAAATCATTCATATCAAGGCAATAATATGAATTAAGTACAACATCAACATATGTTTTTTTTTTCCACGATCTGACCCACACCTGCCTATATTATGTCATAATTATTCAGCATTCGCAGGCTCGCAGGCCCCACCCACCCAACTGACTTCCTCATGCTCTTTAAAGGCCAAGTCCACACTAATATCAAGTTAATTTGAATAAATAGAGTCGGGTGTAAAATAAGAAAGTTACGGCATTTTGAAGTTTTGCATTATTCCATGAAACAGTGATATGCATAACATGAGCGGTATGCAAATGAGTGAACCGATGATGTCACACACTCACTTTTTCTTATGTATTTTATTATATGAAATTTCAAATATTTCGTTTTTTATGGATGTGATAATAAAGAATCTCTCCCTTGTATCAAAATAAGTTACAATAATTATGATTTTACATGTTCCATAAGGAGACAAACCATGTTTTACATTATTGAAGCAAAAAATTGAAATATATGATATTTCATATAATAAAATACATAAGGAAAAGTGAGTGTGTGACATCATCGGTTCACTCATTTGCATACCGCCCATGTTATGCATATCACTGTTTCAGGAAATGCCGTAACTTTCTTACTTTTCATCCGATTTCAATAAAATTTTCACCGTTATGCCTGTTTAATTTTACTCTATTTATTCAAATTAACTTGATAATAGTGTGGAATTGGCCTTTAACAAGAAGCTAAAACATACGGAAGCGTTAAAGTGCCATTCTCCTTGACGACATGACGAGATATTTCATATTGTCAAGTCGACTTTTGTCCATATCAAGTCGACTTAATATCCATATCATGTCGACATGTAAAGATATTTAACTTACCACATCGACTTAATCAACTTTTATTAGTCGACATGGCAAAAATAAATTATCTTGCGAAGTTAATATATGTCACCTTGACGACATGAACTTTTTGTGAAGTCAACTTGGCATGTCGACTAATAAAAGTTGATAAGTCGACATGATAAGTTACATACCTTTACATGACAACATGATATGGATATTAAGTCGACTTGAACAAGATGAAATGTCGTCAAGTAGAATGGCACTTTAACACTTCCGTAAAAACATAATAACTGTATATAAATCAGTGAAGATGGTCCTTTTCGCTAAAAAGTATACATCTGCTCTTCATGTTCATATTCTCTGACTGATATTGGAGTGTGATTTGTATTCATATTTCTTTATATCGTCTGTTTGGAGCCAGAAGGGAATTAACTCAAATACTTTAACACAGAGTCAATGCCCTTCTTGCTCTCAGCAGACGATATGCATGTTTTTTCCTACCCAGTGTACAACAGTCCGTTAATCATAATAGTAGCGTATGAACAGTAAGTAATGTATCCATGCTTCCATTTTAAAAACAAGATGGCTATTAGTTATAAACTTCTGAATATTATAACACATTTTACTCTTGTCTATTTTTACAGCAATAAATGACTTCCTTTCTTTTCGTACGTGATCTGAAAAGATGCCAACTCGAATAGCACATGTCCTAATGTTTAACTCTTTTCCTCACCTCTTTGATTTAGTAATTGCTCAGCTTTTCAATACTCAGTTTGTTATGTGTTCATGTTTGTACCATGTTTTGCGCTATTTGTATTGAGAAATGTTTTATAATGTTGCCGATTTTGATTATGAATAAAACCAAATCAGTGTTCGCAAGAGCCTGCAGATATGCTAAACTTATATAGCACAATAATTATGCATGCTTCTCAATATTTTGAACGTTCTGAGTGGTCAGTCAAGAAGCAAGTTAAAGTCGAACCGGAAACAACTGATAGAGATTGTTATCAGGGTCATGATCAAGAGCAGGGGCCGAATCGACTTCGCAGGGAAATGGATTCACGCGTGTGGATTTATTGGATTTAAAATATGAATAGATAACAATCTAAGGCAATACTCTTTTTGTTTCTCAAGAAAATATATCTCGGACACACATATTGTTTCAGAGAAAAGAATTATTCCTTTTGCAGTGATAATCTGAAGTGAATAAAAGTTCTTTTTTTATTTCTCAGGAAGTAAATCTCGAACACACACGTTGCTTTGGGGGAAATATTTTGGGAAATGTTTCAGAAAATCCTTAATACGATTATAGGCCAATGTAGTTTTCATTTAATTCTAAATGTATGTCGTGTGAATGCTTTTTTTTTCTTAAAAACGGTGGCCAGTGTGGGTATCCATCTTTGGGCTAACATGTATGCCCCTTGGTTTGTAGGCTCTCCTAAGGGTTATAAACATAGGCGAACGAGAAAGGGGGGGGGGGGGGTAGCTGAGGGATGCAGCCCCTCCCCCGACAATTGTTAAAATTCTGATATTCGGGCAACCACCACATCATAATTATTCGAGCAGCGAGATGCCCGAATATCCTCATATTTGGGGCAGCGAGTTGCCCGAACATATGATTTCTGTACATTTTCACTATAAACAATGTCAAAAATCAGAAACTGGAAAGTTAATATTGCGTCAATACGCCTATGGTGACATGGAACTATGCATTAAGGGGGTAGGGTCGTTCAATTCCCTAAGGTCCTAGAGACCCCGCATACCCCATGTACATAATTATGTATATTTTGTTTTAAATCCTATTCCGTAAACAAAACAGTGTTTCCGTCAATGAAATGTGACTGACATAATTATTTCTTACAACCTTTCGCCAATAGAAAAACTCTATCAAGAAAAACAAATGATGATATATTTTTTAAAAAGTTATTTTTCGTTTTTATTTTGCAGAAAACTTCAGACCAGTCATACCATGGAATTACAGAGCAGACAAAGGTAAATCCAAACAAACAGCTTATTTTCTTGCCCATGGTTTTAAACTTAATTTTGTTCATGACAACTCGCACACTGAAATAGTGCCAAAACTGCGTATTTAGATAGAAGTTTGCATTTTTAGTTTTAAAAAAATAGTATTTTTCTCCATAAGGAGGGGATAAAGCCTCTTCGAATAATGGTTAATATGGTACCATAATATTACGACCTTTATATCAATATCATTTATCTCCTTCCAAAAGCTATGGGTCGTGGCGCCTTCAAACTCCCTTGATATGTGTCACCCATTTTAAAAATGTTTAAACCTGAAGAATGAGAAATGGAAATAAACAAAATCTACAAAATTTCTTTAAAAATTCGTACTGGATAATTAGTTGAAGCTGTTCTAAAAGCGAATTAAGAGCCTGAAAACGATCATAATATTCTGCATATTACAAAATTGTGATGTAGATTACACATCAAAACGTTTCTCATGGCTCAAGGAAAATGTAAACATTCGTGAAATATCACTGTCACTTTTAAATAAACAAAGGTTTCAGAAAAGAGGTTGAATTACTACTTTTAAAACAGTAGGTCTGTTCACTATCCTTGGATTACAATCCAAGTATTTGCCATGGAAGAATGTAAATGATGAGGCCAGCTATCGTACAGGCTGCCAAATATGTTTCTAAGCCTCAACCTTCGGCTGTATGACGTGTGAGTCACAGTCATTTATCAAAGCATAATTGCGAATCAAGAGGCAATAAGTTCTTACATTATCGAATACACAGAACATTGCCAAACACTGGTTAGAAAGCGCAATGCATGACTAAAAGATTGCAGCACTGGTGTAGTATCTGAGCATGTCTAGTTACTGGCCTAGATGAGGGGGGTGGGGTGGCGGTGGGGGGAGAGGCACCGATTGAAGTTGGTGGACGAAAATAATGTGAGGAAGCTGGGAGAATAGGCAGAGTGTCGCGTCATCATTCTTTCTCTCTCTCTCTCTCTCTCTCTCTCTCTCTCTCTCTCTCTCGCTTTATTTATGTTTTCCATTTCACAGGGGTGCTGTTGGAGGTGTGTTTGAGGGTGGGGTCGAGAACACCCCTCTCCCCCGATTATAAGGCTCTTGATTAGAGGGTATAAGGTAGATTTGGCTCCTAACGCGGATGTAACGGGTTTTTTTGGTCATATTATATAGGCCGTAACTTCGTGTTGAATATTATGTTCAGAAATATCGATGCTTTCATAATTATTGACGGACTTGTATATTCATTTTACGATTTCCTCGCATACCTTATTCAGTTTAAATGCTCGAGATCGTCGATTTTGAACTAAGATCAGTCAGTTAAATCAGCCATTTACACTGTCATCGCGTTCTAGAGATTTTGATGTTAATGAAAATGTCGATTGGATACCACTGCAGGTCCCCACAAATGGAGCCAGATGTTCCCCTACCAGTGCGCGGGGTCGATGCAGTCACCCATCGCCATACAGACCATTAACACCAAGAGGAAAGAGTGGGGTCCCCTGGAGCTGAATGGATACGGAGATACCAATGGAAAGAGGATGACCCTCACGAACGTCGGACATACAGGTGGGACGGATATGAATTGGTGGTGGCAGTGGTGATGCGATCCCTGGAGGGACGATGGTGATGATGATGATGATGATGATGGTGATGGTGATGATGGTGATGGTGATGATGATGATGATGATGATGATGATGGTGATGATGGTGATGGTGATGATGATGATGATGATGATGATGGTGATGATGATGATGATGATGATGATGGTGATGATGATGATGATGATGATGATGATGATGGTGATGATGATGATGATGGTGATGATGATGATGATGATGGTGATGATGGTGATGGTGATGATGATGATGATGATGATGGTGATGATGGTGATGGTGATGATGATGATGATGATGATGATGATGATGATGGTGATGGTGATGATGATGATGATGATGATGATGGTGATGATGGTGATGATGATGATGATGATGATGGTGATGATGGTGATGGTGATGATGATGATGATGGTGATGATGGTGATGGTGATGATGATGATGATAATGGTGATGATAATGATGATGGTGATGATGATGATGATGGTGGTGATGATGATGATAATGATGATGGTGATGATGATGATGATGGTGATGATGGTAGTGATGATGGTAATGGTGATGATGATGGTGATGATGACGAATATGAGTGATGATCGTGCTGATGATGACAACGATTATAATGATGATGATGATGATGATGATTGTAACGATAATGATGTTGGTGGTGGTGGTGATGGTCAATGCGATGCTAGTGCTCACGGTTGACGGTTTATAAATATCTTGACAGATGTAATGCTAATGCTGATTACTATCATCATACTAGTTGTGATCATGGGTATGATAATGTTTCCTGCAATTATAAATATGACGATGATGATGATAATTATGAGGAAAATGAGAGGGAGGAGGCAGCTGATGATGTTGATCATGATAATGACAATGTTAATAATGACGATTGATAACAGTAGACAACAAAGACGATAACAATGACGCTTATTCTGCTTCTGCTGGTAATATCAACATATAACAATGATAAATAGGATATAGTCAAATGAAAAATTCCTCAAGTAAACTATGATAAAGTACGATCAACTGGAAAATGATAACGAATTTACAATTCTGATTTTTTTTTCTTTTAGTCGAGCTAATGTTGGAGGGTAACTACACACTGCGAGGAGGGGGTCTTGAAGGTACCTTTGTGGCTGATCAGATGCACTTTCACTGGGGATTATCAAACGAACGGGGATCCGAACATGCGCTAGACCGCAGAATATATCCCGCAGAGGTAAACTCACGTGCCCGGCATTAAGGCGTATATACCCATACCCTTAACTATTAAGGCCCATTGAAAACGAGGCGTCATAAGCTGGCGTAGGATTGCGTCAGCGGCTAGCACGGCTTTAAGACGCCATGTGAGAGTGGATGTAGAGCCCACCGCACGCAATACGATCGGTCTGCACGAGATCCGATTTCGGAAGAAAATGTAATAGCATTTGATATAAACATATAAACACATAAAATATTTATGATTGATGTTCTGAATAGTCCAATAGATAGGAAAATCGAAAATACAGCCTATTGCAAGCTTTCTAGTGGGAGGAACGTCCCAATCGGAACGAGTCGTTGTGACGTCAGAGCAATCCTACGATTGTCTACGATTTGAAACTGATTTGGCCCTTATTCCGGGTATAAGTCTGACAGCGCACCAAAACCATATATGTTCAGTATATGCACATTATTGTTCAGAACCTGAATCAGGTAGACTTTGTTTGTTAAAATGCCCATATGTAATGCTACTTCGATTTGTTTCCAAAATGGGATCGCAGTCGATCGTATAGATGCGGTGGGCTTAAAATAAACACTGCGAACATTGTTTTGAATTGACGGGCTTAATTAAAGCCGGTAATATCGCACATGAAAATAATGACGTCCTGTTTCACACGAGGCGTTCATTACGATAGCGTTATTACATCAATTTTTGCTAATCAATCCTCTGAAGGCAATTAGGACATGCGCCAATACTTCAGGGGGGCATTTCATCACGTCTCTTGTCGGTGATTTTTACCGACAAATTTGCTCTCAGCCACTTAAATGCAAGGATTTCAGTAGCTGATAACAGTTACTGCAACTTGTCATTGATGACAAGTTTTATGAAACAGGGCCCTGGACACCCCACTGTTCATCTTTCATTCCCTTTTTTGTAAGATGACACTTTCACATGGAACGTCAAAGACCGTGCCAAGCAATGACGCAGCCCTACGTCAGCAAATGACGCCTCTTGTGCAACGGGCGTAAAATTCCTTTGCTATAACGCCCTTCTGCCGGGCACATGTAATCTTTATTTTATAACTGTGAGAGCAAGGGACGTAGACTCTGTAAGGGGTGTAGACTATTTCTAATTTCACTGGCCATGTACACCATCAATATCCATAGACCTAATTCCCAGAGTTATATTTTGGGGAAGTACCAGGACAAACAAATGAGGAAATACACTCGGGGAATAATAATAATAACGATATGTCTTATTTACCCATGGTAGCCTCATCGGGGGGGGGGGGGGGGGGGGTGTAGCCTTTAATCACATTTCTGCTGCTCTGTCGATCCCATGGTCGATCCTTGAAACGCGCGGGATAGTCCTCTGAGGATCAACAGAGTAGCAAAGCCGCCGTGGTTAAAGACTGGGGGGGGGGGGGGGGGGGGGGGTGGTGCACTCGTTTTTCCGAAAGTTCATCATTCTGAAACACACATTTCCCATACAAGGGGGTTCATAATTTCGAAAATAAATAGGGTTCATTCCAAACATTATTTTGTCGCATTACTCCGAAGACTCGTTCATTCCGATGGTTCGTTTAGCCGAAGGTTCATGATTCCGAAAATGGGTTCTATTTCATTTTCGGAATTATGCTTCGGGAAAAACGAACCTTCGGAATTATGAACCTAAAAAAAAAAAAAAAAAAAAAAAAAAAAACACCTAACCCCCCCCCCCCCCAACAACAAAAACCGACACGTGACCACGAAATGCACAGATACGTGTGATTTATGTTCATTATTCACACTAAGAAAAAAAGGTTCAAGTTTGCACCCTAAATGCAACACTGGCAGCACCTTTTTGGGTGCAATCTTGCACCCTACATGAAAAGGGTGCAACAGTGCACCTTTTTGTTCTTGTTTGCACCCTTTAATGCCCGTTTGCACCCTAAAAGGTGCAACTTTGCACCTTTAAGGGTGCAGAAACGTTTGCATCCAAAAGGGTGCAAATTTGTACCTTTTCTAAAGGGTACAACTCTGCACCCAAATTGTAGCTAACTGCACCCTTAAAGGTGCAAAAAGCTTCTTAGGGTGCAAAGTTGCACCCAAAAAGGTGCTGCCAGTGTTGCATTTGAAGGGTGCAAAATTGTAACTTTTTTCCTTAGTGTGTTGTAACGGTTATTTTAACTACTATAAGAACACGAATGAACAATGAGATTATCGAATTTTGCAGATTTTTAAAGAAGTAATTAGAGATGTTATCCATCTGCTTGGACATTGTTTATAATAATTTTTTACTTATTCCTTACTATAACCGCGCTTTGTTGTATTTCAAAGTTATTTTTACATTCATTTTTTTTTTGGTTTTAGATACACATCGTTCACCACGAGGAATCGTTAATAGGGGACAGTATTTTCCATACACCAGGCGGGTTGGCAGCGCTTGCTGTCTTCATTGAGGTCAGTTCATGGTGGATTAGAGCCGCCCTTAAGAAAGCACAAAACATGCTCCACACAACCTAATTGTGTTCTTGGGCCCCTTCAAATTCAGGCATCCCCAAAATGTGTTATCTTTTTTTTTTGTCGCTTTCTTGTCAGAGATTTGTGGACTAAAGTTGCCCTTTTTGTTTTGCCTTGTTGAGATTTTCCCTGATTTTTCAAGATATTTTCAATAATGGATGCTACAAAAAAGAGGTATAGCGTAGCGCCAGGGAAGCCCTCATTCGAATAAAATAATGAAAATTAGAGAAAGACAGAGTGAAAGAGAGAGAGAGAGAGAGGGGGGGGGGGGGGGGGGAGGAGAGAGAGAGAGAGAGAGGGGGGGGGGGGGGGAGACTGGGAGAGAAAATAAAACGTGAGAAGAAAATGACACGATTAATCTTCTTCCCTACCACAACCTAACTGTATTCTTGGGCCCCTTCAAATTCAGGCATTCCCAAAATGTCATCTTTTTTTGTTACTTTCTTGTCAGAGATTTGTGGACTAAAGTTGCCCTTTTTGTTTTGCCTTGTTGAGATTTTCTCTGATTTTTTTCAAGATATTTTCAATAATCGATGCTACAAAAAAAAGAGGTATAGCGTAGGGAAGCACGGGGACTCATGCCCTCATTCGAATAAAATAATGAAAATTAGAGAAAGACAGAGAGAGAGAGAGAGAGGGGGGGGGGGGGAGACTGGGAGAGAAAATAAAACGTGAGAAGAAAAGGACACGATTAATCGTCTTCCCTCCAAGACCTTACCCACTCGACGGTAGCTCCTTAACTTGGAATATTGTGGTCCATCGAGTAAAATAGGTGAGTCCCAGGGGCGGATCCAAGGTTTTGTGAGGGGAGGGGGGGGGGGGGGGGGAGGTTGTGGTTTGTCTTGTATGTTTACACAAATTATTCTTCTTAGGTGATTCGTTTCCTTAAAATTATCTTCATTCTGTATGCTTCCCCGAAGATCGGTGAGAAGAACAAAGCTCTCGACAAACTAGTTCAGCACTTCAAAGACGTCCAATTTAAAGGTAGTGTAAATAATTAATATGTTCTTCTTTCTTCATAAAAGACCGGTTTCAAAGCTTTTTCTTTTTTTAGTAATGTATCATCACTGTAGTCACAAGTCCGAGAGCGTTTCTAGAGGGGAGTGGGAGAGGCTTGACAACACTCCCCCCCCCCCCCCATTTAGCATTTTCGACCGGAAAATCATGATTTATTTTTACAGGCTATCAGCAAAATGATGTAAAAAAATAATGCCCTTTTCTTCTTTGTCTATTAGAAAATTTTGGCCCGACCCCCACCCCCGCCCCTCCAAATGATCTAGCCACGCATGCATGTTTTGCGTTGTTTTGTTTTGTTTTGATGATAATCATAATTACGTCAGGATTTTATATCAATAAATTGTGTCAACGCCGACATTACCTAGAAATCACAAATCTGGTTTGGAAGCATTAATTATTGTTGGCTTCAGGAAAAAAAGAAAGATAAAACGTAACACGTACTGCTAATTTGCCCCATTTATAAAGAACAACTGTTGCATGTATTTGAATTGTTTGGTGGGTTTATCCTTTGTAACTTATTATCATTTTTAAACACAATTTTAGACGAGTCACACCTCATGAACGAAGCCATACGGCTCATCGACTTATTACCCAAGAATCTACGACAGTTCTACCGTTACCGTGGCTCCTTGACCACGCCTCCCTGCTACGAAGTAGTCACGTGGACAGTGTTTAAACAACCAATCACAGTATCTCAGGAACAGGTAAGAGATGGCGCACTCTAAAATGACGAAAATAAGTCTTGATGGTCATGATCGCTATAATGCGACAATCGGGTATCATTTCTTTGTTTATAGGTGGATTGTTTATTTCAACCCGAGTGTGCATCATCCTTATAGGCCCAAGGATGCTCTATTTAACACAATATGTTATTGTTGAACAGGGGCGGATCAGGATCTATAAATAAACAATAAACAAAAATAAAAGCCATTAAAAAAAAGGAAAAGAAAAGGACACATTTTCAGGTCTATTTCGCGGCACATATTTTGTAAGGGGCACATTATTTTGTGTGTACTTAGGGTATGCAGGATTGGGTTCTACAAGGCGGGGGGGGGGGGGGGGGGGGGGGCAGGAGTCGGTTGTGCCTCCATCCGCCAGTGATAAAGTATAATGGTGAAGACCTAATTATAATCAACATTACATAGATCTTTATTCTTCAGCATCATAACCGTTAAAAAAGAAAGAAGTTTAATATCTTTGCAAGTGAAATATCATTGATTTGTTCCCACTTGTTCATTCTCCTTCGCACCTTCCCCCTCTTCTGTCTCCCTCTCCGTCTGTCTGTCTGTTTCTCCTTTGTACTTCTGTCTTTATATTTTCGTATCTCTCTCGTCCATCATCTCATGTTACATCTTCCAGATGTCGGCATTACGTAGCGTCTTTGAGACAACCCGCCACGCGTACGTCTTTCGCTCGGAGACGCCCATATTGCTGAAGAATAACTTTCGACCGGCGCAACGCATCAACGGTCGGGACGTCTATCGTTGCGGAATCTAAATAAGGGCTGGTCACATTTTGTCCGATTTTTCATTAAAGGTAGACCCTAGAGCTGCTCTAATAGTAACAGACAAGAGCATACTTACACGTACACACCATGTAGTAGAGTGTACCTTTACTGAAAATCTCGTTATCTTATCGGACAAATGTGACCAACCAGGCAGGGCCGTAACAGACCGGTTCTGTAATGTATACAAATTTATGCACACTTCTTCTCTGAGCACCTAGTGACGAGCTATTCCATTAACCTGCTTTTTATAAATGAGCCTCAGTGCTTGGAATCCAGTTTGCATACATTACTTGTTGCTATGTCCGGCAAGCCTCCGGCAAGCTTTCAGGTTGTCAAGAACAACCTTTGTTTGAAAGGTATGTATAAATTTTGCATACATTACCGAAGCGGTCTATTGTCTGTGGACTCGACTCGCGCTTCACGGCAATAGTTCAAAAACTGTGTGTCCTTAGAACTCTTCCAAATCAGGACTTTAAAAGGCCCCTGCAACCCAAACGCAAACCCAAAGCAAGTTTATTGCTGTTGATGTGCAGGGATGCATACAACTAATATTCTGTTATTAAAACATCTAGATTTTCGTAGATTCGTAGATTTTTAAATGTTTTTTGAAATATTTTCCCCAACCTTCTTTAGAAGCTCCACCCTGAAAGAAAAGCTCCAGATCTCATTCCTGCAATGACACCATCTGTCAATCATAAGTCAGCTACACTAACATTCTACAATAGACAGTGGAATGTAACTTCCCCCAGCTCAGCACATGCTTACATTAGAATTGCATGCTTTCAAACAATACCTCCTCATTACCATTCTTTTCCTGGTGATGCTACAGCATGTCTGACATAGCAACTCCTTATGTAGGCATTTTATGGTCTATATTAGAACAGATGGTCATCTCTGGCAAAGCTACATACCACTGTCTCTCCTTAGCTCACTAATGATTGACAGATGATGTCATTGCAGGAATGAGATCTGCAGGCGTTTTTTAGGGTGGAGCTTAGCATGTTTGAGAAAATGATTTTAAAAATATTTTAAAAATTTATGAAACATATTTAAATGTTAGAATAACAAAATATAAGTTGTATGCATCCCTGCACATCAACAGGAATCAACTTGCATTTGGGTTGCAGGGGACCTTTAAAAACTCACGTTTTCACCAGATGTGGAAATACGGCGCTAGCGCCTGGGGAAGACTGTGAACAGGACTTTGTCGCCATATCACCAACTGACCATCTTCACCTGTTTAACCTTTCAAGACAAATGACCACAATTTGTGGTTTGGCTCAATAACTTTTGATCCAGAGCTCTAAAAAATATACCAGATGCACGAGTAGAAAGAGCAAAATTTTCTGCACACACTAGTCCATTTTTATTGCATGACCATATTGCGTTTGATGCCAGGAATTTTAAAAACAAGAATAAGCTTTGAGATCCTTAAATTGGCAACACATTAAGAGGTTTAAAATCATTGTTTTTTTATCGAAATTGGCAACTTTTTCAACTTTTCGACAATTCTTTTAACCATGTATATTGTTTTCAAAGACATTACCCCTTATTACAATCTTGTAGCACTAAAAGAAAAATATTACTGTTGCCAATTTGAAGAGCAAAATGTGATCAATTTAGCCCTTAAATAATCCCTGTCCTGAAAGGGTTAACAAGACACAATAGAGGAGCATGCTAGGAATCTGCTATGTGACTGAGCTGAGTCGCTAAATAGACCGCTTCGGTAATGTATGTAAATTTTATACATACCTTTCAAACAAAGGTTGTCCAGAACAACCTGAAACTTGCCGGACATAGCAACAAGTAATGTATGCAAACTGGATTCCAAGCATTGAGGCTCATTTATGAAAAGCAGGTTAATGGAATAGCTCGTCACTACGTGCTCAGAGAAGAAGTGTGCATAAATTTGTATACATTACAGAAGCGGTCTATTGACTATCCATGTTTTAATTATATAGATAACAAGAATACCGAATATCGTCTGTAAAGAGCCAGAAGGGCGTTAACTATGTGTTAAAGTATATGAGTTAACGCCCTTCGAGTTCGAAACAGGCAATATGCTTCTCTATTATTTCTTGTCTAACAGGCGGAGGTGGTCAATATATTGTTGTATGTTCCTGTATATTAAGTAATAACTTACAGGGTCCAGTTTTTTGTTTCTTTTGAGAAACCAATTCATTTTTATCATAAAATAACCCATTACAATGAAGAAAAGTGAATCTCAAGCAAGTTACAGTTTTATGCGATTTATTTTGAACTGAATTGATAAAAGCACCATTAAATGAGTTATTACAATTAAAATGTAAATATTTTTTTCTTTCCATCCATGCTTGAGGACGAGTTTGGGACACTTTTGTGTTTTTTTTCAAAAAGGTTTGAAAACCCTTTCCTAATACGAGTATTTTGTCAGTTTTCATATTTTTGTGATGTACATGTACAGCCAAACTTCTTCCTTTGGACAAAATTAGGTCCACGGGCTTGAAAGGGGAGGGAAAATTTGAAGGGGTGGCCGATAAACCTCTTCTGACAGAAAATTTTATTAGATTTTATGTGTTGTTTTTGTTGTAATGTACATTTGCTTAATTTGTAGGGGGCTGGGGGCGACCGATAGACCTCTTCTGACACAAAATTTTATTAGATTTTCATGTTTTGTTGTTGTTGTAATGTACATTTGCTTATTGGTGGGGAACCAGTATTTTAAGGACTAATCTTTTGTCGAATTTTCAAGAACGCAATTTTTGCAAGGGTTACCACAAGGGAAATACATAAGGGGGGGGGGGGGGAGAGGTTTCAAATCAACCATGTTTTTGTTATGATCAGTGTACAAATCTTGTATTAAAATACTTTTTTAATCGTCAATTTAAGCCTGTAGAGTCTTGTTTCATACAAGGGTCAAATCCAGAAAGCTGCAAGGGGGGGGGGGGGGGGGGGCACGTGCCCAACCACTCCTCCCCTCCAAACCTGACCTTGTATATTTCAAGTACACATCGAGTATGAAAAGAAAATGTACCCCCTGCAGCCAATCAAAAAGCACCTGAAAATGTGAAAATCTTTTTTCATCGCTCGTCAGAGAACTTTGAACGATATCACTCTCATACAGCGCATAAAAGACTACCCCCTCCCCCTCCCCCGCAGCTATGCCCCATGCAGCTCCTCCGCTTGCATTTAGATTGTAAACTTTGTCCTTGTTGTCAGCTTCCAAATATGTTAACATTATTCAGAATGATATCCAAAAATCCATTTCCCTGCTAAGAATCCGTTCAAAATATACAGCAATATAATGACGACCAGCTCTTGGTACCCCAACATGAAAAGAGTAAAAAATTTAACACATATTCCCACTTTTGTAAGATATGGCGTGATATCGATATATGCATTGTGACTTGCAGAGGAGAGGAACTCGCAAGAGGAACTTGCAAGAGTTCCAGTATATTAGGGGAATAGAGAGTGATCATGTTCATCTATAACAGTGATTAATGTTATTCAAAAACATGCATCACAGGCTGAATGTTGAACTGTATAATATATATACGGGCAGTGGCGTATCCAGGGGAGGGGGGCCTCCCCTGGGACCAAAAAGGGGCCCCAAAAATGCTGAGGACCCTTTTTTTTTTTTTGCTTGTCAGAGATTTTTTGAGTGATAAAGGTGCCCAAAAATGCTGAGGACCTTTTTTTTTTTTTGCTTGTCAAAATTTTTTGTTAAGATTGAGCACCCTCCCTTGAGAAATCCTGGATCTGCCACTGTATACGGGCAAGTCCAAGGTATTTTGTCATTTTTTGTCCAAAACGTTACTAATAATAATAAAGGAAAATACACGAAAATTAACAACTCAAGTTTCCTTTCCCTCGTTATTTAGTCTGATGTAAGCTCTAAGAGGTGAGAGTAAAAATGTTCAGGTGAGAAGATAATACATGAAAAGAAACAAAATGGAGGAAAGAGAAACACAAAAATAGAAATAAAGAGGGAGAAAAAAAAATATTTAGCAGGGGTCAGCTCGAAAATTAGTTGGAATTGATTATCAAGTCTAAATAAATTTCTTTTTTCATCATTAATTCTATTTATACTAAATTGGAAATCTGGTTGATACAGATGTATTCGGTTAACAATAAATTAGAAATTTGGTAGCTGTGGGCAGTCATTATTGCCAGCCGACTGAATATCCAATTTATTATGAGGGTAACAATTTGGTAACTATTGATGGATCACATGCTCTTGAAAGGCATTAACATCTGTAAAGAGGGCTCACCACCAATCAGACTCTTTGCAGATGATTGTGCTGTATACTGCTGCATCAAGTGATGAAGATCTCTTCTAAAAAGATCTCTCGACCTTAAAATTGGCAAAAAACACACAATAGGATCTATTTTTGACCCTACATCTAGAAAATTGACTGCGGAGCAATATTAGACCATTTTCGTAATGTATTCAAATTTATACACGTTTGCCTAGTGACAAACTACTACATGACCTGTAAAAAGCAATTCTTTTTCAATCGTCAGAGAGTGAATTGCATGTATTAGGTGTTGTTGGGTTGGACAAACATTTTGGCTTGCCAAACCTAGCAACACCTAATGTATGCAATCTCCCTTCTGACTACTGAAATACAATGACTTATAACAGGTGGATGTAATAGTTTATTATTAGGACTTTTGACAAAGAGGTAAGCATTAAATTTGAATACATTACGAAAACGGCCTATCGCCAAAGCACCTGTCATACAATCTTTCACACACTACAAAAATACTTGTAACTCATAACCCTTTGATGTAGTAACACGTAAATAACATGCTTTTAATAACATTTCAACTGAATCTTTCTTTTCAGTTCAACTACAACAAAATTACCTTTTTTAGAACAAGTTTAATTACAGACAGTGAAAAAAGGGAACAAAAGTATTTACTTGGAAGTACTACAAAAAACTTTGTCTTTATGTACAACCTGTTATTTACAGAATGAGTATTCGAATCAACAAGTTTTTAAAAAAATCAATGTGCTTTCCCAATAAATAACCACACTTGGCACGATGATAAAAATCAACTGTCTATCAATAGCACATATATCTAAACTTAATCACAAATAGGATATAAATAAATCCCAATTTGTACACTTTTAACTCTCCTTTTTACAGTTTTCCTTTTTACAATCGATTTACAAGAAAATGCATGTTGATTCACATACTTTGCAACTCTACATATCTTTGGAACCTATCAATAATTCTGACTTTCTTTTTGAACAAACAAAACTTAAAAGACAATGGTGCAAAATATCCCTTTCCTTATTTAATTTGTATGACTTTGTAACTTAAGAGCACCTATGAGTCTTAAACTATGACTTGGTCATTTGTTGCATTTTTTCTTATCTGACAGTTTCCAACCAAAAAAATTATGCCTTCCATGACATTACAATAAACCTAATTACTATGATAGGTACTGTTTTATCTCGTGGTATTGTAAACAAAGAGTTAAGAATATGCCAAATGCTCTTCTAATCTTTAAACCACTGATGTGTACTTGTGATGTATTCACACAAAATTAACCTTTCAACCAGCATTTATGTATGACTGATCCCTTGTCACGGTGACTCCAGACCAATATACTAAACAAACTGTGTAAAAGCACATTAAGATTTCTCTTCAGCATTTGTATTGATGATTCTACTGTTATTGGATACCTATTCAATTTTGAAATCTCATAAATAACATTCTTGTACAAAAATACAAATATTACAATGCTTTAATGAGGTTCCTCAATTTTTACTTTAGTCCATAATAATCTAACCGATCTCATAAATATATTATTTTGCAAACTGAATATAATTTGTTTTCCAAATCATTCATAATAAATAAATTCATGAGACCACTATAACATTTTCAAGTCTGCACCTTGTTTTGCTATTCTTATTTGAAATTGGTAGAGCAATGAATTCAAAGTAATGCAAGAAAGAAAGCAATGCAAATCTTGGTCATATGTTAAATTCCACAATTGAATTATCATTGTTTATTTTGCTGGTAATATTGTGCTAAAATTATTCCACATGGAGAAAAGCCATGTGTGACTGTCAATATAATTTAGGAAAGTTGCATAAAACACCAAAATGAAATTTCACAATCTAATTGATATAAGATGACCAGTATTGTGAAGCTGGGAGAAATTGAATACATGAGAGGAGAGGAAGAAAAGGACCCAACTCCATTAACCCTTTCAAGACAATTGACCACATTTTGTGGTTTAGCTTAATAAGTTTTGATTCAGAGCTCTAAAAAATATACCAGATGTATGAGTAGAAAGAGCAAAAATTTCTGCACATACTATGTCCATTTTTGTCACATGACCATATTGCGTTTGATGTCAGGAATTTTAAAAAGGAGAATAAGCTTCAAAATCCTTAAATTGGCAACACAATGAGAGATTAAAAATCATTGTTTTTCATCAAAATTGGCAATTTTTTCAACGTATCGATACAAACACTAACCATGTTTATTATTCTAAAAGACATTACACCATATTAGAACCATGTAGCACTGAAAGAAAAATATTATTGTTGCCAATTTGAAGATCAAAATGTGATCAATTTAGCCCTGAAATAATTCCTGTCCTGAAAGGGTTAAAATGGACTTGTACTTTTCTTCCTCATTTGTATTCAACTACAAATCACAGTCATCGGTTCAAAGAGAAAATATAAACAAAGTTTGATTATATAGTCTACAAAATGCACTACTTTTCTCCATTTGATCAAAAGTGGGGACACGAAATGTGCCCAAATAAAACATCAACTTGCAGAGATTGGTCTTTATGTCCACACTATTGGGAATGTATTGGATCAATCGGAAAGCACCATGTAAGCAATGATTTACGGCTAGTAAAAATAAACACAAGCATACACCTGTCATGCAACACAAGGAATAATATAGAAAACAGAATTCAAGATAGATTTACATACTTCATTTTAGACTTAGTAAAAGATGTCTGCATTCAAACCAGCAGATATCATATTCTTGGACTGTCTTCTACTGTGGTCTGATGTCAGACTTCCAAGCAAAATGTTCTTGGCAGTATCTTTGATGACACTATGAACTGCAATATTAATCAACTAGAAAAAAAAAAAGAATTCTTCAAAAATAAAAGGGACAATTCTCTTTCTTACAGGTACACATATAAAACCAAAACAAAGCCATTAATTTTGATCTTATAACAAAAAGTATGTAAATTTTTATATAATTCTAATCAAGGTGACAATTTTTGAGCAATGCAAAGAGCAAATGATCAATTGTTTCCCCCCATATAACAAATTTCTTGTCCGTCATCAAATCCATGAAATATCACAAAAGTTAATTGACATGCGACAGCCTTCTAATAGAAATGTAACAGTTCCTATCAAATTGCTGAAGAGCAATGAAGAAATGTCCTTTTTCAGAAATAATTATTCTTGAAATCAAAAATAGGGAAGATGGACCATGTTTTTGCTTTTTCATAATTATAAAAGCAATACAAAGTCATCAATGTATTTTGAATATTTTTTAAAAATTTAACTAAAGTCAGAAAAGGTAAATTCAGAATGTTACATCTTCCCTTAAATATTTCAATTGAATTTTCTGCTTCATGTATAATCAAATTACAGAGAAAACGGATATGAGAATGAGAGAAGGAGAGAAAGAGAGAGCGATAAATAGAACAAATTTTTTTCCCCTAACATTGTAGAAAGCTGAACTTCTGTAGAACAACATATTAGGTAAAATTGTTGAAAGCATATATGATGATGACGACATGACTTTTACTTTCTCAGTCTACATCTATGATAGATGTCCACATTCAGAGGTGAGGCAGGTGACCGGTCTCATCAGTCCAGCTTTTCCCCTTTGAGATGTGTTGATCTACCAGTCTGGGTCCTCCGAGTCTTCGTCCTCCTCATCATCTTCATCACTGGTTTCCAAGTAAGGATAGTGAGTTAAGGAAGTACTAGGACATTCAAGCAACCATGTTACACAGAGTTCTTGCTAGTGCACAGCAACATTGGTGCTTACACCAAGCAAAGGAAACTTCAGATGACCCCCCCCCCCCCCCCCCCGCGAACAACAATCGGCAAATTCTCCCCAACGAGGGTACAGACAAGTGAGACATATATGTTAATCAGTGATAGAGAAACCAATCTCTGTGTCAAACTTTTGATGTTTTTAGTCTTGGTCTCCACCCCGAGGCTTAGTAAGATATACATAAACTTAATTTTTTTCCCCTTTCTTCCTGGTCTTGGTCTCAGGACCCCAGGGCCCTGTTTCATGAAACTTTTCATCAATAACAAGTTACAATAATTGTTATAAGCTACTGAAATCCTTGAATGCGATTGGCTGAAAGCAAATTTTGTCATAGAAATGGGGCAGTCGTTATTGATAACAAGTGTTATGAAACGGGGCCCTGGTCTAAGCTACAACACTGATGTCAATGCATTCAGTGTGCAAAATTGCCTTGGGCTTCACAACCACTCCCTGCGATGCCATAAGGCCGTATGTCACTCAATTTGAACCAAGGGTAAAGAAAGTCCTATCGAGAAGCCTGCACCTACAATTCAAATTCTTGTTCCAACAAGCCCCAAACTCCACCCATTCAGGACAACTGCCTACATTTTGTGGTTCATGCATGAGGCAGAAAGAGCAAAATTCTGCTGCATTACCATTATGGCATATGATAAGAAATGCCTGCATCACAGGGGGGACTGAAATTACTAGGAAAAAAGCTTTTCTCTTTATTTCTTTTAAAATTTTCAAAATTTCAGTAAACGAAGTTGCTGAATTTTTGTAATCTGCTTTATGTCATGAAGACCTATTTTTCAAAAGAAATTGATCAATTTTGGAAAAGAAATTGTGCTGACTTTTCCAATGTGGAATTGCCCTGATGCTAAATCCTGGTGTTTGTAAAGGATATTCTTCTCCTGCGTTTCTTCTGTGGCTTTGTTTTCCTTGCACTCCCTCCGCCCCTTCCTCCTTGTCGGCTTCTACTCCTTGCTGGTGTGCGTGACCTTGCTCTTGACTGAACAGAGAAAGAAAGACATAGGTAATAATTACACGCTGACCCAGTACATAAAGAAGGGAAAAGTGTTGTTAAATCCTTTCATGACAGGAATTATTTAAGGGCTGAATTGATCACCTTTTGTTCTTCAAATTGGCAACAATATTTTTCTTTTAATGCTACATGGTTCTAATAAAATGCAATGTTTTTGAAAACAACATTCATGGTTAGGAAATTTGACAAAAAGTTGAAAAAAATTGCCAATTTTGATAAAATACAAAGATTTTGAACTCTCAATGTTGTTGCCAATTTAAGGATTTCAAAGATTATTCCCCCTTTTTTAAATTCCTGGCATCAAACACAATATGGTTATTCAACAAAAATTGACAGTGTGTGCAGAAATTTTGGCTCTTTCTACTTGTGTATCTGGTAAATTTTTGTTGGCTTTGAATCAAAAGTTACCGAGCCAAACCACATGGCACAGTTTGATATTCCTGATTCAGAGCCAAATTGTAATCCTCTCAAACTGAAAGGTGTGTGATTCAACACAAAAAAAGATTTTAAATGCTGTTTGACCAATCAGAACCTTGACATAGATAGGTCTACTTTGATCTAAATTAATTACAAAAAAGAAGCTCTTATCCTTTAAAAATTTGGTGATGACGGACTGTAAAATGCATACAGGCTTTGGATTCTTGGCTGTGCAGAAGACGCTTGGTGCCAATACCACATAAGGGGGACTTCAGAAAGGGAAATACCAACTGTACATCCTCCCCAGAAAGGAAATCAATGAGGCTAATTAATATGTTGATGAAATTTTTTCAACCTGTAGAATCAATTTGGTCTTCCTACACCACTCTCTTTGGGAAGCTGCAAAGCCAGTTTACTCAATTTGAACAAGGGGTAGAAAATTTCTTGAGCAGAGCCCTGCATAGGCCAACAAGAGATTCTACCATACCTTGACTACAGGAGCTGGTGAGGGTAGACTTTCATCTGAGGATTCATCGTCCTCTGCAGAATGCTTCCTCACTTGTCTCATCCTGCTGGAGGAAACAGGTGGTGGTTCTGGTGTCTTCCTGGCTGCAGCTGGGCTTGACCCACCCCCTCCTCCTCCTGCTGGCGTCGCTGCAGAATCGTTGTGGTTCGTTCCTTCCTCCTTTACTTCTTCCTTAGCTTCACCATCCTCGCCAGTCTATCAAGAATAAATCAAAGCAGAGATTTGATTTGACTTCTGGAGATTTATTTCGGGGATACAAATTGGTTTCACCCAATAAGGCTGAAAAAAGACTCAGAAATGTTGGAGTCCCATATGTGCTGTATGATATGGAGCCTCATATTGGGAAGTGTAGGGGCCTGAAATCGGTCAGGCTATGGCCTGAAAACTGGATCCCTGTGAGTTGACTTCTTGGAACAAATGTAGAATACCTCATCGCACAAGTACCCCTAATTCGAACCTTGAGCCTAACCCCAACCCTAACCTTGACCCTAATCCTAACTCAACCCTAACCTTGACCCTAACCTTAAGCCTAATCCTAATCTTAACCCTAAACTTGACCCTAATCCTTACTGTAACTCTTACTCTACCCTAATCCTTACTGTAACTCTTACTCTAACCTTGACCTTGATACATTGTACTTATATGTGGTGGGCTTTTTGCAGTTTAGCTGGCTTATTTCTCTTCAAGATCAATTTCACAATATTCTTTTGAGTTGCCTACCTGGTTCCTGACTGGAGTACCTGGTCCTGATCCAGCCTTGGGCTTCCCGGCATCTTCCTCCTCATCCTCACTATCGTCCATCAGTTCCATCAGCTGCTTGAACTGTATCAAAGAATCATTGATTGTTTTATTGAAAATAATACCTTTCTTTGCATTTCAGAACAGAAATCAATGGGAAAGAAAAGGCATTAGACAGGAAAAACAAGAAGAAAGTTAGGGAACAAAGGGTAAGTTGGATTAAATTATAAGGTCAATTGAAGTTTAAGGTTAAGGTGGGGTAGTGTTAGGTTCATGGTTGGAGTTCGGAAATTAGTTAGTAATGGAAATTAACCTTGGAGCAAATGTCACCGACACATGCCTCACAGAACCAATTTTAGGTGGTCAAGGGGAAAAAAGTGGCCTATTCTGAGCACGTCAATTCTTGAATTCATCCAGAAAGAAAGAGAAAGAGAGAGAGAGAGAGAGAACTTACATCTAAGTACTCCTCCACAATGTCTCTCTTCTCTTGCTCACTGAGAGGTGGCTTAGGCTGGCCAGTCTTGAGGAGGTCCAGGGCTCTGGCAGGGTTGAAGTGAACCAAGGACTTCCTATTCACAGCCTTCTCATAAACCTTGGCTGCCTCTGTCGGTGAGTATCTGTGTATTGTGCTGGAAGAGATTCAAAAAGACATACATGGACAATGAGTTGAGATTTATAAAGCAGTCAATATGAAAGTCTATGGCTGGCAATTTTTAAAGTGACACAAAGGCCACCACATAACCAGACTACAAAAGGATTTGGAAAGAAATAAGCCAGTTCGTAATTACAATTTCTGCATGTACTTCTCTGTACAACTGACTGTCATTTTGTACGCACCATGACGCACACACCAGCGTGATTTTACTTGTCGAACAAGTAGCATGTCCACCTAAACAAATGCACGTGCTCGTACAAATTGGGGTCATTTCAGGGTCATTTGTTCCATGTACTAATTATGAACTGGCTTATTGTGATAGGATTAGAAGGAAAATGATGGAAATATAAATTCTTCCTGACTGAGGTCCTGAATAGTCATCTGAAAAATTATAGTGCCTGCAGGGTGCAACCGGTATGGCATCATCACTAAAATTCACAGCCGATGATTCCTCTTCTCTGACTGAAAGGCTCACAAGTCAGATCCTAGAAAGTTACCGTGGAGGAAATCACATAACCTGCTTCCCCAGATGGCAAAGTCATAGTCCTTTGGACTGGTTTTACAACTGAGAGGTCATACACCATGTGGTTATCACCCAAAGGCTTCATAAGATTCACTCCCGTGACTGAAGTTTGTCAAATCAATTCTTTTCCAAAACCAAACGGAACACTATGTGATCTCTGATAAGCCATGTTCCTAGTAATCCAAAAAGAAATGATTTTCCAGAGACTTTCTCATTGTTTTTGCTGAATGCGAGATTTGTACATATATCAATTTAGAATTTCCACAAAGTGCGGTCGGCCCTCAGATGGTAAACCAGTCTAACTCAAAATTTTACTTTTTTGGGTAAAAGATCCATCACATGGTCGCACCAATGGCCTCCAAGCTACAAGACATAGATAGATAGACAGATTTTCACATGGCATTAATTTTTAAATCATTTCCCTTGATTAAAAAAACCCTCATAAGATTAAACTTGTAAAGCCATTTTTCTCAAAATGTCGTTTTTAAAGATAGCCATCTTTACCAGCCAAGGGCCACGGTGTGAGTGAACTGTGATGCATTGCACATAGAAACTCCTAATGTTCACGCTTTAACTTACTTGTCCCTGAATCCATAGAGGTCTTTGAGATGCTGCTTGAGTACTAGTAGCATGATAACAGCCTGAGATGCTACACAGCACTCCAGTAACTGGGTGGGTTCTTCTGGGATCCTCTCTGCAAGAAACACAAGGAGATTTGATTTATACAGTTTAAGTGATCAATTCAAATTTTATTCATCTTTTTCGACCATAAGTTGCTCATAAGTCACTCTGACAGAGCAATGAGAGGGAATATGATTGACAACTTGTCTGACAAAACTGTATATGTGAGACATGGAACCTTAAAGGGGAAGTCCAACCTGATATCAAGTTGGTTTTAAAAGAAGCAGACAAATCAAAGAAACAGATCAGTAAAAGTTTGAGAAATATCTGATAAGAAATAAGAAAGTTATGAATTTTTGAAATCTTAATTAATCAAACACAAACACAACTTTGTGATATATCTTGTGAGGTCTTCTCCCATTTGTCCTCTACTAACAAAATCATAAATTTCCATTTTCTCTAAAGAAATTGTTAATCATACATGTACCCTAGATATAATCATTGCACATATATTCTTACACCAAACCTGTATGGAACAAACTTACTTCATCAACAACTAAGAAAGTGAAAATTTATGAAGTTTTCTGCACAGAGCAAATGAGAGAGGACCTCACACGATACGTCACAAAGTTGCCAATTTGCGTTTGATTGATTACAACTTTAAAAATTCATAACTTTCTTAACTCTTGTCAGATTTTGCTCAAACTTTCACTAATCTGTTACTCTTATTTTTCTTTTATTCAAATCAACTAAATACCAGGGTGGACTTCCCTTTTAATGGTACAGAAGAGATTAATATCCCAGGTAAATCAATGGAGTCAAAGATATAAATAACTCGCTGGTGCACAACACAATCGGTGCTGAGACCAGTCATCACAAACTACCCCCTGGGATCCCACAAGGGCAGGTTTCACTCAAATTGCACCAAGGGTAAACAAAATCCTGTTGAATGGCCTAAACTTACCGATAAGGCTATCAGCATCATCCTCATCGTCATCTTCAAAGACTGTCTTGCTGGGCCTTGCTGAATCAGAACTCTGGGATGCTCTTGAGGGCGGTCTGGATGGCTGGTTGGTAGAAAAGCTCTGAAAAGACGATAAAAACAAAAACAAATCATAAGTGGAAGTGTGGAACACAAACTCTTGTGAAATTAAGGGTAATCATCTATGGGAGGGTACCTGTGATTTACTCAAGAGGATGAATCTCCCATTAACTATTTTAATTGTATTATAGAACACTTTGAGCTGATGAAACAAAAAAGAAAAATATGTTAACTAAATATGTGGGTCTCTACATGATGAACATAAACAAATATTGATCTACTTGTAACATTTCAGAAGAGACAATAGTTCTCCATGTCTTCAAATCTAATTATATAGATGACTTGCTCTCATGAATGTTCTAATAGAATACTTCCAAATATATTGTAATAAAATACTACCGATCAAATTTGTGGCGTAATTAGAAGAATGGAACAAGAGGAAGCAAAAACAAAAAATGGCAGAAGCAGTGAGAAAGAGCAAGATAGAGAAAGATAGAGAGAGACTGACAGAGACAGAGAAAGAGATAGAGAGAGAAAAAGAGAGAGAAAGAGACATAAAGAAACAGTAAATTACTTACATCTTTGAAAGACTGTAGTAAGTTTGCTCCTGATACAGAGACTATGATTTCTATGTGATGCATAATGAATAGAGGTTCATCTTGTGCTTGATACGGGAATGAGGACAGGTTGTCGGCCACAAACACAAGCAGATTCAGGTCACTTTTCTACAAGACAAGAAAATGTAAAACAAAGATTTTGCAATTTGTTCGTCTAAACAACAGTGATTTTCTGATCAGGTACCAAAATCTTCTCTTTTGCTAATTTCTTAGTTTAGTTTCCAAGAGGGCAGCACATGCACACACACAAAAAAGACGAAAAAAGAAAGAAGGTCATTAACAGTAACTAGGCTATACAAGCAGATATTGCAGAGTTAAGCAAATAATAAATGATGTAAGGACATAGCTTATTTCGTTAAAATTTTATCGTTTAATACTAATGAAAAAAATAATGTCAAAATTGTAAACAATGGGAGGCATGATCTAAAAAGTTTTTTAAAAGGTAAGATAAGTTCTTAAATTTACACCTGTGAACATTTTTTTGTAAACAGTCACACTCACTCTGATGGAATCCTGTAATTGATAGTCTTCTTTTTGGTTGTATGACACATGCTTTGGATCCCTTTTGAGACAATTGACCACATTTTGTGGTTTGGCTCAATTAAATTTTGATTAAGAGCCCTAAAAAAATATACCAGATACATGAATAGAAAGAACAAAAATTTCTGCACACATTGTCTCCATTTTTGTTGCATGACCATGTTCAATTTGATGCCAGGAATTTCAAAAAGGAGAATAAATTGGCAACACATTGAAAGGTTAAAAATCATTGTTTATTTATCAAAATTGGCAATTTTTTCAACATTTTGACAAAATACCTAACCATGTATATTGTCTTCAAAGACATTACACCTTATTATTACGATGTAGCACTAAAAGAAAAAATATTATTGTTGCCAATGTGAAGAACAAAATGATAGCAATTCAGCCCCTAAATAATTCTTGTCATGAAAGGGTTCATCACTCCACGGTCAATAATCAAGACTAACCGAATTCTGAACTTCAACCCTGAACCAAACACTATACCCAAGCCTGACCTTTACACCCAATCACACCCCTCCCTAACCCTATATCTTTGACGAAATAAAGCCCAGAGCAACTGCTGCCGAAGCATATGTCAGACCACCCTACTTTTGCCCATGAATTTTTGGTTTCTTTGAGTAGAAATTGACCTGAAAGTCAAAAGTTATAAAGTTATAAAGTTATATTAAAAAGAAATGTTGTTCAACATCTATTAAAATTAGCTATATACTATACAACCAGAAACTTTTGCAAATTCTTAATGACAGCCAATTTTGCAGCATGAAACTATCGCAAATTGCAAAAATTTTATGTTGTTTCAATTGTGATTCTATTATTTCACGGCATGAAACTTTCGCGAATCTTGACCACTCGTGAAATTTAAGAAAGTTTCATGCATGTGAAAATTTCTGGTTTTACAGTATTCCCTCCCAACAGCAGATATGGTTTCAAAAGAAAGTTTCAACTCACCACATGCTCATCAAAGAGGTTGAGGAGACTTAGGAGAATGGCTCTTCGATGTGACCTGTTGGACCTGATCATGGAGTAGAGGTGACTGCATAGGGCATAATGATGGTTGTCTCTCTCCCTCATACCACGCACGTACTCTTCGGAGTCAGAGTTGAGCAATTCCTGCAATTTGTAGGCCATCTTCAGACCAGCCAAAGCCTTCATCTACAGGGTGAGTAAAGTGAGATGTTCAAGACATGTTAAAAACCTGAGGAGAAAGATGGTCGTCCAATGACTTGCAAGACCTCGAGACCATGATATTCACTACTGATTGACTGTGTTTAAAATTTCTGATATGTTTGTAGGCCATCTTCAACCCAGCCAATGCCTTCATTCATAGTGTGAGCAAAGTGAAATGTTTAGTGTGTAGCTTGCAACCTGAAATACTGCTTTGGTCTGGCATACAAAGTTCTTAAATTCCTTACCGGGTTCCAAACGAGGCCAATAACTGGAAAGAAATTCTTGAGCTAAATTTAAAGCAGTACAGTATATCTTTATAGTAGCTGCACTATATAAATGCATCTATTTCTTTTATTACTTTGACATTAATAAATGTCTCTCCTTCTCCTAAATTGTCTTTGTTTCATTACAAGCAAGACATCCCAAACTCTTCAAGATCCATGATGTACATGTTCATCAAGAATCAAACAACATTAGGATGAACCACTTTTTCCATCCCACTACTGCATAAACCTTGTGAAAGATGATGAGTCAAATTGTATTGCAGATGGCAGAATGGCGTTAGCATGCGTGTATGCCATAAAGTAAATTTCTGGTAGCTCCCTTGTAAGGTTTTGATTGCACTATACATGTTATACCATTTTAAAAAACACGACAGGGATTTCTCTCTTAACTGACTAACAGAAAAGTGAAAACAGATGGTAACTACCTAACTGTAGTATTATTTTTGTAGTTTTGGAAGTTACAGGTATTTTATTGCTGAGGACCTTCTGCTTAAAACAAAAGCTTGCGTCCGCGTTTAGCAGAACGGCACAATGCATTTACGCCCTTCTGCCAGCAGCATGATTAAATGTTGCTGTACTTGCCTGTATAAAGCCTGGATATCTCCTGTCGATGTCTGACAACTGCTGATCAGCTTTCACTCTGATGGCAGACTCTGGATCACTCCCCATTGCAACAAGGTAGGGTACACACTGTATATGGAAATAAAGTAAAAGTATTGACAATATACTTCTTTCTTTTGAAAAACAGGTCAAATTGCACTTTCAGGTAAATGTTTTGCACTTAAATGAAATTGCATTTTAAGAGACATTGTCAAAATGATTAACTGTTGATTAAGAGTTGATTATAGAGGGTTTTTTTTTTTTTATAAGGAATTTACAACAAAATCATAAAATATCCTGAAATCACTATCCTGCAAAAAACAAATACATACACACTTATGCTAAGGCTGATGCACATTGGGCTGAAAATATCAAGTTTTCATTAACTATTACACAAAACTTGTACAGGTCAGGCCTTTTATTATAACAAATTATATGTTGCTGCTTATTCATACTCGAAGGGGGACATACACAATTACAAGAGAAGAGAAAAGAAGCCTACGCATTGAGATCATAACACTAACATTGGTCAATGTCCACAATGTCATTGGCCAAAAGCTCTCCTAAAAGTAAATAACTATGAAGTAGCTACCTGTACAGGATGAACTAGACCCTGTCCTAGTGTTAGGACGATGACCTGCAATGCTGCCATTCTGACCATGGATTGTTTATGTAGCATACATTCCATCACTTGCTTCAAGTACATCTGCATGACAGAGCTGCTCATTCTGTATGGAAATGAGGATTAACAAACATACACAATATGTTAGCCACATTCATTACCTTGAACATCATTATCATCATCACCATTACCATGATCATTACCATTATCATGATCATCATCATCATCTTCATCATCATCATCAAGGAGCATATACTCCCATCACTTGCTTCAAGTAAATATGCAGGGAATAATTTACCTACTGATATTTGAATAGCAATTTCAGTCCGCAGACAAATATTTCATTTAAAATTCTACACATTCAATGTAGCAAACTACTACACATCTGTAATTTGTGTAGCAATCATACCCCAAATGCATAGCAAATTGCTATACTATACCAGGTTAATTAATCCCTGATCTGCATTGATCACAGAGCTGCTTATTATGTACAGAAATAAAGATTAACATCCATATGCATCATCCGTATCATCATCATCAACATCACCATGATCATCATCTTACACTGGGTTTTTCACTTGGCTCTTTACAAGCACTCCCATTAATTTTCTTTATAATAGCCTTGGGTTTGGCATCCCTTTACTCGAGACCACCATTTAATGTCCTAAGGGACAGAACATTTTGACCTATTCCCTGGCAAATTTTACAAAGATTCCTTAATCCTCACGTTATTTTAATACCTTAAAACAATCAAAAGAAATAGAAAATAAAAATAAAATCTACCTAGCATGACTAAGGCAAAAACAGCCAGAACTGGAATGTTAACAAATTCCCCTGTGTAACCTGCAGAAGGCCATGTGCAAACATAGTTGGTCAAGCTGAGCATTACAAAAGTTACCTGCTACACTATTTCCCAAACAGTCTGTCTGAAAAGGTGTAACTTTAATCATCATCATTATCATCATTCATTATCAAACAAGCAAACATAGAACTTTCCTAGTTTCTTTCAGAGAGGATGAGTTTACAGAGGTAAAAGGGGTTACCTACCCAGACTGTACATCACCCATTTCCTTCAGATCTTCTTCTTTGGCATGTGCTTTCCCTGCAAACAGAAAATGACAATTGTATGAAATAACAACTTTTAACAGAAGAGGGAAAGGCATAGTTCAGTTGGTCATCTTCAAATACTCGAATGAACATGACTGCCAGGACCAGTGTATGAAAATGTAACTTTTATTCTGCATTTACAGTCTGCAAAAATGGCATTTATTTCTGATTTGCTTTTACTATTGTTACAAAGGAAATCATTGGAAAAAGGAGGCGATGCTTATCTCCTTTCTACATGGTAAAGGGTTTCTTAGGGCTTTGTACTTGTCCTTCAGTAGATTTTTAGCCTCTTCAAATGCAAAACATGAACAAAAGAGAAAGTCCTCTCCTCTAGATTCCTCTAAAATATCAGATTTTCAAATCAGTTCATGCAAGTGGCACAGAATTTACCTTTTCAATATTTTCAATATTATTTCAATAACGGCATTAAATACAAAACCAAAGAGCACATACAAATTCTATGTTCGGTCATATATATTACGTAATCATAATTTTCCATTGAATTAGATAGGGGATGACAACTAAATATAAACTTACATTCTGCATCTGCTTGCCTCATTCTCTCATCCTCTTCCACAAGATATAAGTGAAGATTTCTCACCACCTGAAATGTATCAATAACAGAAATTATGTTTACATCAAAGACTTTAACAGAATGAACTGCGTCAAGTAATTGATAAAATGTAGTGTTTAGTTTTGGTAAGCCCTCAAAAAATTGTCGTCACATTTATAGGATTTTTGTCGATAAATAGCAAGATACTAGCAATACAAAAATGCTGAGAAGATTTCATGTCCTGAAGTGGCATATTAAAGAAATGAGAGGAAAATAATATTTAGGTGCCGGGTCAGGGATATAAACTCCCAACAACTTCAGTGTGCACTGTACATCATACACATGTTCACAACCACACACTGTGACACACTTGCTATCTCTGTGCGAAGCCTCAAGATTGTTGTGCAGGGAGCGGTCGGGATGGGAAGGTCCTAGCGTAGGGCAGTATATTGCCGTGATCTAGCGTTCCCTACATATATTTACGGTATAATTCACCTGAAATCAATGATGGAATACTAAATGATCTTGTACTAACATCTTTTGATACAGGGAAAACAACATGAGACTATGTTTAACATGTTTCTTTCAAATTTCCCTTTTGCTACCAAAACTGTACATGAGCTTTAAATCATGAAATGGTTGAATGTTATTGGTGATCTCATAGCTGGGGATGGAATACCCTCCTTAGGTCTCCCAAGCAGAGCGACAAAAAGATTATGCTACTTGGCATATGAATAGAGTATCTAACATTGAAAAAGCCCATGAAGTTTTGAAATTATTGCCAGGCAAAGTTCTTTGACCAATACGGACAACAGGAATTTTAGAGAGAGAAACACTGAACTCACTAGGCACAGCTGCTTGACCGATATGGTTGGATCTGTGAGTATCTTCCAGTAGAGGTCTTTGACCTCCGTGGTGAGCATGAAGTCTGCATGGCGATTGCACAGGAACCCCAGGCCGCTCAAAGCCTTCAACTTGATGTCTTCGTCCTCTCGATTGCAGAAGTAGAGCAGGACGTCAAACACTCTGTCCCTCACTGGAACCTAGTGATATGAAGCACATACGGAAGATATTCATACCCAGCCTGTATAATCATTAAGGCTATAAACTTATCTATCAATAAGAGAGAAGTTGAAATGATGCTGAATGGATTATAAGTTTGTTTAAAAATTACAACCATTCAGGAAATAATGGCAGGAAAGTGCTTTGCAAGTCAGAATGACATCATTTTTGGGAGAATACTGTAATACAGAATAATAATATAGGAAGTTACAAGGAGAAAACATGAATACCAATTTAATGTACATATTGTCAATGTATGTTCCAAGGATGAAAATCTAATGTTTCACCTGTCCAATATGATTTGGTTTTAGTATAACACACATTTTACATGGACTCCAGCTGAAAATGTATTCAACAGATGAAACTAAATCATATATTTCATTTTCAATTTATTTCTGCATCCTTCTTTTATTACAGAGAGATTCTACAAAATAGAATCTGAATGCACACACCTTGGGTGACGATTTTGAATGCTTGAGTCCTGCATCAAAGTCAAAGTGTTTGCAGAAGAGACCGACAGTGAAGAGAGACCTGAGTAAGACTGGTTTGTTTTTGCTGATAGGGCTGTCTGAGCTAGAATCATGGTCTGTCTTCATCTTGGCGAGAATGGCTGTACCACAAAACAAAACAAATCAAATGACATCACAACCACTGTAAATATCGTCGCTGATTTTATGAACCGGCATAGGAAGCCTCACAGCGCGAAAACATGTTTCTGAGATAATCAAGTTTAAAGACTTTTTCCGTTTAAAATGATAATTTGAATACCTTCCTTTCATTCAATCATCGTAGAATTAAACAGGTGATGAGAGTGGAATATTTTCTTTCATATGCATTGGATATTAAAAAAAGAAACACAATATTTTGGGTTCAATCCCTGCTAGAATTTGTATGCCGGTTTGTAAAATCAGCGACGATATATGCCTAGTCAGGCATTAAATTGAAACTCTCTGGAGAGCTTAGTTATCTCACTCTTTTGAAATGTGGTTATTCAATATTTTCTATCAGTATTATACAGTTCCTATATAATATTCATCTGGCACAAGTTCAGCTCTTTTTTCTCTTCAAAACTGTAGTACTTTGTAACTCATTTCACTTCTTCCCCAGCAGATAGTACAATGTAATAATATGAAAACTTGACACAGAATACTTACTAAAGTACTTTTGAAAGCAGTCTCTAACTAGTCTGTAGTTGTGAGTCACCCTGTTGACTATTCCACCGAGACAACTCACACAACTCTGAAGCACCTATTTCATGAAAAGATAGGTAAATATGAAAGTTTAAATTAATATACAGAGTTAATCGCATTCATGGATTCGAAGAACCTGTCTCTTGTGAATCTAGATGGTCTGAGACAAAAACAAGAATTAATATCCTTCAAATAAAGTACAAATACTGTAAGAGGATATATCAGTTGGGTTAGTATATCTAGCCTGAAATATTTTTCCATTTAAATACATTTTTCTTCTTCGGAAGTTCTGCATTGTTCTATATTTGAAACATGTAATGTTTGTGGAACTGCATTTGAGAGTTGTCAGCTTCGAATCAAAACACACATTTGTAAGACACTGAACAATACTAGATACTTATGTAAAACTGAAAAACATTTAAGCGCAACAGTAAACGTATGATTTCTCGAAAATGAGAGCATTCTAAAGCAAACGTTCAGGGAATTGTGTTTTACCATCATAGGCGCATCAAAAGATTAGAAAATCATTGATTACTCTAAACCCAGAGACGCTTGCAGACAGATGTTTGCAAGAAAGATGTTGGAAAAGATCAGTGAAAGTTTCATCTCACAAAATAATTGAATCAAAACTGTGAAGTGTAGCGATTTGCTTGAACTTTATGCCACAAGAACAGACATCAGTACCAATGTCCAAGGGTTCCTGGGTTAAATAAATCCAAAAGCTTTTGTGTCCATCATACTTTCACAAATTTTCTGAGTGCTTAGATTCATGAAAGTTTCATTTTCCGACATAATCCACAAGTGACAATTATTTTTTGGTGAAAGTTTCTTTCTGCGAAAATATCTCTGGTTTACAATTCCAAAAGTTTCTAGGAATTGGTTTTACAATATCTAGAGGAAATCAGGTTATTTTCTTACCATTTGTCCATGTTTGAGGATGAGTCTCATCATGTCTTCTTCAAGGCTGGCCAGAAACACTTCACTAGGATGATCCATCAAAGGTACAACCATCTCTAGGATCTTGGCAACATTGGAGATCACCATCGTTTCACGTGCCGTCTGCAATGATGATTAATAATAATGACGATGTTATGGGATGTAAATGTTGTAAATATCAACCAACAACATCATCGGAATGAGAGATTTTGAGACTAGACTAAGAGTTCCAACATGGTTTCCATACTTATACAGGACCATCGTGAAAAGAGTGTCTTTTAGTTGTGCTGTCTTCTTAAGCTTAAGTCAGGGAACCTGGGATACATGCAGGAGTAGACCCGTAACAATGATGATCAATAATGATTAATAACAACACCACTACCAACATCAACAATGTCACAAACACCACTGATACCAATATTTATATTCATATCAATATCTTGTGCTTGTATAGCAGATTTCACATATATGAGAAAATGTTAATAAGCCCTTCCAAAGTGCTTTGGGAATATTAGCCTAGCTTCAACTCTGGCAGTTGTTATTGGCACAGATTGCAATTTAAGGGATAAATCCAACCAGGAGGGCAATGCCACTTGGGAGAGGAAAAAAATAATCAGCATTTTTAACTTATGTATTTGATTTATGATTACAATTATCTCAGTGATTCTGCTCCCTGGTAAGGAATTTATTACTAATGTGTTGTGGGTGTGTGTTATATCAGGTACTAAACAGGGATTCCAAGACACCTAGGCCCCCCTCCCCCCAAAGTCACTCCGAACAACCAAACTTCAAAATATAAACTGAGGCCTTATGCAAGGGACCCTAGAATTTCAATCTAGACTCCCAGAATAAAAAAAAAGTTACAAGGGAGCCCTGGCCACATGTATATATAGTGTGTGTAAAGCTTCACATTCATAAACAATCCAAAAAGGACTGCATAGCTGCTGAGAGAGGTGAATACTCACTGCACATTTTGTACTGAGGTAGGGTTGAAGCGTGGTTGCATGTGCGACCATCAGAGTGGGCTTGACCTTGCTGAAGAGATAGAGGGTCTGAAGACACGAGACTAGCCTCCTGCTATTGGCCTTGCCCTCTTCCGACGCGTCTGCAGAACCCCTCTCCAGTCGTAGCACATGCTCCACCAGGCAGTCGGTTACTTGGACGCAGGCCTTCTGTACTGGCTTGTAATGAGCGTCCTCCTCACCTTTCAGAAGCTGCAACAGAGAGAAGATGAGAAAATTTGTTCAATAATTAGAAAGTTTTCTATATTGAAAAATTTCATACATGTGGCAAGTGAAAATCAATTTTGGATTCTTCCCCAGTGCTGAAAATATAAAGTCAACTTTAAATTTTAGATTAACAAATTAATACCAGTCACAGACCTGCCAACCCTGAAACCCAAGAAATGGGAACAAATGACAAGGCAGAGGCTGAAAATTAGGACATTTCTGGGTTTCCGATACATTACTACAGACTGATTTTTGCAAAAATAGGGACACAGTGGCAGAACTGGCTCTTTCTTTTACCGAAAATCGGGATTGTCCCTGTAAAATAGGGACAATTGGCAGGTATGCAGTCAATGATGCTACTTTTTATATCTCTGAACTCTTTGAATGGCCAAGCATGATCACTTCCCTTTCTTCTTCTCTCTCTCCCTCCCCCTTCCTCCCTTTCTCTCTGCAACATGTATCACTGACTTTCACTTGTTAGCTGTTCTATCCAATTACACCTAATATTATCAAGTATGATCAATTACGTCTTGTTCACCATAAATATGGAATATAATAAGTGCACACTTAGCATATAGATGTCAAACGAAATGGGAACTTATTGCCATGACATCAAGGCAGAGCCAGAACATACACTTTTCATATATCATTTACAAGAGACTTACATTTGTGAGAAGTTGTTCTAGCCAGTCATAGCCTGTGTCTTTACTTGCTGCTACCACCTCTATGATGTTAAGAGCCCTCTGCAGAAGGAGGTTCTTGTTCTGATTCGGCATTGGGGTGAACCACATCTTCTGAAACGTCTCATTCACCAATTTCTGCAGAAAATACAAACACAAGTGTTCATTGAAGATCAAGTTGGACATTGGATTTTTGTATTGATATATTTCTCTTGTTATGATATAAAAATCAAACTTGTGCTTGGCAAAGTGAAGTGTCAAATCAATCTTATTTTTGATGGAGATCTTTCTGGATTTCCTGTAGAAAACATGAGAGGTCTTAATATATACATGGGCCATGCCACGCAATGTGTCCCCATAAAATACAAATTTTTATCTGTTTATTTCATCTAAATTTTAATATCTTGTGGTATGATCATTGACTAAAGCTTCTAGCAGATATATCTATGTTTGCTCAATGATCATATTAACATATTTCTCACGTTTGGATTAAATATATGGAACAAAAGACAAATGACATCAGGGACACAGAAATGGAAATTGACCAAATATATTTTTTCCCAAACTATATTTCGGGAGCTGAGCAATAACTTCCATTTACAACACTTTGGCCCCTGGTACATAAAACCAGTTATTGATACCTAGCTGAAATAATTCATGTCAGTTGCAGATATTGTTGCTATTGCTTTGCTGACAGAAGTAGAAATGTGGATGTTGTTATTTCAAAAAGTTTAAAATCTTTTTCCTGTAAAACAACAGCAAGTTTTCACAATTGAGGCTTTCGGTAACACCATGTGGGAGCCTCTGTGAAAAGGCTTTCAACACTGGAAAAAGAGGTAATCGAAAAATAAATGAAAATGACACTGACAACTCTCAGTAGCAAGTTTTTTGTTTTTAGAGAAAAGCTCGCCCTTACCTTGATACCTTCCTCATCATTGACTCTCCTGATGATCCGGACACAGATCTCTGGAATTTTGGAGAATTCGGGTTGATCAATGCAAATATCCCTGAGAGTCTTGATCACCCGTTTTCGCACACTGATTCCTGTGTCCTGTTCATGGGATGAGAGGGAGGAATGAAAAGGGATAGCCAATACAGTGGCACTGCTAGATAATACAGAACAACCGATAAGTATATGATCTGGGACATGTAACAGAAAGCTTAGCAATGTATCGTACAATCAATCAATTGAAACTATCAATAATTTGGAAATAATGGCACACAGTGATCAATTGCAAGATGGCAATCAATCAATAACTTGTCTTTGTGGAATAACGGGGCCCAGGACTGTGCAGGAGTAAGGAAAGGGTCATGATGGGCCAAGGATTTAGTTTATATCACCATCCAATCCACAACTTAACAGTGCTGTCAAGGGAATAACACCGTACAGCATATTTGGTGAAGACAGTTGTGCCAGGGTTTCTTAAAGGGACATGATGGGCCAAGGATTTAGTTTATATCACCATGCAATCCACAATTTAACAATTAATTTTTCAATGAGCATTTCATAGTACCAGTACTATCAATAATTCTACTTTTGAAGAATGTCTTTTCATAAGCATTTCATACTACTACTACTCATCTATGAAAAATATTTTTGAACGTACCAATATTCTTTCGATGAGCATTTCATAGTACTGATCTGTAAGCTCTGGCTGCATCAACACAAATCTCCCTACCAACTCCACGGCCGCCTCCCTCACACTGGTTGACTGATCCATGAACCGACAGTGTACCGTCTTCTGCACATCAACCTAGAACACAGTCAAATAAGATTATCATAAGATATAAAATAAGAAACACACAAAATTTTTGAATGACTGACAAGAACTGCTCCCTTCCTCCCTCCCCCCCCCCCAATAAAAGGTAGGAACCTCTGTGTTTTCACTTCACTGTAATTGGTTTCAGTCATGCAACTTCTTCAAATCTGAAAAACAATTCACAGGAAATTAGCTGATTTAAATGTGATAATTCAGAAGGGTTTAATAACTGGTTTGTTCTACATTTAAAAGAAAAATGGCAATTTAAAACTACGTAAGTGACCTTCGTGGACATTTGTGTTGAACATCAACAAGAGGAAAAATTTTAGGTGTTAATTCTAATACAAAGTATACATTATTAAAGAATGCCTTGTATCATTAATGTATAAATGGTGGCTAGTAACAACAGGATTCATCACACCTTAATGTCAGAGATATCTATTATGTCCAGAATTTAATCACCTGTGGACATATATACATGTATACACTAGCACTTTTAATCATGTAATATTCATTGGGAAGTCAGAGTCAATATTTCAAACGTTCAATTAGAAGATGTCTTCACTGAATGAAATATGCTATTGATATTGGCCTCTGCTGGCTCCTTCAAATTCTTGAATTGTACTTATGCATTTTATATAAGCATGACTTTTATGTTACTGAATGTATAAATTGTTAATGTTTTTATGACAATGAAATTGAATGAAAATGAATGAATGAATGAGTGAATGAATGAATACACAATTCCCTTTCTTTTTTTCTTCAGAATTCCATGCTATTGTTCAAAACCCCCACTATGAGAAAATCCTTACTCTGGCCAGTATATTTGGATCTGCTGCAACTACTTGTGATAGGCACTTCATAGCTCTTGTTCGGACTGCAACTGCTGTTTCATTTAACACCCTCAAGATCTGAAAAGAAAAGAAGAATAACATTTCTTGTACTACTAGTTATAACAGTAGTTATTGCATTATTAGATGATGAACTATGACAGTTGTCACAAAATAAAAATACAATGAATGGCAGCCCAAGAACAAATTTAGATGACCTTGTTTGAAAGCAATAATACATATGGATTTGCAATTGACATAATCTTTCCATGGTAACTTTTAATGTCATATTGTTAGTGTACAATTACTTTAAGACCTCTTAAGAACTCTTTAGAACAACTCTTAAATTCCAAGTTCCCAAGTGTGAAATGTAATATTTATCCTTTAAAAGAGAATTAGTGCACACTTACTTTACTGATAACTCTTAAGTTAAGAACAACTCAATAAATTCCAAGTTCCTCTCTGTGAAATAGGATATTTTGTCTGTTTGGAGCCAGAGGGGCGTTAACTCATATACTTTAACACAGAGTTAATGCCCTTCTGGCTCTCAACATATGATTTATCATTTAAATGAGAATTCTGCTAAGTCAAATAACCAAAATACAGCAGCGGAGTGGAATATTTAGCCCAAAGATAAAATGTGTAGAAAATCATGGTTTATTTCCTGCCTGTTGCCAAACACACTTACAAATTACATGTACAAGGGAAGAAAAGAATGCAAATTTCTGTTTTGCTTGATGCTTTTAAATATTTTCAGGCAGGTACATATTTCTTTCGACACATTAGAAAATAATCGTTTTGCTCGGAACTTACATTCTTTGTGTAACATTTTAAAACAGATTCACCCACAAATTCAAACACAGGAAAGAGAGCTTTAAAAAAAATATACTTACTTGTGTAAGGTAGATATCAAAGCTTTGTGAGAATGGTCTTCTAGAAGCAAGGTACCTAACTACAAAGGCAGCACTCTCATATGTTATGATGTTCCTTCCTTTCCTGCAGGGTATTCATGAGAAAAGATAAAGTTGCTATTTGGTTGAACGTGAAAAGACTTGGCTTGAGTAATGGGGAATACTGCCTATTTGGAATAAATCCTTCAAAAAAATTCCTTTCCACAAACATTGATTCGTTCATGTGAACAGGACTACAGAGAAAACCATAGAAGATTTCACGATTTTATAACACGAACATGGTCAATAAGTCAACTTCAGATTCAAAAATTTATCAAACAGTCTCGACTTTCACAAATTAAAAACTTTCTCAATAGCAAAATATTTCTTTCAAAATCCTCATAAAGTGAATCTTCCGATGCTTCTGATTTCACTTAAAATAAACTTTTTACTATAATGTTAGGAGTGCCTTTCAAAGACAATGGTTGGTCTCTGTGTACTGCATCAACTTTAGCCTTCTAAATGAAAATTATCAAGAGTTGTTACAGTTTACAAATTACAAATTACTGCCAATAACAATAATGCAAAGGAATTTCTAGCCCCCTACCTAATGGATCCAGCAGGTTTCTTAACCTTGATGGCAGACAAAAGGAACTTTTTCCTCTTCTCTGCTGCTCTCAAGATCTCTGCTGTCTTGAGGTTCTCATCCCGGGACTTGTCCTCTTCTTCCTCATCATCGCTGTCGTCATCATCGTCATCGCTGTCCTCATCGTCACTGTCTTTCTTCTTCTTCTTGGACTGAGGGGCTTTCATGGTCTGCTCCACCTCGGCATTGGTGTCCCGGTACCACTGGGCAAGAAAGAACTGCCTTGAAAACTGCGAGAGAAACAGAGAGAGAGAGAGAGAGAGAGAGAGAGAGAGAGAGAGAGAGAGAGAGGACGTGTAAAGAATTGGAGCTTTGATTACCATCTTAAATCCTTAGAAATGTTTTCAATATAACATAATCGATAGTTCCCCTTTTGTTTTCCCCAACCTTCATTCAGTTACATTATCTATTTTCCTAGTAGGCTAGCATATATAAAACATTTCCTGTCTATAATGTCCATTTCACATTTTCCCTATAAATTTGTTGTAGAAACAAGAAAGGCAAACTTTTTTTTGGATCATTTTCTGAAGATGACAAACAGGTTTGACTATTTGTAGGAAATGATATGACAATTCAGGTCATACTTTGTGGCAACATAAGCCTTTCCTTTCAATGAATAACAAATTAGACAATAAAACACTGACTGAAAAACAGGCGTCAGAGACAGTCAAGAAGCATAACAATATGGTACAATGTTCAACTTCATTGGAAATCAATAAAAAAACAATAACAAAAGAACAATGCACCTTAAAAAGTGTTACCTAAAACCATATATTTTAAATACATCAGTTCTTTTTGAGAAGAAGCCCCTTCTTAGATGATCAACAAAAACAAAAGTACAAAACTATTTGTCACAAGAAAAAAAAAAGAAAAGTTATACTGATATCTAATAAACATTTATGACATCATGCCCTTTCTTACCAAGATTGCTGGATCATTGCGACTGTTATAGCTGAGGTAGTCCACCATAGCTTGCTGTAGGTTCATGACATAGTCCAGTTTGTGACATGGCTTCCCATCCCCAACTGGAGACTCTCTACCACCCCTCATCTAGGAAAAAGACAAATAAATTGAACATGGATTGTTTTTCTGATCTTTTCCTATCTTATTCTCTCTTACTCTCTCTCTCTCCTGTTTTCTTATTTTTTTCAGATTCTCTCTCTTTCTACTTTTGTAAATATGAATGCATTTCAAATTGTATATCGAATTGTATTTTAACTTGCTTTTTTAAACATGTTTTTTCCATGTAAATCAGCTCTTGAGCTGCCATATGGATTTTTCAATAAATACCTTTTCAATTCAATTCAATTTAATTCAATAAATTGAGACCTATAATAATGGTAATTATGACAACAAAGATAACAATACGACTAATATTTAACACCATTCACACTACTGTCGGTATGTTTCTTCATCGTTTCTTTCTTTTTAGTATGGATAGTTCATAATGCTTATCATATTTCAGAAATTTAAATTTTAAAGGTATCAATCTAGCTGAAAGGTACTATTTAAAATTTAGTGGCAGGAATCAAAGTCAGTCGTAACAGACTTCAGGACTCTTTCTTTCTTCATAACATCCCTGCATAGTCAAACCAAATCTCTATACTGTGACAAACATTCATAATATAAATTAGCACAATTATGTATGTAAATCATCCTATTACCTCTCTGACTATTGTGTTGAGCCTATCTTCATCCATCACACTTGATATAGCATCTTTCCTCAGTCTGCTTGCCACCTGTCCAAGATACTCAAGGGAAGACACTCTCATTGACATCTCATTGGAGCGATTGCTAAACTGGTGCATCTGAAAATTTCAAATGGAAAGGATTAAATGTTTGAAAACGTTGGTTTAGGGTCATGGCTTTGGTGTAAATGTATTTTGTAAGTGAATCTACATGGTCCAAGATTAAATCGGTGATCAAATTTCTTCATATAGTGTTGAAAGCTTTGAAAGAGGAAAAAAACTTGGGTAATCTGTGTGGTTGGACAAACCTGTTTCCTATAAACCAGTTTCTTACTTAAGGGATTCCAAAATTAAAGGAAGTGTACGATCATTCACAATCATATTTGTGAGATATTGATAACTGAGCAAGCAAACCTGTCTACAATATAAAATTGATGATGAATTTATTTTTCAGCAGATTGGCCAGTAAAACATTATGCATGAAATTTTCTGTACCTTATGATGATTTAATTATACACAGACCCAAATCAAGATGAAAATGTCAAGTAAACTTTTAACTAATTAATGAACGATTTTCTTTTATTCATCCTTTATTAGTAGCTCATCGTTCAAAAGAATCTGTGAGTATATCTTTATACACAAATCCAGGATATTCAGTGGAAGCAGAAGAAGAGATCAACGCACCAGCAATCTTCCAAGTAGACTGAGCAGCAGTTCTGATGCTGGCCATTCGGGCTTGTTGACGGCTGACAGCAGATCTTGCACGAAGTTCTCAAACAGAGGCCTGTAGTCTTCCTCATCCTTGCTCACGCACCTAATAAAACAATCGGGGAAAATGGTATGAATAACAATTGTAATGACTGGAAATCGGCTGTTATCTTATCCATCAAACTATTATTGTAACCTCTAGTGATTATTTCTATTTGCAAATTCATTATTTGTAAAATTTATACAGGTTACAAACAAATTTCCAGGTAGATAATCAACACATGACTTCATTTAATTTCAATTTCATTACACAAAAACTACAAATAATTTTGTTACTTCATTTGTAGGTCATCATGAATTCTCGAAACAAAACTGTATTTAAAGACAGAGAAAAAAAATACTACTCCTAATTCAAAACAGTTGATCATGCTGAATATGATTCATCATATACAGAGCTGCCAACTTAAATATCCACCTTTCAGGAAGAATTTACAGAGAAATCAGGAAGATCTTTCTCTATTACACACAATTCAATGGAAGAAATCAATGTATGAATCAGGGAGATTGTTGAAAATCTGGCGTTTTTCACTCTAAAATCAGCTCATTTTCAGGGAGTCTCCCTGACAATCAGGGAGACTTGGCAGCTCTGCATATACTTTTGAGGTGTTAGGACCAGTAAAATGTACACAGTATTATACAACCTTCCTAGGAACCATTCATCTAAAAATCATCAACACAGACTATGTACGCATGGGACAAGGTATTCAAGATTCAAGATTTATTGTCCATATATAATACAAAATATTAATGTCCAAATTAGCAACAGATCTTAGCACTTACTTCTTCAAGAACACAGAGAGAAAGTTCTGTCCTGTTCTGACTGCTGTCTCATAGGCATTGACTACTAGCACACCTTGATCTGTCTGCTGTGAATATGAATTATTAAAAGGTTACAATAGTAAACTTGTGATCAAATTTAAAATAAGACAACATTGCTTCCATTATTTATCACTCAATACATAACATTCACACATTCAAAGTCAAATAAAAAGAAGAATAATAATAATAATAATAATAATAATGGTGAAAACTTATAGAGCGCACACACCGTCCAAGGATGCTCATAGCGCTAGAATACCATAACATGAACATTTTTATTCATTTTAAAAAATGTATTTATTTTTTATTTATTTTTATTTTTTTACAAACAGTGTTACCTGTTTGATACTTACACTAAATCTAATTTTCTTGTTGACAAAAGCATTGGATCTTCAATTTGAATCCACATCCGGTATATTCCTTTTTATAACCTTATTCACTTAACCCGAATTGTTTATATTATAAGAGTTTATATTTCCTCGTCCATTCATCGTCCTGGCTTACAACTGAGCCAATCTAATAAGCAAATTAATTTGAAAAACAACAGGGAACACGATGAAAGCACCAAGAAAAATATCTCAAATTCTGCCACTGAGAATGGAAAAAAGTCTTCCTACATACCTTCGAAGCGTCATCATCCACGTCATCATATTGATCCATTCCATTAGCATCACCATCCGGGCTTTGGAACACAACTACACCTTGGATGAGTTGTAATACAAGAGCGGTGACCATTTGGATGTTTGTTGTGTTGTTTAGTCTGGAGGGAGATAGAATACAAAGTAATAATCAATCTAAAATATAAAAGGAACATAACAGAAGAAGAAAAAAAGTGTTATAATCTTGAAAAATTTCATTTGTGTGCAACGTAATGATACATTCACCACAATAAAGGGAACATACCACTCAATTGAAAAAAAAAAATGTCATTATAATCTTAAAAAGTAGAATATTGGTGCATCAAAAACATACAAAGGAAGTACTTGATATTAAATTCTAAAGGACGCACATTATTTCCATCTCATCCCTCCAGATTGATATTTTCATCTCATACTAAAATCTTGACTAATGAAAACAGTTTCAAAGTTTCAATTCAATGGTGACAAAGTCCAGAGTTTCACTGCAATTTGACATATTTTGATCACAGCATAAGAGAGAAGATACCTACCTGAAGTTTCTGAGGTTCTTTTTACTTGATGGAAGTCTGGCAAGAGAGGCAAAGATGTCCTCCAGGATGAGTTGTCTGTGTTTCTCATACCTTGAGAATACCTATGAAAGAAGAAGAAAAAAAATTATCAGAGCCAAATCTTTATCATACCATTGTTCACAATAATCCTGTATTCCATTTATTAATAACTTGCTGAGTGTAAAAAAATTCTAATAGAATTATAAGTTACAAGTTTTATACTGAAAATCAAACAAAAGTAACTATTTGAGTGTAAGAGCTGTTAATGTTAACAATGCACTATACCTGTTAGACTGACTTTACAGTATAGTTCACAGAGATACATAATGAATGTACAATGCAATCTAGTCACAGACTAACATCTGTCGTTGATAAAGAAAAACAAAAACAAAAACAAACAACATACAGACCTGCTAACTGTGAAACTCAAGAAATAGGGAAAAATGACAAGGCAAAATAGGGACATTTCTGAGTTTCCTACACATTACTACAGACAGATTTTTGCAAAAATATTGCAAAAATAGGGACACAGTGGTAGAAGTGGCTCTTCATTTTACCAAAAATCGGGATTGTCCCTGTTAAATAGGGACAGTTGGCAGGTATGAACATATGATACCATGTTGCAAAAGAGATAATACATGGCTGTAAAATACAAATATAACTTCATTTCTTGATTACAAGTGAGACTCCAAAACTTCTCCAACAAATATGAATGAAATGGACCATCCTTCATTTTTTTAAATGTTGCTAAGATTATCCCTGAGTATCACACAACTGGAAACATTCTCTGACTGTAGTCTGGGTATGGGTACCTCTAATCTAATGCTATTCTCTGTTTGTAACCTTCCTCTTGAATTTCTGGATTTGTGAATTCTAAAAGTGGGGACTCAATCATTCAAATAAACAAAAATTGGGATTTTCCACACTTTTAGAGCTTTGACAGAAATCTAATCAAAGTTATCCTACTGCCTATCAAGTGAGCCATCAAACTCGAAGAAATACAATTGCATTCTATACTTACAGTGGAGATCAGCTTCAGAGAGTTCAGTTGAAGTTCACTAACATTCTCAACAAAGAAAGGAGCAGTACCCATTGAAGAAATCTATCGGAAAACAAATGAAATTAAAATTATAAAGTCATTGTCACTGATTCATAATTTTTCATCTTCACATTCAAATTCAAAGAAACAGATGAAGAAACAAAAACAACATGAGGGGCTTACAGCTGGCAATAAAATGAGAACTATTGCTATTTTTTTCTTATCCTGTAGTAAGTCATATGATATACAACATTTATATCAATTATTTTTTAAAGACATTTAGTTGTACTTCGTCTACCTTTCTGGTTCACAGTTACTTAGCTGGTGGCATTATACCTTTAAAGGTCAAAATTATTACAAGAAAAAACATATATGAATGAATTAATAATAATAATAGTAGTTGGTTTTATAAATCACTTTTCCGACAATACAAAGCATGAATACGATTACTATCTGTGCAAATCTTTTTGAACTCACCAGGAGGACGGTCGAGTCTGTGAGAATCTGGAGGTTTAGAAGCTCGGCAAGATTTGTGACAAGCGTGCACAGCTTGTTGTACACCATGAGAACAGACTTCTCCTTCACTTCACCAGCTCTGGCCCTTTTCAGCTTTGTGTGGGTGGCTATCACTTCTGTGTGACCAAAGGAATAAAAATGAAACACAGCATCAAAGCATCGGTTTTTTATAAACACAAAATTTATTACGGAGTATTTCAATGATGGCTGGAATAATTGATTTCCCGTCACCCATTTAACCAAATCAAAGTATGTGTAACACTCTCAATTTAACAATGAAACCATTCAGTGCCTCATTTATTTACAAAGATAACACATTCAAACATTTACTATACACAATGATCTTCCAAATTGCATGACATGACGGTTAATTAACAACAAAATAATCAACTCTTCCTGGTCTTGTTTGGACATAACCAAACTCTGTGGTTATAAATCATTCTAATTTTTTTCTGTGTAACATACTCACTGCACTACAAAGTCATAATGTACAATTCATACAGATCATACATCTTCATTTAATACAACTTGGTAAAGACGACTAGATGCATATTGTAGAAAACTGCCTAGCCTAAGGACACAGACAACAGCAGCTATATTACAATGTACACGTATCCATTCCAAGGGATGTTTGAGACCCCTTCACAGTATGACCATGACCCTAGATTTAGCAAAACTGCCCTGAGATGCTAGAAGCCTTTGAAGGAATTTTTTCCTACTAGGTACCTAATTGTAGACTTGCTAAAGGACATTAATGCTGTGGTTGGGATTTGAACCGCCCAGTACATAACCCACTAGACAGTGGCAATAGTACAATGATTACACCTATATATCATGTTGATATTACAGTCGACCTCTTACCTTTCTTTGGGTTCACCCTGTAGACAGGGTCAAACTCTGGATAAATGGTGTTGGTGAGCTGAAACTTGGCCAGCTGAGATACCCTATCGATAACATCCTCGATGAAGACTTCCTTGGGCATGTCCTCTGATGTCATGATGTAGAGAGCTATGAGGGAGGAATCCACAGACCGAGTCACTCGTTCCATGGTCACCTCACGCCACAAACGCTGCTCACGAGGGTTCTGCTCATCCTGTGAGAAGGGAGAAGAGGAGTAGCTGGTAATTAAAGGTCTCAAATTGGAGAATTCAATTTTCTAAAACAATTCTGGGATGAGACACACAGAGAAGATATCAGACTATCAGACTATGATGTGTGGATGTAAAACCTGGGTCACGCTTACGGGTAAACCAATTCCTGACACCAGCAATGAAGGACCAGAACGGAACCCTGAGCAAATTTCAATTTAAAGAAATCTAATCATTTCAAGGAAAGAAGTCCAGAGTAAGTAGCTAATAGAACCACACATATCGTTTTCATATATAATCTATCAATAAACAGTACATCTAAAGGGGGTATTGAATAATCAATTACCTGATCGTTTGGATTGAGCTTTGTACCATCTCTGATATTCCTCTCCAGGATGTTCAATAATCTCACTAAACGTTCAGTTTTCATCTGTAAAATATGAAGACACAATAAGAATTAAAGAGAGTTTCTGGATGAGCAATCTCAAAATGAATATTGTATCTTTATTAGGAAAATGATCATATCATAATGCAGAGTGGATTTGAATTGTCAGAAATTCTGAATGCTAAGATAATATTAAATACTTATGCACCTCTTCAAGGAAGGACGACAAATACTCTCAGAAATCACTCTTATTAAAGCTAAACTTTCAAAATTCAAAGTCAACCTGTATCAATTACAAGGTACTGTATACGCCCTAAATTTTGCAGCCATAAATTTTTCGCGAATCCGACTAGCCAGACTATTTCCCGAGTGGCTGAATTCGTGATCGGGAAATTCTCAGATCTACAAACAGCAATGATGATGTAACTTTTGCAAAGCTAAGTGGTGAATTTCTGACAAGGAGACAACAGATTCAAGTAACTACTTATGTTGGCAATATTTTAGTGTGTTGTTGAATTTGATGTATATGATACAAATATACCAAGCTGTGAGAAAGTATAGTGGAAATTATTTATCTGAGGAGGGACTGGCATGGTACTATTTTTTCTGAGGAGCGAAACCCCAAGGAAAAAATAGTAACTTTTGCCAGTCTCTCCGTAGATATGTAATTTCCACAATACTTTCTAACTAAATGCTTGGTATATTTTTTTTTTAATCTCTTCTTTACAACTAATTCAAAAAAATAATTAAAAAATTATTGATTTTAAAGTTCCTCAAAAGTGACCTTGAGTCACTCTGCAGAATTCACGAACAACCAAACTAAACTTGAACACTTTCTTCGTATTTGAACTGTCAGTGGAAGCATTAAAATCGTCAATATCTGCCCCTTGTAAGAGGTTAAAGCGAACTTCCTCGGAGGCCGCCATGTTTGTTTACATATCTGATCCGAACCGATTAGCTACCAGCTGATCTGGATCAAGCGCTATGTAGCGCGGGGCTAAAGTACCAGTGACTTGCGCCGATACTGCAGGCGGCAAGGTTATAAGGACTCGCTTAGCGGGTCATCTGCGCGTTCGAATTTGACACAAATTTTGTCAATGAACAGTGAGCAAGCGCAGTAGTGCCTTGGAAGAAAATATTAAATAGAGCATGCGCAGCTCTGCCCAGGAAGAAATAAATAAAGCTATTCGGAGCTCTGGCAGTGATTTGTTTTTCCTAGTGAAATTATATTTTATCATGTGAGCACCAATTGACCAATCATCTATTTAGAATACTCATATTCATAGAAGGGATATAATACATTTATATCTCAGGCCTCAGGTTAGCATATTATATGTGTATGATAAACAAGACATATTCACCTGGTTCATGACATCCAGTGACTTGAGCTTTGCTGCTTCATTAACCAGATCAGCCAGCAATGGCTTGGATATGAGTGTGTCAGGGGCATACTCTTCTTCTTCTTCGTCACCTACGGGGGGGGGGAGAATATATTATCCAACATATTATTATCTTCTCATTATCATTCTTTCTCATTCCTTTTACGTCTGTTTGGAAGAATATCATAATACAAATGTCCCCTGAAAAAGGATTGCTCTTCAAATGCCCTCATTTTCAAATATGACAAGAAACAGCTGCCACATGTGTGTGCAGTCCCATACACCCATTCCTGTGTGCAGTGTATGGTCTTTTCAGCGAGATTGAGTCAATTTCTTATCATCTTGCAGATTCTAAAACTTCAGAGTATACAGCAATTCCTATGTAGATATAATCACCCTTTTCCAATTGCTTTGAGACAGTTTCTTTCACAATGTATATTATGACCAGAATTCTACTTTATCTTTAAGATTGGTATATTCAAAGCCTTTCAATGAGTGGAAACAAGGTATTTCTAACATACAGACATATATTTTTTGTAACGAACCCGACTCATTTTGCAAGCTTTTGATTTTACGGTCGACCATCCCTTACATATTCACCTAGTTCCTACACACATGATAGAACTACTATTGTCACGTTTTTATTTTCGCCAGCTGGGGCATATTCACAAAAATTAAACACCAAAATACATGCTGTGTGTACTGTGGACATACTAGAATTCTATAAGATTATAACTTTAGATGTAAACAACCACTTGTTCCTGATTTTCTTTAAAATATGAAAGATGGATACTATCTCAAATAATTTCTGAATGGATTGCCCCTGCAAATAATTCAAACCAACATGATCCATCCACTATTCTATTTGTTTATCTCCTTACAACAATGTAAAATGTGCAACTTACCTGTGTCAACAGTTACTTCCATGTCTTCAGAATTGTCAAACACTGCATCCAGTGCAGCATTGAATCTCTTGAAGGTGGGTGTGTCCATAAGTTCTGTGTTGAGACAGAGTTATAATTGTTAGAGATGTGGCATATTAAAGATAACACTACAATCATTCATCCGCTGCATAGAAGGCTTATTTCCATTTTAGAACATAGCATAACAGAAAGCTTTATAGAAAACCACTACATTGTATATGCATGCAAAACATATGGAATCCTCTTTATTCTAAAGAATTGTGTTCAATTGAAATAACGCTTACATGTATGTTTACCCAGAGCAAAGAAATACATTTACAAATTATTCATGGATTTTGACAGAGTGGGAAGAAAGGAGTGTAGCCATCTTAGTATTTAATAATATCACAGATCCTCAGATTATAGCAAATCACTTTGAATCATGCTGATAAAGAGAGAGGTCAGTTCTCTTTCCCTCTTTCTTTGTTTGACTATAATTTCTTTGTCTTGTAGAGGACTGTCACAATTCCCTAAGCTTATAAGTCATACTTTATGGCCAAATAATATGAATGCTAACAAATGTATGAAAACAAAAATATGATATAAACATGACAGTATCATATAAATGATAGTATTCATATGAATGTGAATTCATGATCAAAATATGTTTAAACCATCTTACCCTCATATTCTGCATCTGTCTGGCCCTTTTTCTTTTTAGGTTTTACTTCCTTCTTTGCTCGTTTAGCAGGTCCTGAAGATAACAGAACACAAAGATTGGAAATGTTGATAGAAATTACTTGGATCTAAAAAAAAATCATGAACTTTGTGATCAAACAAATTTCTAAAACTATTTCAAGCTACTCTCTGATGGGAAGGTGGCTCGGCTGCAACATAACCGATCGCCGCAAAATTTTGCACGGACCTTGAGAATCACGTAAAGAACACAAATCCATTGTTATTTTTCATCTAATATTATACATGTAATTTATGCAAATCATATGCATAAAGATACATTTTGCTTCATAATCAAGTAAAGAACAGCCTTGGATATAAAATCTTAAAGCAAGAAGTTCTTTGAAACCTTAAAAACATTATTACCTAAGAAAAAATTGTGAAAGTGATTTCAATTTTATGTATTCTATTTTTAATGAATTTCTTGTGTATTTCACTATTTTTTAACTTTAGCTTTTTGGGTTTTGTTAAAGTCTGCTGTTATCTGAACCAATATTCAGTTAGAATAGATGATAATTACAGCTTAAAGGAGAATGAACCCCCCCCCCCCAAATACATGCATTTTAATAGAAGCAGGAAAATAAAAAAAGTTATATTTGAAATCCTAAAATTGCTAAATGAATGGAGATATGAAATTGGCAATGTCCTCATCATGCTAATGAAATGCTGTAATGTAAATGTGCTACACTTTCCAAGTGCCTTATAAAAATAATGTTCTAAAAATCCACTTTCCTTGAATATATCTTAGAATATTTGATTTCTGTATTATAGTAGGTGTTCATAAAATTATTCCTCACAATATATTTCAAGCACAATGTTGATAATTCAATTTTCTTTAATAGCAAAAATCTGATAATTTTCTTATTACTTATAAAGAGAGAGCACAAAAACATTATAGCTTCTCATTAGCATAATGATTATGTTGCCAATTTCATTTAGCAATTTTAGATTTTTAAAATCTTAATTTTTTTTATTCTTTATCCGTTTTTCCTCAAACTTTCAGTGATATGCTAAGATTTTTCTGCTTCTGTTAAAGTGTCTACAGGTTTGGGGTTTCATTCTCCTTTAAAGAAGAAATCATAGGTGATAAAGGAGGAACATGAGGAAATGCAGTTTCTATTTGTATTGTACACATAACTCAGAATTTCTCTGTATTCAGGCTGACATAAAGTCATAAAGGGTCATGTGAATCTGTGACAATATGATTGATTTTTGTAAACTTGGTGTCAGAAGATGCGCAAGACTTGAAAGAAAAAAAGTCAGAAAATTGCGTGCCACAAAATTTCTTTAGAGAGGGAGGCCTCCCAGGCCCCCCACCCAGTACAGTAAGGGTTAATTATTCACCTGTTCTGCACTTTCTAACCTGAGAGAAAAAAACCTACAGAGAAATCAAAACAGTTTATGACTGTCGTTATTTTTAGAACTACAGATTAACTTTGAAAACAATATCAATTATTTTCCCCTCACCAGAATATCAACTGAAAGACTAGTGTTTCATGAAATTAAAAAAATAAATATAAATACATAAAAACATACACCAGTATCAAACCAATGGTACAAGAGCATGTGAACGGTTTTCAAGTATTAAAAAAGATAAGTGTGCTTACGTTCTTCTTCATTCTCTGCTTCCTCTTCTTCATTCCTCTCAATGAAAATAGGAGCATTTTCCATGGGAGGTCCTTCTGGGACAGGTGAAGGTGCCTTTGCTCGTGAATACGACGGAGACCTGCTGCTCGATGCTGCAGGAGGGGCCCATGCATCATTGTCTGGTGCACTGGCCGTAGAGGGACGGTGGCGTGGACTGCTACTGGGTGAAATCTCACAATAATTGACAGACCCCCTTCCCCTTTTCTTTCCCCTGCTGTCCAGTTTCATAGGAATCAGCTCATCTTCAATGGATGAGGGTAAGAGCTTGGTGAGGACAACTCGAGGTTGGGCTGTTTTGGCACGTGCATGCTCTGATGGCTCTGAAAGGACGAATGTCATTTTGAGGGTTGAAAAATAAATCTTATAGCATGAGATCTGCATATATAAAGACTACTATGGGAGACAAGAGATGTGGTCTTTATAGGAAGGTTGTCTTCATTATAGGTTGCAAGGAGGAAACACTTTACACGGCAACAATAAATGTGGTCATTATGTAAAGTTGGTTCCAAAAGCAGGTTCCAGTGCAGCTAATATTCCTATTAGTAATGAATCACTAATTGTAAAATTTGAAAAAGAACATGCCACTTAATAAAAATTTAACTTTATGAAGGCCATAGGGCATCTTATTTTTCCACTTCTACGCCAAGAAGCTCATAAATAAATTTGGAGAAAATATAAATTATGATAGCGTATAAAATAAAACCTGAAACTTATGTAACAAATTTGTTTTTGCTGACTGCCTATGGCAGATGTTATCAGAGCAAAAACTATTGCAAATTGCAAAAGTTTGTTGTTGGACTATTAGCAAGTTTCTGATTTTACAGTACATGTTAACAGTAAAGGAGGTATTTCGAAGGACAAGAGCAGCAACACACACTCCAACACAAACCTGCATCCATGGGTTCCTCATTGTTTCCTTCATGAGCTCTCTCCACCTGCATAGGGGCCACATCAGTATCCCCTTGACCTTTGCTTACATGAGTTCTTGATGACTCTTCCTTTTTATGCACAGACTCTACAGGCTTATCAGGACTTATGCTCTTGCCTGAAGATTCTGCTTTACTTTGCGCATCACTGTTTGATTCATTCCTTAGTCTCAAAACACTCTTTCTTGTTGGTCCAGCAATGCTATCATTTTTATCTACATGTTGCTGATTGCTTGCTGGAGCCGTTCCTGGAGTCCTGTTTGGCTCACTGACTCTTTGTTCAGTTCTCTTTTCCTTTGAATGCTGTTGATGAATGACACCTTGTTGCTGGTGGTGCTGATGCTGCTGCGCATTGACTGGTATTTCTGGTTGCAATCTTTGGTCAGGCACTTCAGTTTTGATATCAGAATTTGATGGTGGTTGTTCCACACTAGGAGGCTTGGACTGTTCTCCGCTGGTGGAAGGCTCACTTTCGCTAGCTTTTGGCGACGTGACAGGCTTTCGGGCAATCTTCAGGGTGATTTTGGGTAACCCTGAATGCGTTGGGGACTGAATGATGTTATAACTGACTTCATCTTTATCTTTTTTGTCCTTTTCTTTCTTGTCTTTATCTTTCCTGTCCTTCCTCTTCTTTCGTTTAGACGACCAGCGAGTTCTCCCGGCGTCTGCATTGTCTGATTCTGGCATGCCTGCCGAAGACTCTCCTTGAGTATCAACAGGAGTCTCAGGCTGATTACTGGTATTAGAATTCTGATGAACACAGAAAAAAAACCAAAAAAAAAAACATGTTAAGTAGAGTTTCTAGTTCATTCTGATGTGATGATTTGTTCCCGTAGATTCCCTATTTATGGTTTACAAGATTAAAGAAATTGAAAAGAAGTATTTGTATTAATGAATGAAAACTTTTTTTCTTCTTCTGAATCATGAAATCATAAAAAATGTGGTTAAGTGATGTAATGACGTACTCTGCTTATACAATTTCCCATCAATAAAAGAGTGCTAGTCAGGTAATATATCTGAAAGTCATTATAAAAAACCAGGTCTTAATTTACACATTCCACAGAAAACATAACTGTCAATTTTCTATTCTCAATGAATATTCTGCATGAACTACTAGATTTGTGGAGATAACTGTATCAATAAAATTGCACAAACATCAACCAATCTAGCTAATTACATCTAACCAGCAAATCTAATGAAAAGACATATTTCTCCTCACTGTATGATTTGTCTCCGAGGAGCAAGACTGGGATCTGGTGGGACGTACTCTTACATCGGCGACTTCATTATTGTGCACAGAGTTGACTGCTTGCCTCTCATCTTCTCTTGTGGCTGTGGCTGGAGCTACAAAGCAGAAGGATAGAGGAGATTTCAGTGAATACATGCTCCTGGGATTGATAAAAAGTAAATAGCCTCTTAATTCCTTTTCTATGGTAAAAAAAAAAAAAAGAAGTTAAAAAAAGGATCAGTGAGTTGCTGTGTACACATATGTAAAACCTTTCGATTACAAAGCTTGAAAAGGAATTAAAGATTTACATTTCCCATAAAGCCCTGAAAGGCCATTTCAAAGTTAGAAGTTGAAGAAACCTACTTAATCCTATATATCATTTGGTTTTGTTGGTAATTTCATTAATCTTGAGGTACGGAAAGGACATTCTCTATGGTTTCACATGGATATTTATTTAATTCAACTAATTCATTTTTGAATACTTCAGAGTCAATCAATCAATCACAATAGATACAGTTGTCTTCCTTCAAAAACAAAAACAAAAAACGACATTCTACATAAGAGCAAATGATGAACATGTGGCGATAGTAAATCATACCTCTCGAAGGTGACCTCTGTGACCTTGTCTGTGAGTTGGGGGTTCCAACTGATGGCGGGGTAGCTGGGAACATAGGACTACTGGCTGGAGCTGGAGAAAACTGGTTAGCTGCATAGCCATTGAGAGGAGCTTGGGCTGAGCCTAAGAAAATCATAAAATGTCATTTATTATTTGATTGGATGTAAGCATTCAGAATGAGAAATTCTAAAGACAACTTCTTGGTGTCCACTAGAAATACATAAGTGATGGAAAGAGGACAGGTCCAAACTATCTTGTCCAATACATCACCAGCTATGTTTAGTTTACCTCATGACTGTATCAAGCTGAAAAAATATCAAGTAAAATGATTCCTTTAAGTTAATTATGTTCACATTTCTTTAATACAAATCCATATTACTTGGTAACATATGGGATAGACCTAGTACTTGCCCATGGATGGATGAACATTAAAACAGTGGTTTACATAATTCCTAGCTCCTTGGCAATTGTTGTATTCAAAAATAAAAGTTTACTAGAAAAAGGAAAATATGCAAGATCCGCACTATAACAAACTGAAAAGGGACCAGCCTCAACAAGCAAACAATGTTGGTGCTTGATCGTATTCATCCAAATGAATAATCTAAGTCATGTTATCAGCTTGAATTGGCCATGACATATGATTTTAGTAGTGTTTTGGATTGGTTACTCTACCTTGTGCAGAAACAGAGCCAGGCTGTTGGAATTGATGCTGGTTTCCATGAGGGGTGCTGGCACCAGGGGATGAAGAATTACTGGGCCCACCACGGGGAGAATACGAACTGTGCTGACCTGATCCACTCCCTAGGACATAATGTACACAAGTCAAAGATTTAGCCCATATCACAAAAATATTTTTAGAAGAGACAATAGTAGATAATACTTTTTGCAAAGATCTTACATAGGACAAAAATATACATTTTTTTTGTGCATCAATATTCTCTCAAATTAACTATTTTTAAAAATTTTTTTTAATAATTGGACCTGAGTTACCCAACCGACTTGAATTTCCTTTCAAGGATTTTTTTTTGGCAATTTCTTAATCACTTATTATTTTGACATCCTACTATTAGGGGCCTTGGTTTAACACAAGTTTTGGACATTACAATTGTAGGAGAAAGGAAGATTTCATTACCAAGTGATCTTATTATACTTCATACTTACCACTAATCTGTTCCACCCTAGACTTAAATACGTTGGGATTCCGGGCAAGAATTGCTTGAAGAAGTGCTGGCACCTCACCCTCTACTTCATTGCTAGTTGTCTTGTCTTTCAGCTCTCTGTAGGAGACATAAAAAGTAAGGTAAATTAAATTTTTACTAGATGAGGAATTATACTGTGATCATGATCTACTTCTACACAGCCTTCTCATAAGTACAACGTGCAATGACATGGCAAGAAACTAAAGTAAAGGAAAGTAAAGTGTAGACAAGTGAAAGTTTGTAACTGTAACCACTTAGGACGATGGGTACCTTGCTATTCATCAAAAAGAATCCAAGAAGTCAGACAAATGGATAGAGGAAGCTTGCAAATATTGTGTGTATGGCAAAACAGCTTTAAAAAACGCTCACCAAATGAAAGATAAAATGTCTAGACATACAAAAAGTACATTACATTCATGTAAAGAACAAAAAACAACAAACAAACAAAAAAAAAGGTAGAAACTAACAAACAAATATAAAATAAAGTTAGAGTACTTCAAAAGTAACAGACAAAAGTTATAATTAATTACATATTCCATTTAGAGTAAACTATTTGGAATAAAAGAAACAGTAACTTGACATCAACTTGAGATAAGAAAACATTACAAGACAAAATACTACTAATATGACTTAGGGGGTTAAGTTGACCCTGGGGTCGGTGGGGTGGTAGTCCAGGGTGTAGTTGCCCTAGAATCTTGAAATACATCTTACATATGATCTGTATCAGTCTGGCTGAGGACATGAAGAAGTTGAGGAATCAGGTTTTCATCCTGCCTCCCAAGCAGTCGCTGTGCTTCTTCTGCAATTTGGGGTGTGTAGAGAAGGCCTTTGCTGTTGATTGCACTGGGTAGGGGCGAGGGCAGGGGCAACTCTGTCAACACTGCCAATGAAAGAAGAAAATCACAGGCATGAAAAGTGCTGTTAAAAAAAAACACTGAAAAACTTTCGCGAACCAAAGCGAGGGAGCGAAGCGACCGAGCGGGGGAGGGTGTAGGAGGGGGGTATCCCCCCTCCCACGGTAGGGAAATTTTTCAAATTTGGGGTTAAGAATTGTGCAATCTAGTGCATTCTGTGGTGAGATATTTAACCTCATATTCAATGAGAATCTGGATTAAGATGATTCTATATAGCATAAGTCATACCCCAAAACAGGCTCTGAATACACATTTTTATCAATACCACCGAATGTGTTTAATGTGTATTATGTGCAGAGCACTTTCATGAATAAAACTGAGCTGAATAAGCAACAAATAATCCACTTTCCAAAATCCAAACTTACTTTTCTAGACTAGTAAGTTGTTGTGACTTCGTGCCGTGCGTTCAACACAGCCGCCGTGAGCGATCAAAATATCTCATCGTCGATGATCACACACCTTGCAAAATGCATGCCGTTTACTTTTTTCCAGATGCCGGGATGAAGTCAAACTTTAGTCTTATCCACAATCTTGCTATAAAACTGGGTATTTCCAAGGCTTATCCTTTTAATATTACAATCCAACTCGGCAAAAGACAGATCATTCGCTCACTTGAAACATCACGTCGCGACTGCACTGGCAAACACATGTGCACTGCACATGCGTTGTGTGACTGTGTACATGTAATAACATGCATTTGCTTGTAGTATGAATAGCCTTCCGCCTTCATGCGAGTGCGCAATTACGGGCGGGGGTATTTTGCGTATGCACACAAATCCTCTGCGGTTATTAGGCGATCCCTTCGCATGCACGTAGAGAGCATACACGGACACGAGGTGCAGTGCGAGTATTTATGTGTAGTAAGTTAAGGGATCGCCTCCGATTCCGTCTTTATTGCATGCCCATGTATTACTGTGTATACACGATGGCATATGCGCGGAAATTGGATTTTTTTTTATATGGAAAAGTGAAATACGCGGAAAAAAATCTAGGATCGGAGGAAAAAGCGGAAATCCGCGGATACGCGGAAAATTTTCATGCCTGAAATCAACATAAATCATTTTATTTCATGAACTACAAAATAAAACTCTTTGGAAAAATCTGACAAAGAAGAGTTTTTGAAATCCACTTCTAGTCCTAGTCCACATATCAAATATTAAATGTACTATTGCAAATATTGACATGGTTGTGTAAGAAGTTCAACTTCTTAATTTGGCTTAGAATGTACGGAGAACATCCCTGAAAGATTGAAGGAAAATGATAATTACGGGAAATTAAGTTTCATTTTAAAGTAAAAAAAACAAAACAAAATATTTGTAACACTGTATGAATAACCCTAAAAACATATTATCATCACAAAAGGGATACAAATATCAAAGGAATTCATAATGTTGTCACAACCTACATAATCTTTCTTCTCTCACATTTTGGAATGATTCAAACAAAAAGTTTAAGCTCAATCTATTTGTTTTATCAATCAATCATTAAAAAAAAAGATAACATTGATGCAAAATATGAACAGATATAAACATACAAGATTTAAAAAAAATGGGGAACTATATATTAATGAAACATTCTATGAATGTCAGTCACTTTTTAATCAAATAAGTAGTCATTCTGAATGTCTGATCAGAGAATACGAATCAAATAGATCTACTTTGGAACTGCAATTTACTTCCTACATTAAAGGAATGATAAAAGAATGATACAGGTTTATTATCAGATGAAAATCAAAGTTCACTTACAGTCTGTTAGACTTGTAATTCCTGCAAGAGTTGTGATGGGAACACTTGGCACTTCTCCATTCATTCTGATGATAGAGGTTTACTACTGCAATACAGATGGTATAATTGAGAAGAATAAAATTCACATTTACACAGACTACATGTAAGTCACCATTACATCTGAAGAAAGTTATTTTGCAAATAAAAATATGTGAAACACAATTTCAAAGCATATATGGCACTGCAGTTGTGTTGTAAGAAAGCAGTTTTAAGGAAGTAAATCTGCCAAACATCTACATAACAACTGCAGGTGCATGATAATTGCAAAAGTACAGCATCAAAATCTAAAAGGAATTTGTGCAGAGTATTCAATGCTCAGCAATAAGTATTTTCTTTTCGATGCAAAATTTGTATGGCTGAAGAAAGCGTGATATACTGGATATTGCTAATTTTACCAGTAGCTACTTGCTCTAGCAGTCTAGCTCTAAATTATAAATCCTGGGTGAAGTTTGATAACTTGTTCTAGTATCACAAGCAAGCATGTTTTTAACAGTCAGTGGCTAATACTATAGCACTAAAAAAAAAAAAAAAAAAAAATGATTGATGCCTTTTCTTGCATTTGGAGGACACCTCTAAGTTCTGATCCCTTCTTTTCATGACCATTGAGTTTGGGAATTGCTTGTTATGCTAAGCACTAATTACCCATAACAAGCTAGCAGCCTACACTACAGTTCAGTTCATCTTTTAGTGATGTTTTGCATTATATCCGGAATGCTATGAATTACACATAGTCTAATACATGTACATATTTAGAAATAGGAAAACAAAATATTTTAAATCTTTTAAAGTACCGGTACATGTAGATCTTTGTTGCTGTACATTGTGCCATTCATGATAAAGAATAGGAGGAAGAATATAATTAAAGTCCCTAATTGGCAATGTGGAGTGGAATTTATAATCATGATTTTATTAAAAATTGGCAATTTCGAGGTGTTTCGAGGTGTTTTTTTTTTTCTTTAAAGGTCTGTCCGAGACGTATAATCAAGGACTGTATTTCCGAACAGATTGTATTACCGAACGTGTACAGTTAAGCGCCTAAAATGGGTTTTCATACGCGTGGAATTACGCGTATGAAAACCACACTATTGAAACAAAGGTTGTGTCTTTTTCCCATAGGTTTCACACGTTCGGAAATACAGTACCTTTTTCAAGGGACCAAAACGCCGCGTCGTTGGGAAGGGGTTCACTCGGAAGGGAATATCGTATTAAATCTAGATCTATGTTGTCTTTTTAAAATTCTATCAACTTCTTTTTCTGTAGGACTTTGAAAGTTTGAGCATTCATTTTGTAAGTTTGACAAATATTCGTTTGATATTTTATTTGCTATCATTGATTTTCTGAAAAGTTTTCGGACACTGGATCCACCACCATAAATAACCTGTTTTGTTAATAGTCTACACGTTTGTCAAAACTCAATTAGACTCCACTGTTACTCCACACACACTGACATGATGAGATTTTATTTTTAGTGACGTCTGTAACACACACACGTCATTTAAAAGAACCTGCCCATTTCATCATTCTTTCATCATCCTCATGATCATCATGATGTTCCTTTTTGAAATTGAAGTTTCAACTTTAATTTCAAAGTTCACTTCAATTCAAATCAAATTCAAAGTCAAAGTTCAAGATCGTACCATACACATGATCCTAATGACGTGTTTCTACCACTGTTCCTTCATATTAACACTCTATTATTAAAAAAAGAAGTAATTGTCCTTGCCTCGCAATAATTAATTACCAGTCAGACGAGTAATGTTACTAGGTCTGATTGCGGAACAATTAGACAGAGATCTCGGAGCTACGGTCGTCTCCTTGCCATGTCTGCGGTACACGTCGGGCTACGCACCCATTGACATCCCGCACGCAATGCTTTAGCGTATACGGCGGCCGATATGAACAATAATTTGGTGAGCGGCACCGAAGCGAAACACACGATAATAACGCACTTCTAACAACTAAATATGTAAACCATATTTCATATTAGACTTACATGAATCTTAAGGAACCATGAGGTTTCATGGAAGAATGAAAAATGCCAGTGAATGTGTCATAAATCTACCGGTTTTCCGAAATTTTTGTCATGGCTAGACGCGCCAAAACAACAAAACCGCATCACTATCTTGTAACATAAATGACATTGGTGACCAAATAGTAGTGCGCGTTTCACACTTGGAATAAAATGCAAGAAATTTTGACTTTATTTTTAAAGTATATGACATAAACTTAATAAATAAATCTAAATAGCTTTCATAAATCAAAGTATTTTATTCTCATATTGCTTTATTTCACATCGGGTTACTAACTACATTTCAATAAAAGTGCACGAACATTCAAAATGGCGATGTCTATCAATTTTACTTCCGACAGTATCGTCTGCCATTATACATTGCGCGAATGCCATTCATTATACAGGTCAAAGTTTAAATGGCTATTTACATCCGGTGGTCACACACACGTGCAATTTTACGAAGAGAGTCGTCAGTTATCTTGTAAGACATAAGATAGAGCCTTAAACTTGTTTTGTTATATTTTGTTATATTTGTATGAATGCGTGTGTTCATAACGAACGGTAAATGTAGAGAACGTGTGTGTTATTCTTGTTCATGCGTGGTCGTAACTAATTGGTATTTGTGCAGCTTCCTCAGCTCAGCCCGCGTCATCAGCGGCAGCTGTTGTTACTTTCTGCCTGTCCTAGCCCACCAGTAATACTAGTAACTGTTACTGTTAGATTATAGATAGGGTCTAAGAAGACTGAGTAAGACTCTACTCTAGATTCTAGAAGACTTTTCACTGTCAAAGCGGGCTTAGTTCGGACTAAGTCAGGATCAATAGATCCGCATCTATAAGACCTGATAGCGTTCATATTTCAGCAGCAAGACCGGCTGCATCGCGTCTGCTACTGTTACTAGTACTAGTTAGTGGCTGTAGTGCTATTCCTCTGGCCATAGGTATGGCTATGCCTATGCGCATTTGTTTCCATGGTTTCTGCGGTGTCCCCCCCCCCCCCCCCCCCCCCGTTGCTGTGATATTTATAACTGGTCTAGGTACTTTGTGTTGTTCTATCTTTCTTTGTTATTCTTTGTTTTTATGCTTCTTATCTTCTTTTCTTTTCATTGTTTTATCTTATTTTATTTTGTTTTTACTAGACCTAAGTTAGCTGTCTAACTTTAGTTACTATCTTCTTCTCATTCTTTTTCTTGTGACATGTTTGTTTTTTAATTTTTTCTTCTATCTTCTTCTCTTTCTATCTTTCCTTATGTTATTCCTTGTTTTTTCCTTCTATGTTCTTCTCCTTCTGTCTTTCATTATATTATTTGTTTTTCCTTCTATCTTCTCTTAATTATGTTATTCTTTGTTTTCATCCTTTTCTTTCCGTCTTTCAGAATAATTATTCTTTGTTAAATTTCCTTCTCTCTTCTTTGTTTTTCCTTCTTCTTTTTCTATATTTCCTCATGCTGTTCTTTGCTTTTCTTGCTATCTTCTCTTCAAGTTCTACCTTCCCTCATGCTTTCATTATGTTATTCTTCGATTTTTTTTGTGTTGTAACTTGTTCTTTGTTTAAATTATCCTATCTCTTTTCTTTCTATCTTCCCTGTGCTATTCTTTGTTTTTCCTTCTAATTTTCTCTTTCTATCACTCCCTCTTTTTGTCCCCGCCGAACGAAGTTCGCGAGGGGACTATGAAACGGGCTCCGTACGTGTGTGCGTGTGTGTGTGTGTGTGTGTGTGTGTGTGTGTGTCCGTCCGTCCGTCCGTCTGTCCGTGTGTGCTCAAATGTTAGAAAATGCTACTTCTCCGTCATTTCTTGGCCGATTTTGATTCTGATTGTTTTATCTGATAGGGCTGGGTGGGGGCTTCCAAACTTCTACACAGAATTTTGAAATTCATTAATTATGCAAATTTATGCAAATTTATTCAAAATTGACGAAAAATGCTACTTCTCTATTTCACATCGGATTTTGATTCCGATTGTTTTATCTGATAGGGCTGGGTGGGGGCTTCCAAACTTCTACACAGAATTTTGAAATTCATTATTCATGCAAATTTATGCAAATTTATTCAAAATGGCTGAAGGTTCATAATGTTTTCATGTTTTATATTTCAGTTGTATACATGCATTGTTGGTATTCTCTTCTTTTGCATGCAGTAACATTATTATTTTATTCACTAAAGTTTTTCACTGAAGTTTTAAGGTTCAGGCTAGTTAATTTCAACAGATCTGCACTTCCGGCGGGGACATTTATTACGCATTGCGTAATTTACTCATTCACTTGTATTCTTTGTTTTTTCTTCTATCTTCTTCTTCTCTTTCTATCTTTCCTTACGTTATTATTTTTTATTCCTTCTATCTTCTCTTTTTATCATTCCTTATATTCTTTTTATGCCTCCGCCCACCGAAGGTGGTTCTGGAGGCATTATGTTTTGGGGTTGTCTGTCCGTCCTGCTTTCTCGTTCTCGCAATAACTCAAGAACCACACAAGGTATAAACTTCAAACTGGGTGTCAGTATGTATCACCATAGGAAGACAATCTCATTAGATTTTGGGGTACGTAGCTCAAAGGTCAAAGGTCACAGGTCAATTTCTGAAATTTGCGGGTGTTGGCCTTGTTAAGGTGATATCTCAAGAACCATTTGAAGTATGAACTTCAAACTTGGTGCTAGTATGTATCACCATAGGAAGACTATCTGATTGGGGTACATAGGTCAAAGGTCGTGGAGGTCATTTACCGTGAAATTTCCTTTTTTTGCCTTGTAAACATTCTCTTGAGCCATTAACTTCAAACTTGGAACTAATATACATCACCATATTGAGACAAACTGATTAGAGTTTTGTTCGTGAACGTCTTGGTCAAAGATTACATGTCATAGAGGTCATTGTATGTGAAATTAATGTTTTTTAGCTTTTTCATTACCATATCTCAACTATTTTGTATTCGTGACTAGGAGGAGATAAAGTGAACAGACTTTTGGGTTTGTTTTTAGGTCAAATGTCAAAGAGGTCAATTAACATGTAATTGTAGGCTTTTTATTCTGGTTATCACAATATTTCAAGAACAGTTTGAGCCATCAACTGAATTTAGGCAGAGGCTACATGTAGGAGACGCAGTCGCATTCATCTTGGTTTATTTCTGGGGGGGGGGCACTTCTCATTAGTTTGGCCAATGGTTATGACAAAACATCTCACTTGAACTTATTTATTTCACACACAGGTTTAGAAAAGAATTTCCTTGAAAAATATGATGATTTATAAAATATTTTGTGCAGAATAATATATTATGTCTAACTCTATCTCAATTTTTTTTGATAAGGGGTGCCACATTTTTTTCCTTTTTTTTTACCTAAGGTATGTCAATTTCATTTCAAAATGGGGGTGGTACACAGATGGAATATGTACCCCCCTTATCTTTGCTGCATAAGACAAGTCAGTTAACAACTTGGCCCATGAGACGTTAACTAGTTTCCTTCTCCTCCATTAGATTACAGGTCAAAGGTTACAGACCGTGAAGGACTCTATTCTTATAGTTTGATTGTAGATTCATCATAGATCAATAGAACCATCATGTTCAAGAAGCCGTTCCATACCAAGTCCAATGCAGCGATGAAAGGATCGGACAAGTAAGTTGAAAAGTTGAATTTCTGGTTAGATCTTGAGAATTATAGAATTTGGGTTACGAAAATGGTTGAGCCTCAGTGACGGCTTATAAAGTGTACATGTATGCCATATTTTTTTATCTCAAGTCCTCATGTTGATTTGTTCCCTTTCTGTTTTTCTATTTTGATGCACAATGATCTGTAATCAGGTGCATAAAACTTACCATTAATGGTAACTCTGTCATCAGTGGTAGCTACCATAGTAACATTACTCAACTGCCAATCAAATTCAAGGTTTAAATGGAAGTTACCATTGATGGCAAAGTTACCATCAATGATAAGTTTTATGCAATGGTGCCCAGGTCTTATGATACAAATGATGCAAAAACTGAGAGTTTCAATTTACCCCCCCCCCCAAAAAAAAAGGAAAAAAATATTCCGCAGAAAGGCAGAAGGTATTCATGTTGTACTATTAACAGGCCCTACCTTTCGAATGCTGCTGCTCCTTGTGTAACTATTTATAAATTGGCCAATTAGTGACACAATAACCAGATTAGTAAGTGGCAAGGATTAAGTGGGCTATTAAGCTTTGTGTTAATCCTATCTCAAACAAAATTAGTAATCCCCTTCACTGAACTGACTGGCAGTATTAATGGTGATCTGGTAATTGCTGTTCCTATTCCTTGAAAGTGCTCAGTAGGAAAAGAATCAGACAAGCTTTTTGCCAAACATTTTTAAAAAGAAATCTTGATACAAATATTTTGTCTTTATTTTGTCTTTATGGTAAATCCTGCATAAATTATATTCATTTATTTGTCTCTCTTTCACTGCCTCTCTCTATCTTTCTTTCCCCTCCCTCTCTCAAGGCGTAAGATGAAGAGCTCTGTGCTGCAGCAGTTTAGTGAGATCACCTCAGAACAAGTAGACTCCATCTTCCCTAACAAATCCCAAACAACCGCCATGAAGATACAAACGCATACAGGGGAACATATGATGGTCTATTGTGTAGATGGTGTGCCGGCTTTCTTTGAAAATGAGAGAGTTCTATATCCTACAGGTATTACATTTCATGATTTAAATGTTGTACATGAATTGAATTGAATTTATTAAACATCATTAAATGTCAATATTCTGTTCATAAACAAAAGAGTATATCATGAATATATATATAACAAAGTATAGATACAAATATTCAGAGTGTATAACACAAGTATATGTCAAATGGAAGGTAAATCCAAAAATGATACAATGAAAAATATGAACAGTGAATTCATAATAATTTAGGATAGTATCTGAAAACATACTATATTATGTTATACATGCATATCTACTAGTAACTGTCCTCTATGCTGCATTTTAGTTTAGCAATTTTACCTTGACTGTTGACTCCCGTCACTACATACACTCACATTTTCTGTTGTAGGGAATTCTCGTTCGGGTACCCGGTCCCCGCCCGAAATTTTCGAGTCCAACCCGGGTTTGGAAAAACCCGTGATGACTCAGCCCTAATATCTAGAGTACATGTAGTAAGTGCTTTCTTAGGTATATCCTGTATATTACCAAGTGCTATGGAATTGGGAACATAATTTACATTAGAAAATATTATATTTTATACTTTGTTGGATTCAAGCTCTAGTCGGGTTATCGGCTTCATACAGTCATCAGGGCCCTGTTTCATAGAACTTGTTATCAATAAAAAGTTACAATAATTGTTATAAGCTACTGAAATCCTTGAATCTGATTGGTTGAGAGTGAATTTGTCATAGAAATGAGGCAGTTGTTATTGATAACAAGTTTTATGAAATGGGGCCCTGATATACTTAAATCTTAGATGTGGTTGGTAAAATATGAGACAAATTAGCTTGGACTTTTGCAATGCTTTTGCAAATGTAGTCCTTTAAAAACTAACATAATTCTGTAACTGAATAAATGAAGCAAGGAAAATGATGTTATTATGAAATCAACATTTTTGTTTTCATTTCATGAACTGAATAAAGACCTTGACTACTTGGTTAAATCAGTGGACTAAGCTAAACCAGGGCCCAGTTTCATAAGTCTTGTTATCAATAACAAGTGCCACAAATCTATAACAAATCTGCTCCCAGCCAATCAGATGCAAGTATTTCAGTAGCTTATAACAGGTTGGACTTAATCCACCTTCATGAATACAAGCCTTTCTATTCTTATTTTGTCTTATCACAGTTTACACTCTCTGGAAATGTCCATCATTGTTGCCATGTCTTACTACATACCCCCCTGTCATAGGGAAGATGCTTGGTGGAGCAGGTAATGATAAAAATTTATCATGTCTGAGTGATAATTGTGATGGTGATTATATTAAAGGCACAGTGAATAATGTACATGTAAACAGGGAATTACTTGTCAATAAAGCCAGGGTAAAAATATCCAAAGTCCTTTGAAAGCGCATGGAGATATTATATCATAATGTGATATGCGCTATACAAGAACGGAATATTATTATTATTATTATTATTATTATTACTTTATAGTAATGATGATGATGATAATGATGATGATAATTATGATGCACTTTAATCATAAAAACCATGATGCTGATGGAGATGATGATGATGATTATTATTATGATTCTGTTTCTGATTATGATTATGCTTAAATGATGATAATTACCAAAGATGATGATGATAACAATGACTAAAGATGATGATTATGATGATGATGGTATTTATTATGATTTTTGTGATAATGATGAAGATAGTTTTGATGATAATTAAAGTAATGGTGATTGTAATGAATATGATATTGATGATGTTAAAAATAGTAATGACGATGACCTTATTAATTTTGTTTCAATCAGCTGATCACTCTCTGTTAATTCCTGCTTTCAGATCTCATGCTACCAGGTGTAGTCATTCCAGAGACTGGACTTCCCCCTCTGGAGAAATCACAACTATGCAGTGTGAATGTTGTTGGTAACCTAGCTCCTGTTGCCATAGGAACCGCATCCATGTCCTCATCAGATATGTTTGCTAGTGCAATGAAAGGAAAAGGAGTCCTTACGCTACACTGTATAGGAGACCACCTGTGGTAAAATATAATGAATGTATTTATTGTATTCTGTCTCCCTGTCTCCCATTGTTTCTTCTTTCTCTCATTCTTTTAATCTCTATTCCTAAGTATTTGAGGCTGTCTCAAAATTCTATGTCCTTTTGGTCTCACTTTGGATGCTTCCTCCTACTCCTATTCTTGTGAAACATACTACTATGCGGCATGCAGAGTAAGAAGACTTTTGTATTTTCTAAGATTTTTGTATTTTCTAAGATTTTTGTATATCTGGAATTATCCAATTCATTTAATGTAATCATTCAAGCACATTTACATTTTCTCAAGGCTTTGTGTATTTAAATATTATTGTTAGTTCTTTGGTCACAAAATCTTTCTTTCTGGGTGGGAGACCAAAATATGTCAGATGTAGTAAAGAATTACATTTCTGTGCATGAGAAGTGATCTTTAATATATTACCTGCTTTTTCTATTTAGGGAGGCTGGTGGTAAACTAAAACCACCACAGATTAACCCAACCAACCAAGATCCTACATCTCCCAGTGACAGTGCAATTAACAAACAGAACTCTGCAAGTAAAAATGATGAAAATGTGGAGAGAACTGAAGGCTTAGATGGCCAAAGTGCCACAGATGGACATATATGTGAAGGAGATGGTGATGGAGGTGGTGATGGTGACGGTTTAGAGGAGGATGTTGCTGGTCTGTCGCTAGGAGCAGTTGGAGGAGAGCAGGAGCCATTGGAGGATGTCAGAGATGATGAAGTGTCACCAACGGGTCAGTTAGCTTGAAGATGATGACGGATGCTTTGTTATCGGACTAGAGATAGCAGTGTTTTTAGATGCTGTTCCAGTATAATTCTGAACAGTGCATGCTCATGAGAGCATCATCTTTAAATGATGTTCTGGTAGATTTGATTGCAGAGTTTCTTTTATACTTTATTGGGGAGAAACTTTTTACACTTTGCTCCTGCAGATTACATGCGCTGTAGCCTCCCCTATGAAAGATAATTATTTTGCATAGTTTACAACAAATGCATGATTTCCAAAGTATCATTCTGTTTTTTTTTATACTGGTTTAAAAATTAATGCATATGAGACAGCGCAAGACTGTACAGGCAGGTGTACAGGCAGTTAGGCAGTACTTTGAGCATGTACGAGTGTTGAGAAAAGTGTTATATTTTCCCTCCTACCTATTCCCTCCCTAAATACAAAATGATCTCTATCTGTACAGAAGCCATGGATGAGTTGCTCTACCAATGTTTATTGCATAGCCTTAAGAAGAAAGTGAAGCCGTCCGACTTGCCTCTGCTGACCAGCTCATTGTATAGGAATTACATGCAGACGTCTTGGTGAGCAACATCAACATACTGCCTTGTAAAAACGTGTTAAGGTTCCATCCTAAGATGAGGGGATAAACTGCCTCACAGAAATAGCTGTGGAAAATTGAAATAAGAGGTGCATTATGCACCACTGGTACATAATGTAAAGATCAGTGAGTATGCATACATGTACATGTAGGTCTACACAGGTTTCTCCGTAGGAATTACTCTACCCTTGATCCAATTTTGTGAAATGTGGCCTTTTCAGCATCCCAGGGGATTTGGAGGAGTAAAGCAATTTTTGGGGATGAAAGTATCCAGAGACCCATATTTATTATGCTTGTCTGTTTCCTTGTCAGTGAGAATTGACCTTTCTTATATCTTTTTTGAAGTCCACTACACTTTTTATTAGCACCAAAAGTGGTGTGCTTTGCTGAGAACCCTCGGTCTTCACGTACAACATTTTTCTACCCTCCCACCATTTACCTCTTTGTAGTATGTAGATAGTCTTCTTTCTGAATAACATGATTTCTATTTTGCTGAGACAGTTTTTTTTGAGGCAGTTCTTCAAAAATTTCTAAGGAACAATCGGTATCTGACATATTATTTTCTGATGTAGAATTTTAATTTAATTTTTGCATATTTTTGAAAATGTCGAATATCAGTAACATTTGTTCTGATGTAAAATATTTTACATTTTTGATGGAGTTTTTACAGAATAAAACTCCTGTCTCATGAATAATACTATGAAAATATATATTTTCTCATGAAAAGTTCTTGTGACTTTGATGTTTCTTTTCATGTTAGTCCAGAAGGGAAGACTCTAGATCTGAAGAAGTCCAGCTACAAGAAGCTATCCAAGTTCCTACGTGCCATGCAGGAGAAACGTCTCCTGGATGTGAGGGAGTTGAGCAAAGGAGTAGATACATTTTACATTTTTGATGGAGTTTTTACAGAATAAAACTCCTGTCTCATGAATAATACTATGAAAATATATATTTTCTCATGAAAAGTTCTTGTGACTTTGATGTTTCTTTTCATGTTAGTCCAGAAGGGAAGACTCTAGATCTGAAGAAGTCCAGCTACAAGAAGCTATCCAAGTTCCTACGTGCCATGCAGGAGAAACGTCTCCTGGATGTGAGGGAGTTGAGCAAAGGAGTAGATAGCATCACAGCCATTTACAAAGACCATGATGAGTGAGTCTTAACATGTTCTTTTTGTGTTAAGAGAATTTGACATATATCATAAGCCTCAATATACCTGAAGTCCACATATTTTCATATGATGCCCTTACACATTGGATGTAGTACCCTTCTCAAAATTACAAAGCTTAAGGCCACCATAGTTTTTCCTTCTTCACTTTGATTTCTAACTTTGTTAACATACTGGTAAACAAATCCCATACAGCTTTCAATGTGTGTGCAGCAAGAACTAGGGATATCATTTCCTTTTTGTTGTTGGAATCCTTGAATTATCTATTACTCACTATACTGTTATCGCTGTGATGGAATTGCCTTTATTTTTTGCATCAAGGATAAGGTCATTTGTACCTCTAGCTGACTCAGCTAATTCTGGTGAGCAGTCTGGTGAGGCAGCATCCAACCAATCCTCAGGCTCAAAGGCACCCGAAGGTCCCCCAGAGATCAGGCAGTTTTATGCTGTCAACCCAAACCAAGTACCTGTACTTCAACACAGTGGTTACAAGTAAGTTTGGGGGGAAGGTTCAACTTGTTAAAGGTGTAATTGATTACAATTATTGTTCAGTTAAATAATCATAAAAACTTTTTTTTTCAGTGACAACTTAGCATTTCCAAATGAAAATGAAAGAGGCTGACTTATGTTGTGTGTCTTCTCATGCTTAAAATATATATCATTCTAGAAAAAATGAAAGAAAAATGTACTGTCTTAAATGAGAAATTCTTCCATTTTATGGACTTAGCTGCGTTGTTGTTTACAAGAGATAATGGTTATTTATTCAGGTTGAAAAGCTGTGTATAAGTTTTCCAAAACCAGATTATACTTTGTTCAAAGAGATGATGGGTAAAAGAGGGAAACAACGACATTCATCACATTTCTTCCCTTTGGAAAATGCAAGTATTTTAGGGCTGAGTCATCACGGGTTTTTCCAAACCCGGGTTTGACTCGAAAATTTCGGGCGGGGACCGGGTACCCGAACGGGAATTCCCTACAACAGAAAATGTGAGTGTATGTAGTGACGGGAGTCAACAGTCAAGGTAAAATTGCTAAACTAAAATGCAGCATAGAGGACAGTTACTGAATCCAAATCGATAGAACAATGCTTTTCCCGAGAGAAATAACATTTCGGAATAAAAACAAAACATTAAGAAATACAGCCAAAGGTCTCTTTGTTACCTAAAATTGAGGGCTGAAAGAGGAAATCAAGCTTCGTGATAGATACCGTGCACGTTCAGGAATGAAGTCCGAATGTGAGTCACCTGTGCCCAGTGCGCACGAATACAGCCCTAGACCGTAATACACACAGACGAGGGTCGAATATAACTGATGTGATCGGATCAAAGTAAGCTTGAAAACACCTAAAAAAGAATTGTTTTACGGTAATTTTGTATTTTTGTTGTCGCTTACGTGGTATTTTTGGTTGTTTTCAAGCTTACTTTTGGCACGATCACATCAGTTATATTCGACCCTCGTCTGTGTGTATTACGGTATAAGGCTGTATTCGAGCGCACTGAGCGCCGGTGACTCCCATTCTGACTTCATTTCTGAACGCGCACGGTACCGCCTAGCTTGAATCTTCCTCGCAGCTCTATTTTTTTAGACTTGTGAAAAGACCTATCGTCGTCTGAAATGATTTCCATTTATTACTGTAGCAAATATAATTGGATTAAATTGAAATTCAGTTTGTGAATTGCATGTTTAAAGTTCTAAATTGCAATATATTAGTGCTAAAATTAGTTTGGAAAAACCCGAAATCCGAAAATGCAAACCCGGGTTTCAGCGTGACAGGCAGGGACCGGTCGGGGAACCGTTTCGACTCAGCCCTAAAGTATTTGCCAATGGAGATTTGAAATTAAGATCTTCATAAATCTCTTTCAACCCCTCCCCTCCCCTCCCCCCTCTCTCATTCTCTCTCTCTCTGTCTTTCCGGCATTCTACGTTTCACCTCACCATTATCATTTTGCTTGGTCTTTCAGGAAAGGTTCATGGATGACCAAGGAAGATGTCAGGAACGCTGTCACATCATACATCAAGAATGAGAGCTTGGTTGACCAAGGTAATTATGGGTAAGTCAGACTGGTCATTAGAAGTTATCTTGTAATGAAACTACATTTTAAGATAGGAAACCAAATATTTGTTCTTAACCCAACTGTTTATACAGTAGCAAATGGGTTTTGGGGACCATTTAGCTGTAAGAAAGTCATAAATCATATACGCTAAAAATCGCCAACGTACATGGATGTTTAGTGAAGTATCAGCGATACTTTTCATGGTGGAGAAACTGAATTGTAAGTTTAGTTTTCAGGGTTACACCATGTAATCTTCAAGGAATAAGAGCCCTATACATCCATATACATCCTATACATCCATAAGTATATGGATGTATAGGATTATCATTTTAATGCCTCGGTTGACCCAAGGACTCTAGCCCACGCTACGGCATGCTTGGTATTAAGTAGGTCAAATTTCATTTAAAATTATGTTGAATTTCTGCGACAATTCTATATATCATCATTAGCAGATAGAGTGGTAGTCACTAAACCAGCTGTGGCTGAATTTGTACTTGTAGGTCAGGTGGATACAGTGGAAACTCACTATAAAAGGACCTTGGGACCATGAAAATTACCTTGTTACACATGTATATCAGGAATCTCCTTATATCAGGGTAAAAAAAAAAGAGAATAAGAAGATATGGGACCAGCAAAATTACCTTGTTATATTAGGACTCCACTGTACATCAATTTATTGATAGACCAATGTTTTTGTTCTTTTTCAGCCGTGTCATGTTAGATCCTATACTCCATGATGCTGCCATAAACAAGTCTGAAGGTAGTGTCAGTCATCTGAAATGGGACCAGCTATTCACCAGGTAGGAATGAGAGTAGGCCAAATAGTTTGGTTGTCCCCTCCCCACTTCCTTTTCTCATTATTTGATATTTTTGTTTAGACATGAAGTTTAGATGAAATTTAGGCAAGAAATTAAGAAAAAAATCATTAATGTAGTGAAATTTCATTTTGTTTTGAGCCTCTGTAGTGCATGGACAAGTTAAATTTCTTTCATGGAAAGTGTGTATGAAATTGCCCCAGGGCATTTCTATGCATTGGAGAAATATGAAAGTATATCCATTTTTCACAGGTCCTAGCTTTGGAAGTCTTTATAATGTAATATTTTATATTATTATCCGTATCAGACATTCTGAGCTGTGGTTTTATAAAATTGTATTCCCCTCGTCTTTGGTGCAAACCGGGCAAAGAGGGTAATATTCCTTGTATCATCCTCTTTCACAAAAGCCTGTGGACTTTACGTGTTATAAAACCGGGTAATCTAGCCTTGTATTTTCCCTGGTCTAACATCCGGGAACTTGGAGATTAGCTGCAGTCATAAGCGGCCGAAGCAGTACAGTTGCGCACAATCAAATTATATATGCACGCATTGTTATGTGACATATTTATTGCGCATTATTTTGGACTGGATATGTGACGTCACAATGGCCATCAGTAAAAAGACGTAATGTAGGCTTGCTCTTGATGTATGATGTGGATAGTAATAATAATATTGACCGGCTCCTACATGTACTTTCAGGAGATACGACATACATCACCCTCACTAGATCCATATCACCCTCGTCTTCGACTCGGGTAATATGAATCTAGTTCCTGGAATATATGTCATATCCCCCCTCAAGGCCAGTCAGTATTGCATAAATATTATTGCTAAGTCTGGCAGAGAGGAATGGCAAGTTTATATTTTGTTTGCATACCTGATAGCATTGACTGATTTTACATGTACCTTATTTCAAACTGCTGTAGATTCTTGCACAAGATGAATCCAGGTTATCAGATCATCTTTCCTGGAGATCTTTCAGAGGGAGCTAAGCATCAGATTCATAAAGGCCAGGTCCAACCAATCATACTCAAATTAGAACGCAAGGCAGGCAACAAATGGGTAAGAAATTGCCTTCAATGATTCATTAATCCTATCCTTGCCATTCCATAGGTGGCAAATTCAGCACAAGATTAATGTGTACTTTCTGTTTGGTCAAAGAATGGTCTCTTTCTTTGTAACAGAGTTTCATGGTAAAGCATGTTCGATTGAAGAATTACAACTCCAAATTTCACTTTCACCCTAGAAAGCTTGTTTGTGACAATTGTTTGTTAAATTGGAAAGTGAAACAAAAACAGAAATGATTAAGGCGCCTCATATTGCTGTTCTTTGATTGCTACAGAGGCCTAACCGACTTCATTCTTTTATCTTTTTTCTTTACTCAATTTTTCACTCGGCTGTAAAAAAAAAAAAAATTTCATCACTTTTGTTGGACAAGTCATTTATTTTGGTCTTGAGCATTCAGTCCAAATTGTTGGCATTTGTGGGATTTGTTGTTGTTGTCATTACCAGAACTGAAGACTACATTTAAAATGCTTTATCATTAGATAGGTATGCTCTAATTGTTTCTCCATAGATCACAGTGATCCAGAACCTCGAGCAGTTTAGTCTGGACCCCAAGGACTTTGCTCATCGGCTCCAGATAGCTGTAGCAGCCAGTACTACGGTCGGAGAAGGCCCCAATGCCAAGGCCGGCCTTCAGGTCACTGTGCAGGGAAACCAAATCAAGTTTCTGGACAAATTTCTCACTGGTAATTACAATAGTAAAATCATTCTTTAATTTGGGTACGGTACGCGGTCTAATTGGATGGGCATTGGACACTTAATCTGCAGAGAACATAAATTATTATACTGATGCACTGTAGATCATGTCAGAGGTGTATAGCTGCAATGATCATGATCATTAGGAAATTCATGATGTAAGAGTTTGGAGTGGATAATGTGCAGGCTTGAAAGAGTTTCTTTTGCAAATAGCACTTGATTTTTTTGTTGCCCTGGTAAAACAATATCAAAGAGTGGTGTAGTACAAAACTTGAATCTTCCTTTGAGGTTTGGAATAGAAAATCTTGTGAATAAATAGTTTGTGGGATTAAGTTCTATTGGGTATGAATTGTTTTGATAGCAGCAAACTCTTATTGTGTGAGCGTGCTGTTGCATGTACAGATTTTGATTAACTTCATTTTGTTTGACTAGAGGCAGTGTTTTTTCCTTTCATTTTTTGGGTTTTTTTTTTTTTTTTTTTTTTTTTTGGGGGGGGCAACAATTTTGATCTGTTTTAGTTAAATTTTCATATATTTTTATTTGTGTTTTCTGCAGGTCATTACAAGATCCCCAGGAGGTACATAGAGGGTTTACAACAGACTGCCAAAGGCAAAGGAAAGGGGAAGAGATGATAAAGGATGCCATTCTAGGTTCATGTTATTTAATTTATCAGCGATAGATGGCACATGATGCTGTGGTTTACCTCATTGTCACACTAGGATCCCGTTTCATAAAACTTTTCATCAATAACAACTGCTGCAGATCTATGTCAAATTTGTTCTCAGCCAATCAAATTCAATGATTTCAGTAGCTTATAACAACTATCGTAACTTGTCACTGATAACAAGTTTTATGAAACAGGCCCCACATGGTGTAGGTAAATGGTATATTCCCATTTGGACACAATGCAGTAAACCATGTCAAAATAAATGCTCCGGCAAATCTTTCCATATGCAGTAAGTGAATGGCAAGTGGCAATATTTTGGGGTAAAAAAACACAGCTGTGCACAACAGTAGCAACTATGCAACTCATTAATCTCTTGGCTCTATGATATCATGATGAGCACTGTGCTTTATGCTTATCTTACCTTATTTTTGGCACAGTGGGCTTTTTCAAGCGATTTTACAGCCTCATGTCTGAATGGGGAAGGTATGGCTCCTTGGATAGGGCAGTGGTCTTGGACATGGTGGAACTCCAGGGTAGAGAACAAGTCCTGTGAACAGATACCTTTGGCCTATACAATTTTCCTGGAGTACCTAGTCTTTTGGATAGAAATTGAAGCTCGATTACTTACAAGCTTATACTTGCTTTCTTAACACGCTTATTCTACAGACCGCTGCTTCACATTAATTTCCTCATGCTTCTGCGCTCGTTCTCGGCAATTATCCATTTTCTAACAAAATCTTTAGGCATATGTTATTTGCTTTATACATGCAGTTACATCCATCCATAGAGTTTTTCAGTATATTCAGTGTAATCCTGTGAGAAAATGAATTTAATTTTTGCCAGAACTCCAGACTGCCTGTAGGTTAATTGCCTTCATTTTAAAGGGAAGGGTGAGTTCTGGGAAGGGTGAAAAATAATCTGTGAGCTTTCCCATTCCTTTTATGTCACTTTGGAAGAACATCATAGTAAAAATGTCCTCTAAAAAGGATTGCTCTTCAAATGCCCTTATACTTGAAATATGACGAGAAATAGCTGAAGTGTTCAGGCTGAACATTCATTCCACATAAGTGTGCAGTCCCATATACCCATTTCTGTGTGCAGTGCATGTGCTTTTCCAACAAAATTCGGTCAATTTCTTATGATTTTGAACCTCACAGTATACACCAATTCTTATGTTGACATGATCATCATTTCCCAATTGCTTTGAGACACTTTCTTTCACCATGTATTTGCATGACCAGAACTCGACTTTATCTTCAAGTAGATCGAACACTTTTGTTGATATAGGGCTAAGTTTTAGCATTAAAGCTTGAACATTACTGTTTGCCATTACAATGACCACATGATATATAAAGACAAATTAAACTCTTTTAGGGTGGAAACTGATGATGTTCATTGTACTTTGAATTATTGTAATAGGTATATATTAATGAGATGTAGGCCAAAATAAGCTGGAAAATGCACCAGTGGTACAAGTGACGCTGCTGAATTCTTACACTAGTTTTTCAATCTACAGGGTAAAATCTCGTTTTGAAACTCTGTTTTGTCCTCAATGATAGTAATCAGTCATGGTAATCATATCACGACTAAAAACCCCAAGTTATAAGGCATATTGATAAACTGTAGTACTTTAAGAATCCCTATAAACTTTGGTAGAGATTATATATTTATTCAACTTGTCTGATCTTGCAACTGAATCAGTTATTCTTTATGATAAAGAAAGTGCTATACTAACAAAGAACAAGTGTAATGTGCTGTTTATTATTTTTTAAATGTTACTCTTTTAATCAAATTCGTAGAGCAGAGAGCAGGACAGAGACAGAGAGAAAGAAAGGAAAAGTGAAAGAGAAAATCTGTTGTTTGCCAGCAGAAGGGTGTGAAAATGAATGTTAATTAAAAAAAATAATTTCTGGTGTGGGTTTTGTGATGGAAGGATAAAGATATTGAGAAGATATAAACCTAAAACCATTAACAATTGTAGCCATTGCATGGACTGAATATGTATCGTGTAGATGTAGTCAAAGAAAGACATACCTTTTAAATCTATATTTCTAAAAAATGTACATTATGTCTAAGTACGCTAAATGCAAATATATGCACACACAGACTTCTAATGCTGCGATGAAAAATAGAAAAGTAGTGTTTATTATTATCATGAGCATTGATCATGATTTGTTCACAAATGAGATGGACGGAATCTCTGAAAGACAGAAGTTCACAAATATTCTGCTACAAAAACAGAAGTAAACTATACACATGTACATGTACATGTACATGTATATTAAGCAGTTCAAGTCACCCTATAATGCATGAAACTGATGTACAGAAAAGACATTATTTTACAAAAGGGAGTACGATCCTTGAAATAGCAACCTTCAACTTTTCACAAATCCCCCCCCCCCCCCAATTCTTTAACCAATGCATCCCTTCTGCTTTTTGTAATTTGATTGAAGCAGAATGACTGGAATTTCCACATTATGATCCATAATGAATTGATCTTTATTGGTATTTAAATCATGATGTACGGTGCTTATTTTAAAATGGTTCAAGTTATTGAAAAAGTAGTAGGTTCACAAGAGAAGTATACATATTTTATATATATACATGTGAAATTCTTATTATGAATTTTTGGAAATCATTAGTCAAGGTGAATAATGGGTTTGCTGACATGAATCCAAATATGAAAATATGAAATAGATTATTCCTTATTGACATAAATGATATATGTCGCTGGTTTCATGCACAGACATACACTCCCAGGCTTAAAGTGTACCAATCGCCTAAAGAAATAATTTGTGTACAGCTAGAATAATGTATAAACTTAACCTCAAAACACTTTAGCTGGCCTTCTATGGGTTACTACAGTTTGAAGAAAATGTAGGAAAACAAAAAAACCTCTTTGCGAGGAACCCAACTCCGAGTTCGGTTCCGCACAGGTCATTATTTTACGTGAGCGCGTACGGGTGCGTCGATTAGTCTCCTCACAAGTCACTGTTTTGTTATTGGGAGCATATTTCAACTTGCGATATATCTTTATAGAATCAACATTTGAAGCTCATGTTTCGAATATAGTTATAGCGACATGGAACCCCTTATATACAGAGCAAAATATTTGTTTGTGATTTGGTACACTTTAAAGAGAAGGTCGAGTTCTGGGAAAGGTGAAAGGTGAAAGGCGAGCTTTCTCATTCCTCTCTATGTCAGCTTGGAAGAACATCATAGTAGAAATGTCCCCTGAAAGGATTGCTCTTCAAATGCTCTCATATTCGAAATATGATGAGAAATAGCTGAAGTGCAGTCCCTTACACCAATTTTTTATCTGGATGATTCCAAAAGCTCACAGTATACACTAATTCTTATGTAGATATGGGCCCCGTTGCATAAAACTTACCATTAACGGTAACTTTGCCATCAACGGTAACTCCCATGGAAACCATGATTTTGATTGGCTGTCGAGTGATGTTACCATAGTAGTTACCATTGATAGCAGAGTTACCGCTAACGGTAAGTTTTATGCAACGGGGCCCTGATCAATCTTTCCCAATGGTTTCTTTCACGATGTAATCTTATGACCAGAACTCAACTTTATCTTTAAGTACATGTACAGGAGCTACTCTGTTCACAAAACCAGCGACAAATTTGTAAACAATCATTTTCAAAATATCTACAGATGAAAGACACACAAAAGATTGTTGTTTCAAAATATATGATCAATAATTATAAATTATAAAACATGATTTTAAAATTTCAGGTATACACATTATCAAGATTTTTACAATTCTGAAAGACTGAATAATAGAATATATTAAAGAAATTCACTCATTTTTGTATGATTTTAAAAAACATTATTTACGCATATAAATCTAGAATGGAATGATCAATACACACAAAACAAAAACTGTTATGACACAACAAACCTTTGTATAAATACACGACTGGTTGTTAAAGATTTGAGTGAGATTACAAGAAAATTATGCTCGATGCAAATATGTATTTCTACTATAAGTTCAATTCTGTCTAAACCGAACTGACATATAGTGAGGTAAAGACATTGAGTTGTTTCTTACATGTAGTGTGGTGATTTTGTTATCTGTTGAAGATCGACTAATAAGTCTTTAGCCTAGACAATGATGTCCATTAAATATGACTTGAATCCTTTACATTTCTGTTGTAATCTGAAGAATAAATTTCAAAATGTAATACATGTGCAATGTACATGTAATCAAAGCATCTCCCTGTATGAATTAGAATTCTACTCTACATTTTTTATTTGTATTTCTGGCGGCTTTCACCAATGACACCAGCTGAGAGCAGAACCAGATATTGAGAGGCATATTGTGGTGGGGTTATAAAACCTCTTTTCTGGTGAAAATTTTTTTTCTTCATAATTTTGTAGCTAAGGACTAATTTGATCGTCTCATAAAACCCATGTAGAGCTTATATTTGAAAAAAATTATGCCACAAGTGATCTCAAAAGGAAGGTCATCAATGCACTGAACTGCTGTTGGCATTGATATAAACATGTACCAAGCAAATCTGTACACTATAAATTAGCTTGATAATTATGCTTTTGTATAATTATTTGTAGGCATATTTCATGATTGTTGTAATTGCATATACAGGTACTATGTTTTTCTAACTCTCTGATAGATTTCGCAATTTGGCCATTAGCCGCGATTAAATTTTTATCAATAAACCACTTCCAATTCAATTCAATTTAATTCAACTACCCCAGAGTAAAATAAATAAAAAATGAGTAGTTCAGCATCAGTGCTGCTCCGATACTGCTATGCTCTGTAATGAATGTGAATGCTCACCACAATGGGTCTATATACATGTACCAAGGTAAATTAGATATTCAAGGAATTAGATCAATTTACCTTGGTATATAGATACTGTTGCAGAGAAATTCTAATTTGATGGAGTTCCAAAATACTATTTGAATGGAGTTCCTAAATATTATTTTATAAAAGATTTTGTATATGCAAATATTCGCGCATGGATGTTCAAGGAATGAGATCAATTTTTCCATGTACGCATATTTGCATCTACAAAATCCTTTACGAAATAGTATTTAGGAACTCCATTAAAATAGAATTTCTCTGCAACTGTATCATAACATCACTACAGGTCGGATCTCTACAGATATTCAACAATACCAAACTTTCCATTCTCCATCATCACTATCGCTGACACATCTCTGTTTACAGCTCTTCTGGTATGTCTTGGAAGTTGCTGTCAAGGCGAGCCGCTGGGAGCAGGGAGTCTCGGGAGGAGTGATGGGAGGTTGAGGAAGATGGCCGTGGCCTGGACAGAGATCCCGAGGAACCCTCCCTTGAAGGCTTACCCTGGAGAGAGGCGGAACTGCAAAAGCAAAGAACAAATCAATATGAATTTGATTGCAATGATGCAATGTAGTCTTAAATATGTGTGAGAAAATACTGTAATTTAACTTTGTTGCCAAAGAGCTTGGCACTTGCACCCATCCAATATTGACCAATGTCAAATACATGTACATCAGGGTTTTTTCATAGTAATTGTTAATTCTGCTCTGCTCTGCTCTGCTCTGAAATAAATTCAACCGATATTGAAAATTCAATACACATGCCAAACTCCCAAGGTTTTTTTTTTTTTTTTTTTAACTCATTACTGCAGCCTGCTACCAATGAATATTGCAATTTTGAAAGCCAGGATGATTTCAATATAATTTTGCTTGATCTTCTGGAGCCCGGAGTGTATGCAAATACAGATGACAAAATTATTAGTTGGCACTGAATGTAAAACGTTATTGTTGATGCTATTCAAGTTTCTCTCCGTTAACAGTCTGGATGCAAATTTACATGCATTGCACATTCGCTTTGCAGAAACATACTGGTACCTTTCAGTACCGAGTATGTTTTGTAACACTTAGGGTGATGATTGTGGCTTCTTGTGTGTTTGGCCCTATGTCCGCCACAATGGTGCTCCTAGCACTCGGCTGTGACACTGGATTTTAGCTAAATGAATGAATTTCCACGATTGCCTCGTCGGTCATAACATGCATATACCTCTGTGATCTGTAGGCCATAGACGCAGCAGTGCCCATACGACTGGGAATGCCGTACATCAGTGCTGATAAATCATCCTCATCACGGTCATTGATTGATGATACACCGGATATGGCCTGTTCAAAACAGAAAAATATTTACCCTGTTATCAACTATAGCAATGTACATACATCATGGATAAGGAGACAGTGAAGAGCAATGTGTTAAACAGCAAGTGTGACACATGCTTAGGGAAGAAAAATTTCAACATATTTTGGGACATCAGTAATAAATGAACTTTGAAATTCAAAATTTGACTTATAATGCTGTGTTTCATTGACAAAATGGGTATTAAATATCTTCTATGGATATAAACTTCACAACGAAAATGCACGTCTTTTTGTTTTGTTTTGATTTTTGTTTGTTTGTTTTTTGCCCTGGATGAAAAACAAACAGAAGGGGTTGAGCCTTTTGTGATTACAGTATGATGCTCCTTAGTCACTGAAGCCGCATTATGACAATACTTTTTATCTACTTGGTAAATTTTGTGATCTGTCCTTCATGCTTCAATGACCGATTAACAAAATGCCTCTTTCTCCTCCAGTATGCTTTGTAATCTGCAGCATTCTATATAAAAAAAAATAAAAAAAAATATGTGTTCAGTTTATATGACGATAGTACATCCCCTCTTCCCCCATCAAAAAGAAAGGAAAAAATTGTTACCGATGCGGATGATTGCGGTCTCATCCAGATTGGTAGCAGTCCTTCATCTTCTTCCTCGTCATCCTCCTTCTCCTCCATAATGATGGCTGGAGCCTGACGTTGCTTGAACCTATAGGCTCCCACACCAGAGGACAACTGCTTGTCATCATACTCATCAATGTAATGCCCATCATCACCTAATGGTCATTGAGAGAACAGGAAAAAAAATGTACTTTAAAAATGTTTTTCCTTAGATTTGTTAGGTAATCATTATGCAGGTTATTACCAAATTATGACACACACATATAGACCATACAAAATAATGCATATCAAATGAAATTTTTATAGGCTCTACTAGGAAAAGTAATGTAATGATCACATAAATTTATTTTTACTTTCACCTGTACAAATCACCTAAACATGTACATGATCACATAAACTGATTTCACTTTTACCTGTACAAATCACCATAATTCTGTTGAACTAAATGGAGATACAAAAATTAATCACTATGAAATCACTTTCTCATTAAAAATTAATTTTTGTTTATTTAATCACAGTAATTTATGTGGAAAACACAGGAGTCGATACTTCACCTTTCATAAATCAATGAACTAATTTATGCCAGGTTAAAGGGAGGCCACTTTCAAGAATACAGACCAATATTTTACAGTGGAAACTCACTATAACGAGGACCTTGGGACCATGAAAATTATCTTGTTACATCAGAAATCTCCTTATACTAGGGTAAAAAAAACAAAAGAAGATGAAGACCAAGGACCAGCGAAGCTACCTTGTCATATCAGGAATCTCATTATATCAGAACTCTTTACAGCGAGTTTCCACTGTATCATTATAATCGTCATTGCCACATACCTTCCACCCCTCTGTGCTGGAGAACAACAGACACCTGGGGGTTGTAGAGCTTCTCCATGGCCTCTATGGTGGCAGTTGGTTTGGATTTCATCCCTCTTCCATTCACAAACACTCCTGCAGAGTAATAAAATATTCAAACATTCAGGACATGAATGCACTCATACAGCTCACTTTGGTACAATTGCATCATAAATAGGCTTTGAGATGGGCAAGTTTAAATATGGTATAACCATTTAGAGTTCATTATAGATTTAGATTTAGATTTCATTTTGTTGATTTTTTTTATGTCTGAGACATGCACAAGGAAGTTATGTGGAAATCTAAATAATTTGCATTTTTTGTTTTTTATGCTTGAATTATACTAGTTACAATTTGTATTTCTCATTCAATATCAAACAAGAAAGGATGACTAAAAATTTAATAGTAAATGTTTCTCCCAAACATTATTAGGCCATACTGACCTAGAGTATACATCTTGAGCAGCATGCGTCTCTTCTTGGATGTCATCAGACAGAAGTCATATTCCCTTTGTGCCAGTCTCTTCTTGAATTCTGGTAGTATCTTCAGGAACTCGTTTGCAGTTTCCCTGATGGATGCTTTGACTGACTCGGCAAACAGAGAGGTCTGCGAGATGCGGCTGTGAGCCTCAATTAGTTCATCTAGGAGATCCCAGAGGGTGTCGTGGATGGGATCCTGCAGGAGCTCTGCTTCCCTGCAGTAAGCATTGATGATCTGGATCTGTCTGGCCACTTCATGGGCAGGGCTGAAGAGTGGAGGAGAGGCGAGGGCCTGCTCCAGGACGATGCGTCCACATAGGATGGCTCGCATGTATTTCTGAGTGTGTTCCTCCAGGCTGTCCAGACTGCTGCTTGATAGCTGTGGCCAGAAGGGTTTAGATCTGCAGAGGCAGCCATAGTAGCGGAGAATGATATAGATGAGCCAAAGGACAGTCATCCCAAGCCAACATGCGTTGATGACGAGGAGTTCCACATACAGATAGGAAACAGTGAAGAAAACAGAGTCCACTCCATCCATATTCTGCATGAAGCCCATAAAGGACATAACCAACATGCAGAGGAGGTTGATAGCCAATTGAAAGTTGAAGCTGGTCACCCGGAAAGGCCACTTGAAGATGATGATGGCAAATAATAGGAGCACTGGGATAGTAAAGACCAACATCTGCCAGGTTGGTAACCACAGCATGGCAGAATACGCAATTATGAATATGAACTTGAGAAAGTGCATGACAGGGTAGTAGTATGTCCAGAAGAGTTTGAAGGATGAAAACATGTGATAGTGTTTCAGAGCCCAGATGAAATCCAAGGAGTGTGCGAATTCAGCTTCCTTCAGCTGGAGATGGGATTCGTGGCTATCCTTCTTCAGATTGAAGATCTGAGACTTGATCTTTACAATCATCCAGGCAGGCAGCAAAATGAACAGCCCAAAGAAGATGGCCAATGAGACTGCCATGTAAGCAATGTGCTCTCCACTTCCACAAGGTGTTTCGTTATGCACATCCATATTGTTTTCGGCATTGCAATGAAACACCTTTCCCAAGGCAACTCCAACTGGCATCACGAGGACTTGTGCAAGGAGGAGGTAAGTGCGCTTGAACCTGGCTACTTGCAAAAGTAGATTGAACTTCTTTTGGTAATACATGCTCAAGTAGATAGCAATAAAAATGGAGATGAAGAGGAAAATGAAAACACCCCATGCTAGCAGCAAGAAGCGATAATCAAAGGGAAGTAGGGCGCTGGGAATGAACCGATCAACTGTGGATTCATAGATGCTGGGTGTGTTCAGCTTTATAAACTCCCAGATGTCCAGATTTGCAAAGAGGATAAACCGGGTGTACTGCATCCAGGCATACGGCCATGGCCATCGCAGAGCAACAGCCAGGACCACGGCAAAGAACTGAAGGTAGTCCAGAACCAAGAAGAGCGCATCATGGAACACCAAGGCCGTCTTGCGCTTCTCTTTGGCTGATAACCTCAGAAGATTCTCCACATCTTCATCATCCCCATAGCCACGTTCTGCCAGAATGACATCGCCCTCAGTACGAGTTGCCTGAATACGGCGAGCCTCCTGTTTCCGTCTTAGCTCTTGAAAAGCATGTTCCTCCGCAATGGATGACGGAGCTAGTAGAGGGAGGGCATCACCTCCACCCTCCTCTTTCAGGGATTTTCGTAGGTCTCTGGTTGTCATGACGTCTCACGTCATCTATCAATCACTGATGACTCATTCTTGCAGGAGGCCAAGCTAGTCTGAAGTAAAAATAAAGCAGTAATAATGTTCACAAAATACAAGTAATTCATCAAATCAAGATGATTTACAAAGTGAATAAATATAGATAGATGTCAGTGTTGAAATTATGACTGCTTTATCTTCAGACTAATCATACTCATGAGCAGTCTGGACGGGTTGTTTTCAAACAACAATTCAAACAATTTTTCATGAAGTAGAAAAATTCATTAATTATTCAAGAGGTAGGGGCTCTACGTTGACAATAAAACGTAGATCAAAATAAGTGGCAAATATTCAAAGAATGTAAAGTTACTCGATGAATAGAGTGAGAGTCTAACTTTATCAATGGGGTCTAAATAATATCATAACAGCAAACCAAATGTGACAGCCAACAGCAACGTCAGGAAGACATGATAATTGATAAATTTTGTGGAATGTCCCCTATTAAATAAATAAAGTGACTGAATGGGGCATTAAAACAACAGAATAACTTTTTTTGTTAAAGTATCTAATCTAAATTGGTGCAGAGCCAATGTTCAGCCCAGGGAAATATGTGAATAGTATGGCCAGAGGTCCTAAACTAAAGCTACGCATCCCTCAAATACGCGCAATGCGACGCGTTCAATGCGCCAAATTTCTCCTGTAACTGAGTCTGAGCAACAAGAATATCATTGAGATTTGCCAAAAACAATTGGGGTTTAGTCACTCATAGGCCCATGCCTATGTGGGACTGTGTCAAACATTCACTGTTGCAGTAGTCAAAAAGCAACCACCCCAAATTCAATATAAACATTGCTGAATTTACTTTTATTTTTCTGATGACTCGATTCAGGAACTTTTCAAATATACTATAGATTCTACTACCAATTTCAGTTCCCAGTATGAAAATGAAAGATTTAAATAATCATTTTCCCCTGCCTCTGGCATGATCTAGCCTGGACTAATCCAGGCTAATGCACACAACACCTATGGCTATACGGCAGGAAATCTAACAGGAAAAGCTACGTATAAGTACAAGGATATTTTAGATACCGGTAGCCTTGTATGGCTAGGATGCCCTATAACCTTGTTCATTGGATAAGTGGTCTGCGCACATGCATATAAACTGCATGGTTCTGATAAAACAAAACAGGCAGCAAAACACAGACTTTTAATCTTTATCGTAGCTATAGGTATTCATGCAAAATGCGAGTCAAAATATTTATTATTAAAAAACGGTCTTATTTCAGACATTTTGACAAGCCTCAAAATGTTGTCCTTTACGTCAAATCTCCCTACATGTAACTGCATAAAAAATGATTGAGTGCGCAGACATGGACACCACTGTTTAAATGACATGGCTGCCGTTTCTTGTGAAAAAGGCATTGTTCACTCATACAACATACAAGGTTATCTTAAGATAACCTCGTAGATCTATGTTATTCTTGCTCTAAGTCTTAGATTTAGACCCTAATATTGTAAGACTAGTCACTAGTCTAATTTTGATGAGATTTTTTTTTGCAAACTAAGTTAATCTTTAACTGTTAAATATAAAATTAGACTTCAGAGGAATATCAAAGAAATTCTTGTTCATTTTCAGGTCAAATCTTACTAGATCTAGATCTACTAATACTAGGTGCGCATCATGATCATGTTGGTGGGGTCTAATGTTTAAAGTGTAGTACCGATAGGTCTAATGTTTAAAGTTACAGTAGATCTACACCTAATTTCACTAAAACTCTAATATTCCTTTATTTTTATATTATCATTATTCGGAAATTAGTAGATCTATGAAATTCACGTCATTGTCATTGAGTCAGCTTCAATTTGATTTAGATCATTATATGCATACGTATGGCTAGAGTGTCCATGTCTGCGCACACGCGTAACTGCACGATTCTGATAAAACAAAACACAAAACGAACACGAACTTATTACAGCAATCGGTATTCACGCAAAAAACGAGTCAGAATGATGTAAAAAGGTCTTATTTCAGCTATTTTATTCTCAAGCCTCAAAATGTTATCTTTCACGTCAAAACTCCCGAACTGAGTGTAAAATGAATGAGTGCGCAGACATGGGCACCATTGTTTTTTGAACGCTGAAATGACACGGCCGCCATTTCTTGTGAAAATGGCATTGTTCTTGCTCTAACTTTGATGAGATTTTTTGCAAACTTAGTCTTTAGAATATCAGGAATAATATAAAACTAAGCTTTAGAGGAATATCAGAGAAATTCTTGTTCATTTTCAGGTCAAATCTTAGGTGCGCAGACATAGCCTCATAGGGCTCCCCATCATACCGTATGGTGGTGGATCCAGTGTCCGAACACTTTTCAGAAAATCAACGACAGCAAATAAAATATCAAACGAATATCTGTCAAACTTACATAATGAATGCTCAAAGTCCTACAAAAAAAGAAGTTGATGGAATTTAAAAAAGTGAACCCGAGTGAACCCCTTCCCAACGACGCGTTTTGGTCCTTTGAAAAAGGTACTGTAGATCTAGGCCTATTTCCGAACGTGTGAAACCTACATGTAGATGTATGGGAAAAAGACACAACCTTTGTTTCAATAGTGTGGTTTTCATACGCTTAGTCCCACGCGTATGAAAACCCATTTTAGGCGCTTAACTGTACACGTTCGGTAATACAATCTGTTCGGAAATCATGGAAATACAATCCTTGACTATACTCGTAGCTTTAGTTTAGGACCCGTCACTCACACTTATGCGAGGTTATTTTTGTCTAACAAAATTTGACATGTGTCATTGGGCATGGCCAAGCCCATCATGGACATAGCTTATAGACAATCACTTATTTGATCTGATTATCATTCTCTGTTCATATTCTCAAGATAGAACTTTGTGATTGTTTGTCACAGTACCACAGTCAAAACCAGTCAAAAAGACCAAACTCCAATTCCAAAACAAAAGTGCAGTGAAGCTGAAACTCACCGCGCCACAGCCTAGCCCTTGGGCCTTGGCACTTGCTAGATATTTTCCAAGTTCTTCCCAGTTTCCACCGCTCATTCAATATTATATTTTAGATAGTTGCTATCACATCGTAGTTCTGACACATTTAGAAAAAAAAAAAATCAACGTAAATTGTTAATTATTTTCATGTTTTGGGCGAGCTGTGCGGGAACTTCGTGTAATTTCGCAGAATTGGCTTGTGTATGACGTCATAACTGTCATGGCAAAGTTTAGTGTATACTCGTTCGGTTATACATTTTTATTTTATATAATTATATTACGTTGAAAAAAATGATTTAATTTTGCTTTTAAAAATTTATATATATTGTTTTCAAATTTAATATTAAAAATGAATTAAGAAAATTTGTAAGTAATCCATTTCATACATTTTAAAAAAATAACGTAAAGTGCATGTAAGGTAGATGTGTAGCATGATGTGCAGTTATCATCGTATTTTGAGAACTCATTTCAGACTGCTAAAACAGCAGTGCTAACATGCGTGCAGGCCACGTCCAAGAAAGGTGCATCGTCAAAGATTGTTTTTCATGGTCAGGTATAGTAGGCTCAGTGGCGGATCGGGGGGGGGGGGGCCATGGCCCCCTACCATGGGACCAAAATGGAGCCCCAAAAATGCTGAGGACCCTGGGACCAAAATGGGCCCAAAAAATGCTTGCCAACTTTTTGTGAATATTGAGTCCCCTCCCTCAAGAAATCCTAGGGTGGTATTCTGAGATTTATTTTATCTCCATTTTAGTGAAAAAAATTTAATTGTCATATCAAATTTCAAATTGCAACATTTCATTGGTGTTTGCGCAGATGAATTGCGCGTAGGCAGCCCACTTTTGCGCAGGCATTTCATTATATTTTTGAATGCTCGGCAACAGATGCTATGAGAAAGAGATTTGTAAAATCGTGCTTCCGAAACAGACCAAGTTCATTGAAAATGGAGCAATTGTTTAATTCTAAAGATATGAAGGTTTTAACTAATCTAGCGAAATTCTGTCAGGGGATAATGTCCCTCCATGCTTAGATATTGTACAATATATAATATTCAAATATGTTTATACAATGTATATACTGATAGGTGCACCTACTATATTTTGGGTTGTTTTGTTGTAGTTTAGCTTTGTTTCATTGCTTCTTACACTTTTATTTGATTAATTTTATACGTGTACATTGTTTGTTATAGCCAGGAAATATTCTAGTTTCCATTACACCCACGTTACGGAATAAGTGTCTGTGCAAATCAGTGCATAATATTGTACGCTTGTTGTAGTTGTGTGTTTTTGTTTGTTTGTTTGTTTTTTTGTTTTTTTTCTACGCAGACATACTGTAAATATTGTATATATTTGTATATAGTTGTTCTTGTGTATACAAACTGATTGTGAATTATTGTTTCTCCAATACCCTGGAAGGGGTGACATGGGAAATAAAATCATTGTCATTGTCATTGTCATTGTCATTGTCAACCAATATATCCATAAGCGTACATTTTGTTATGACAATTAAAATTATTTCACTAAAATCAAGATAAAATAAACCACCCCTGGATCCGCCACTGGGTAGGCTATATTTTGTGCAGAGGCGGCACTCCCGTGGGGAGGGGGCAGGAGGAGGCACAGTGCCCACTCCCAATTTTTCAAATACCGAAAATGTCCCGGCTTTTTACTTTGTGAAAAAATGCCTCTTTTCTCTCGATCTGTCTCTCTGATAATTAAGTGCCCCTTTCTACTTCTTAAAGTGCCCCTTCTTCTTTCGAATGAATGTCCTTTTCTGTTATGAAGATCGAGTGCCCCTATTCAAATCTGAATTAGTGCCCCTTTGTAGCCTACTTCTGATAAATGCCCTTCCCAAATCTGATCTATGCTCCTTTTTACTTCTTATAACTTGCCCCTTTCTTTCCCCCTTTTTTCCCTTCTTAAAAGTGCTCCCTTTTGCATAATAGATGTCACATCGTCGTTTAAGAAATGTGACCTTAATCCTCAAAAGAGCGATAATTATCTATAGCTGCAAAAGATCTGCGCGAACTTTGTGCATGGCATTAGAGCTGGGAGCACTGGGAGGGGCACAATCTCCCCCCCCCCCCCCGAAGCAAAAGATTTCTCATTCTGCTATCTCCCATGTGCCCAAAATTTAAAGCATGCAACTTACAATAATATATCTTTTATTTTATAAAAATTTCCCCAAAGCTCATTCATATACTAGTTTATTATGCAGAGTAAGTTGACATCGATTTGAATATGAATTTGCAGACGTCATTGTCATTATATCACCTTAAATAATGCACAACTCGAGGCCTTCAGTATTGGAAAAGGGGATTAAAACTTTTGCTCGCTCACTTCGCTTTCTCGCAAATGAGTCATCAGATCATTATACACACAATTAACTGAAAAATGGAAGCAGCCTAGGCCTATATAGTAGAAATGATTAGACTGTAGGGGTATACTGGCGTCTCAAAGTGGTATTTTTCCAAGTTCATGTTCACCCTTTGCACATGACCCATTTTTTTTTTTAATAAAGTGCCACTTTTTGTCGGTGCCCCCCCCCCCCCCCGTTTCCACCACCCTTCGGTGTGGTCCAGGGGTGGTATTCTGAAAATTGTTGTAACTTTTGTTGTATCTTCCAGAGATAATACCTCGCTAATATTGTTGTAAGTTGGTATTCTGAAAATTGTTTTAAGGAGATATTATCTCTCTAAGGACCGTCTTCATATTATCTTTGACACGCCAATTTTTTGACACTTTACCAATCAAGATGGATTTTATATAGGTAGGTTAACCAATAGGAAAACCCCTTATGTCAAACGTAAGTATGGGCTTTGTGCGTATATATCAATTTCGGGCGTAGTTATTAAATTACGCGTTTTATAATGCGCCATGCGCTATTGGACTGCAATTAATTAACATTATGGCTCACCCTCTTCTGCTCGAACCAAGTCACATATTGATGTAGTCATCGAATTCCACCTGTAATTTCTTTAAAATGTCTTTTCTATGAGATCTTGAATCACACACAGTCCCCGTCTTGCTATTCGAGCATGTACTGTCTGATTCTGAGCTAAAAAAATTACCGAGATAATGAGATACAACAGCTAGAAGCTGTTGTAAGTTTTGTTGTCATGGAAGATAAGATACCACAAAAGATAAGATAATTTTCAGAATATCAATTATCTCATGATATTATCTTCAGCGGGCATATGTAAATTAGGATCATGCGCAGAGTGATAAAAGTACAACAAAAGTTACAACAAAAGTTACAACAATTTTCAGAATACCAATTTTATCTTAACTGTGCAGATACAACAATATTAGAGATAAAACAGTTTTCAGAATACCGCCCCAGGGTTATATTAAAGAATGAGCATGGTTAGTGTAAGAAATCTTGACCGCATGCAGAGCAATTTATTGTAGGTGGAGTATATGTCATGCATACTACTAAAAAAAAAAAAAAAAAAAAAAAAAAAAAAAAATACACTACCTTTTGCAAGGGACCAAAACACCGCGTCGTTGGAAAGGGGTTCACTCGGAAGGGAATATTGTATTAAATCTACGTTGTCTTTTTAAAATTTCATCAACTTCTTTTTCTGTAGGACTTTGAGCATTCATAATGTAAGTTTGACAGATATTCGTTTGATATTTTATTTGCTATCGTTGATTTTCTGAAAAGTGTTCGGACACTGGATCCACTACCATATTCTGAAAATTATCTTATCTTTTGTTGTATCTTATCTTCCATGGTAACTACAACAAAAATTACAACATGCAGCTATAGCTGTCTATGGCTGTTGTATCTCATGATCTCGGCAATTTTTCTAGCTCAGAATCAGACAGTACATGCTCGAATAGCAAGATGGAGACTGTGTGTGATTCAAGATCTCATAGAGAAGACATTTTTAAGAAATTACATGATTTTTACATCAATATGTGACTTGGTTCGAGCAGACCTCGCGGCAAAAACAAAGGCCGTATGAGTCTCAATTCTGTCAGTATAATTTTTCATGTGAAAAGATTCTCCTTCCGCTAGTAACAGTGATTTTGACCCCACATTATTGGAAGTACACGTATACTAGTCCGTTGTTGTTGTTGTTGTTGTTGTTTTTTTTTTTTGGGGGGGGAGGGCGCCTGGGGGCCAACCTGTAATTGAAATATTAACAGTAACTCACATGGGCCGCAGAACTACTTTTTTGAGTAGGCTAGACACGTTAAAAAAAAAAACTCGGAAAAAGGCTCGAAAATTATTATTAATGAGTGAAATCAGATCAGCCCCCCACTTTCAAAAACTCTCCGCGGCCCCTGATGCTGCTGCTGCTGCTGCTGATAATAATAAGCATGATGATGATGATAATAATTAGAATGATGATAATAATCATAACAATATCAATAATAAGAATAAAATAGTAATTTTTATTATTAATATCATTATTATTGTTGCTGTTGTTCTTATGCGAGGACAGGGAGCAAGCACCTCAGGAATATACGTTTCACTTCTCAGAAATGATATTCATATGATGATTATACAGTTACATGATTATATATTTAGTGAAAATTACAAATAATTCTTGTCACAACACAAAATGAATTTGAATAATTTTATTCAACATTTTCTATTTTTATTAGGAGTGCATTCATGCGACAAAAAATATTTTGCTTTGATGTATAGTTATACTATTATTCTCATAGATATACTGTTTCAATGTAGTCTCTGTGGCACTTTGATGATTCGATTCCGGATTCAATGTTATACAACAAAATTGCCTTGTAGATTTGGGCATATTCTCCTTGTTAAATGAAACAGACCAAACAAACTTACCATAAAATTATCATAAGCAGAATAACCATAAAGATCAGATTATTTTGAATTATTTGAACTGAATTTCTGTACAAATCATAACATAAATTTGTTTCCAGTATTATTGGAAATGCTAAATACGGTGGGGAGAAACAATGTATATCAAATACTCTTTCGATTTTTCTCTTTTGGTAGAAAGATAATTATAATGATATCGCTCCAGCACTTCTGGGCTTTACATGAATACAATAATACAAAATACAATGTCTGGCATACAGTGCCATGTTTTTGAATGGCGTCATTTCAAATAAAGGTATATAGTACCCTTCATTATTATTTTTAACGCCTCTTAATTACCAGCTTCTCCACGGTTTATACATCAAGCAGGGAAAATTAGAGAATTTGTGCGCTTAGCGCGCGGCGAAATTGAGGTCTGATCCTATATAATACGTTTTGTATTTCATTGTTTGGAAGGTTTTGATTTCCCGAGATTTGCATCATTTTTCCTTATTTTATTTTGCACCTCCGGATTTATTGGGGGGGGGGGGGCAAAACGATATGTTTGCCCTTCCAATATTTTGTGGGGGGGGGGGCGGGGGGCAACTACCCCTTCCCCCAGGATCGGCACAAAACACAACAGACCAGGTGTCTCCATTCAAAACCCAAAATGCAGTCTGACACTAAGGCCCGAATTCACAAAGGAGGTTTGGTTTAAACTATGGTTTAAACCATGGTTTAAACCCCCTCCTGGGGTTTTTAAGCGTACGTGCGCACGGAATCTGATCCAATCATATGTTTTCTTTGAGCGCGCGCATGGGCAATGTGGGCTTATTTACGCTTATTTTAGTACGCTTACGGAGGTTTAAACCTTACCCATGGTTTAAACCTCCTTTGTGAATTCGGGCCTAAAGGGCTAGTCACATTTTTTCGATAACGATAACGACGACGAAAATGATTTTTTCAGTAAAGGTAGTACACCCTATAGAGCTGGGTGCCATTGCATAAAGACTTACTATTATAGTAACTTTGCCATCAATGGTAACTACCATGGTAACGTTGCTCAAGAGCCAATCAAAATCCAGTATTCCATGAAAAGTTACTATAATAGCAAAGTTACTATGATAGCAAGTTTTATGCAACGGCACCCAGCTATTATTAATAGTCACGAGCAAAGGTTACACGTATACATACCATATTTGTTTTATTTTTGTTAAAGAAACACACTCACACACGTATCAATATGCCAAACACCCAGAGATGGCGGAACGTCGGGCTCGGACAATGGAAGTGGGGGTGGGGGCACCTGTTGTCTGGCGGACAAAAGGTGCCCCCTTCATCCACTTCCAATGTCCGAGCACGTCGTTCTGTCGCCTCGAACACCATTGCTTTAATTTAATGAACGATAAAAAAGCAATGTAGATTAAAATGCTTTGCTCAAGGGCATTTAAGTGCCGCACCAGGGATCGAACTCAATATCTTCTAATTTCCATTCAAGTGTTCAACTTTTTAGAAATTAGAGCATATACGTAGTTTAAAAGCAGTTTGTGATTTAAAAAAAAAAAGGGTATTGGGGTTAAAGTATAACTAAATTATAATTTATAAGTTTGGAGTCCCCTCTTTATTAAACCTCGTCATATCAATTCAAATGGGCATTATAGTAGGAAAATGAGCACAAAAGGCGGCTCTTATACGGGTAGCGGAAAGTAGAATTGGTATCATAGTATAAAAGGTGCATGATAATCAAACTTGAAATGGTACTTTTTGTTGTTGTTACATAACTGCAAAAGTTCAGACAGTATACCCTCCGATCTGAATTGTGGAGCCGCCACTGTGGTTTATTGGGGAAACTCTTGACTCCGGAGAGGTCCCGAGTTCGATCCCGGTGATCGGTGCTTATTTGGGCACGATACCGTTTGTATTTCTCTACCCATGCAGGTATATCAAACGGCAATGCTGGGGTAATCATCATTTATAGGAAGAGTATTGCATTGTATTGTATTTATTTTCCGTCATTTAAAACAACAACTTTACATTCTCATTCACAATTATGAAAACATATTAAAAAAAGGAGAGGGATGGCCCTACTCAGTGTTGTTGCCATAACGTTGTTTTACAGAGGGGTCCCTATTCCGATAGTAATGATGCTACCCTGGGCAAATAAAACCATATCATGATGATTTTTTGCATTGTGGTTGGTGGTAGTAGTAATTCTGAAAATGAAATAGGGTTCATAATTCCGAAGGTTCCGTTCCGAAAATCATTTTTCGGAATTACGAACCTTCGGAAATCGGAATAATGAACCCTATATCATTTTCGGAATTATACAATCGAATCTTTTTTCAATTTCGGAATCATGAACATTCAGATAAATTAAACTTCTGAATAATGAACGTTCAGAGTAATGCAACAAAATTGTGAACCCTATTTCATTTTCGGAAGTGAACTATGATCCCCCCCCCCCCCCCCCCCCCTCCCGTATGGTAATTTGAGGCTGTATCGGAATTATGAACTTTCGGAAAAAACGAATCGTCGGAAAAACAAGCATACCTCGTAAAAACGGCCCGACTTGTCGGAAGTGAAAAAGGGCAAAATTCAGAAAAGAAAAGGGGACGTATACTTTTTGATATGGGTAATTAGAAAAGGGGTTCTGTGCGAAAAAGAATTCAATTTAGTATTGCCAAAAAGGGACCTGCAAAAACCTTCGCGGAACGAGATGGATATATATAGGCCGATATCACAAAACGACATGCCATAATCATTTTTTCTTTTGAATTAGTTGTTTGTGTTCATTATGCAATCATCATGGATAAAGACATGCAGTCGTCTTGCAGTTATTACTATGAGTCTTCTTGAAGCATATCGATCTCGCCTATATAATACGCACTAATCGTAAGTTAATTATTTTGTCTTATGTAATTTAATGATTGTTTTTGTTTTGTTTTTCACATAATGGCCTGAGCATCCCTTTGGAAGCGTATGTGCGCTGCTTTATGTTGTGATTGTTATCAGTGGCGGATTTAGGGGGGGGGGGGCAATCCCGGCCCGTGTCCCCCCTTTTGAGGGAAAACAATGCATTGTGCCCCTCCCTTTTTCGACCAGAAAACCTTTTTTTTTTTTTTTTTTTTTTTTGCTTGTCAGAGAATTATGGAGGGGAACTGGACCCCATAACCCCCCCCCCCCCCCCACTGAGCGACTTTTGGAGGGCTGGCGAGACCAAAGAACTAGGGGTCTCCCTCCAAGCAGTTTCCCAAAGTTGACAATCCTGCATTTGTGTGCCCCCCCCCTTATACGAAATCCTGAAATCCGCCCCTGATTGTTATAACATTTGCAAATAATAGAAATCGAGACAATGAAGAGGACAGCGACTGATGCATTAAGTAGTGCTATCCATTTATTTCTCTAATAATAAAGAAAATGACTGAACTATTCCATATAGGCCTATTTGTTGTGCACCGTATACACTGTATCATTACGTCATTTAAAGGGGAAGTTCACCCCGAAGATTACTTGAGTTTAAAAAATGCAGAAAAAATAAAGAAAAATATTGGCGAAAGTTTGGACAAAATCCGTTAAAGAATAACGGAGTTATGGACTTTTGAAGTTTTGATTTTGTGACGTCACATGCGAGCAGCTCCTCCATGATGTAATGTGATAAATATTCCATAAAATACAGTTTTCTCAGAAAATTTAGAATATTTTCGTCTGTGCATTTGATATATTGTCAGAAATGTTATTCAGTCCTAGATTCTGAAAAGAAACAATATCAATTTATAGTGGAACGTAAAAAAAAATGCGAATATATGGAATATTTATTACATGACCAATGGGCAGCTGCTCGCATGTGACGTCACGAATCCAAAACTTTAAATACTCATAACTGCTTAATGGGTAACCGTGCCATAATGCTTGGTATAGGTCTATCTGCGAGATGCGTGAGAGCGCAAAGTGACCGAGCGGGGGAAAAATTAGGAAATTCATACTTATCACGTTTTAATCTGGCAATCAGCATCCCCCGAGCCCCGCGATCGAGAAAACACCCCTTTTGAGGCACTCACACTTATACAAGGTTATTTGAGGTAAAAACCTATGGGTAATACACACCCTCCTCTTCTGTGTGATGTGCCCTTTTATTGGATGGGGGTAAGCGAACTGGGTTGCCCAGCCTATACGCCTTCTGCCTGGAAATTTCGCCTCCCCAGCAGCTGTTGATAATTATATGCACCACTAATTTGTATAAAACTATATACTATACATTGGCCATGTGTATAAAGTATAAACAGAAAAGACTGGTAATGTTTGCCAATTCAAGTTCCAATTAATAATTTGTCCAAATTTTTTGAAAAGTGCAGGGCTTTCCTTTTTCAGGGACAGCCGGATTAATAATATAACAAAAATTAGTATAGTTTTAAAACAAAAACAAAAATAGATTATAACAAAAATGTGTATAGTTTTCCACGGATAGGTCAATCGAAAGGTGGTTCATCTTACCTTCTCACGGGCTTGGATATTGTGGAGTTGGGGTGGGGATAGGAGTGCAGAGTATTTTCCCCCTCCGGCCGGATGATGGGAGTTAAAGCCACCGCACATCTTACGATCGTAGCTCCTTTTTTTAGGCGGAAAGTTAGTTCGACGCCCTGACTGCTTTGCACTGCACTGTATGTAAAATAGGGGTAAGAGGGGTGGGTGCAAGAAGGGGGGAGTTTCCCCCTTTCCCGCGCGAAAACTTTGAAGTTTTATCAAATATGAGAGAAAGATAACGGCTCGTAGCAAACATTTATTTAGACGGAAAGTTAGTTCGACGCCCCGACTGCTTTTTCAGTTATTTGGACGCAATACTGCACTGTATGTAACAGGGGTGGTTGCAGGGAGGGGGGAGTTTTCCACTTTCTGCGCAAAGCGCGAAAACTTTGACATTTTATCAAATTTGAAAGAAATTAAGGCTTGTAGAATCTTTTTTAGGCGCCGAAAATTAGTTCGACGCCCTTATTGCTTCCCAATATTTGGACGCAATACTGCACTGTATGTAACAGGGGTCGGTGCAGGGAGGAGGGAGTTTCCCCCTTTCCGCGTGAAGCGCGAAAACTTTGACGTTTTAGCAAATTTTGAGAGAAAGATAACGGCTAGTAGCACCTTTTTAGGCTTTTTTCTCTCACTTCCCCCCCCCCCCCCGCTTTTTTGCTCTCGTTTTTTTTTAAAATTTTTTTATGGGGGGGGGGCGACCTTCCCCATCGCCCCCCCTTGGCTACGCGCCTGGGAGGGGGGGGGGGGGGAGGGGCTGCTCCTTCATGCCCGATGCATGTATCCCCCCTTTTTTTTCTTTGGGCTCGGATCCGCTATAAAAAAGGCTAGCTATCCCTAGCTAGCTAGCTTCATGTGTACAGTCGTTTTGCGCAATTTCAGAATTGATTGTTCGGAACTGACCGGCAGTCGACGCGAGAACTGCGAGAATAAGGTAAGAATTACACATTGATTTGGCATCTTTTGAATATTATAACGGGTGAGAGTGCATGTATTCAATATCAAATATTCCTTCTTTAATGATTTCGACATAATCTGTATTCCTTACTTAGTCTCTTTAACTCGATTTAAAAATGCAGCTGCTCAGAAACACAAAAACAACTTGGCCCCACCTATTGTCTTATGTGTGTAGTTTGTCATACAATTTGTTAATGTTGACTTTTCATGTTTGTTATACCGGGGGTAGTTGATGTTTATAATTATTGAGACAATCAGAAAAAAATCACCTTGTTTTTGTCTAGTTACTTTAAAAAGATTTTTGCCTCCTTTTTAACAATTATAATTTATATCTACATCTAAATTTATATCTAGGTCTATATCTAAATTTATCTGAATTAAAAAAGGAGAACATGACAACAGCCACTTATCCAATGAACAAGGTTATAATATAACCTTGTCCTCCCAAACCAATATGGTAATGGTGAAAACACATAAGGGCAGCCCTCTACTGCTGTACTACTGCCAGCCACAGTAAACAAATGCAGATTTCCTCTCTCCACAGAGAGAGGGCAGCAGTACAGAAGGATCAATCAGTCTCAACAGAAAAATAGAATGAACACAAAATTTGATGCTAAAAATTCCACATTCCCTGAATCATTGGTTTAGCTGGTCAACAATCAAGAGGGACTTTCACAGACAACTTGCTGGTAAGTAATATTTTGAGTTTCACTATTTTGATCTGATATTTTGGCTGGATATATTACAGCAGGTTGCAGCTGCATAGTTTCAAGTGGGGCTGAGTGGTTCAGACACACGAGTGACAACAGCCATGCCACACTCACTCATAAGCCCTTGCCTATGTGGGACTGTGTCCAACATTCACTGTTGCAGCAGTCAAAAACAGACAACAAAATTGCTCTAAGCAAGACAATTTTCTTAAATTTGCTAGATTACCTGATTCAGGGACTCTTCAACTCTTACAGTGCCACAAATTTGGGGATTCAGAATTGAAAGTGAAATTTTAAATAATTATTTTCCTCTCCTGGGGCCTGTTTCTCGAAACCGTCATATGTCTAAGTTCTTAACTAAGTCAGCGCTAGTTCTCTAGTTGTCCGCTACGTGTTTCACGAAGCCATCTTTACCAAGATGCATGACAACTTCCTGACTAAGGACTTATGACGCCTCCAACCCTGTCATATCTTTTTTAGTCGACGTACAGCGCCATCACATGTTATTTATTGGGTAGATTATGGTAGGCAAAAAGTGACACTACATACTTCTATGCAACTTTTTCTACGCATTCCCTTTATCTGGAATTTATCCATGTTTATATTATGAAAATTATATAAAATACATAGTGTTTTTGTTCAAGGATTGTCTCCACTTAACTCTAGTGAATCAACACTCTTTCCACATTCTAATGGATAAAAAAACCCACAAACAAACAAACAAACAAGCAACATTCTAATTTAGGCCATTTCAATATTTTTATAAAAGGAACTTTTTTTCAAATGAAAAAGAAAACCATAATAAAAACAATAATAATAATAGACTGACAGGAGATAGGCCTGTATCAAAATGTGGTGGGATTTGAAAAAAAAAAAAGTTAAACCAAAACTTGTCAAATTAATCCCATCATTGGAAACTGGAAAAAAAAAAAAAAAAAAAAAACTATTGACAAATAAACATTGGGCAAGAAAAAAAAATACGGGCCTTACTGATAAGCAATGGGAACTTGGGAAGTATTATAATCTAGAAAAAAAATAAATTCATAACTGTTGCTAGGTATGTTTTATGTCAAAATGAATTTAGTAAGTCTCTTGACTTCTGATTGGAAAGCTAGTTTACGATATGGGTCCTTCCTATCTGATCAATTACATGTAGCATGAAAAATGACGTGCTACCATAATAAACTTGAAAATCACATGTTACGTCTTATAATTAATAATTACTTAATAATTACTTAATAATTAGTCTTAATAATTACAAGAGTGCTTTTTGTGTGAAAACAAATAATTGGGCGATCTTCGTAAATGATTTCTATAAAGATTTCTTTGGTGAACTAAAATCCGACGAGGGAACTGTAATATGACACGGTAGGCCAGCCATAGTCAACGGCATATTCTCTGGTTTTCAGACCCATATCAGTGTAAACACAGATTATATCAACGATTTTTAAAATGAATACTTTGAAATATACGTGTTTAAAATTATAATATGAATATTTTTGTAATTTCCATATCATACTCAAGCCCAAAAACATTATGTAAAACATTCAAAGCATATTATTATTACAGTGAAAATATATGGGTTTATTTGTATAAACTATCAAATCACGACATCCGGGGGGTACCTATCCAACGTAAAACTGGCTCACCGATCATGAAATAAATCACTCATATTTTTCATTTTACAAGCGAATCCATCATGTAATTTACATGATTTAAAAATTATTTGGCATCTATTATACCCTTCTACATTTTCTATTTTCTTTTATTCCCTTATTCATTCAAATATTTGCAGTTGAGATAAATTTAGCTTTTAAAAATATAGTGTAATTGCAACCAAGGCTACGTGTCGGCTCCTATTCTCGCCGATAGTATCGATATTACGAGATGTCTAGCTGGTTAGCTCTTCATGAAACAGTTTAGGAAGATCATGGACATCTCCGTAGTTGGCGGATAAAGTTATGACTGTCTTGTCGTTGGTTTCGAGAAACAGGCCCCAGTATGAATGATCTAGCCTGGAAAAGGGCCTGCTGATACACACAATAGCTATTGAAGCCTATTCACCCATAAAAGAGCTAGTCTGAGTACAAGGTTATTTTCAGATAAGCTTGTACATGTATAAGTGAAGTGTGCCACACTCATACTTGAGTGAGTCATAGGCCTTTGCCTATGTGGGACTGTGTGTCCAACATTCACTGTTGCAGTAGTCACAAACGGACAACAAAATTGCTCTAAGCAAGATTTAATTTTGAATTTTCTTAAATTTGCTAGATTACCTGATTCAGGGACTCTTCAACTCTTACTGTGCCACAAATTTGGGGATTCAGAATTGAAAATGAAATTTTAAATGATTATTTTTCTCTCATGTATGAATTGTCTAGACTGGAAAAAGGCCCGCTGATACACACAAAAGCTATTGAAGCCTATTCACCCGTTAAAGCTAGTCTGGAGTAAGTGGCCATGCCATGGCCCATGCCCATTCACACTTATGCGAGGTTATTGTAAATTAGATATTCTATCATCCTAAAATGGGCAAACCCGGAGAACAGGGGGTCGTTTCATCAAACCGTCATAACGACAAGATCAGCGACATCTCGACGCTGTCGCTCAACTTGTCCGTTAACTGTTTCACAAAGCCGTATTTGCGAAGATCAGCGACAACTTCCCTGACAAGTGACTTGTCGGTACTCCAAACCTGTCATTTCTTTTTAGAACGCCATCACAAGCCAGCTTTTCGTTAGTCTATGGGCTGCGAAAAAATGAAAAATGTAAGTTAAGAGAAAATTATTTCCTGATCTCCAAGCACATTTCTTTATCATTCTTTTTATCAAATAGTTTTACTTATGTTTTTATTATAATATTTTACAGACGGACAATATGTTCTTATGACTTCTTGACCCTCCAACAAGTAAATGAAATTAATATTTAAAATACCCACATCGGTCTACCATAGAAAAGGCGTCTAAAACGGAACAGTCTGTATACCAATTTAAACGACGACAATTTATCATGTATGTATTTTTCCTATATTTTTCCCTTTTCACGCGATCCTTTGATATAAATAATATCAAATGTATTTTTTTATAATTGAATATGAAGAATTGGGTAATAAAATATCTGAATTCAATCATTTTCTCTAAAGTTTACACAATTTGGGTCTTCTTTCCATAATTAGTCAATTACGGTATCCTCTTATTTACAAATCTAGAATAGTACATCGCAAAAGCATCCTCGAGTTTTCTCAATTTTATAAATTCTAAGATGCCATAAGTAACACATCTTTTCATGAAAACGGGATGTTTGTATCATCAGTATTAATTTTCGCTCCCATTTTTGACATTTTGGAACAGTTTGGGGGAAAACGGAGCCTCTAAGTCTGTTTGGGTAATTGACAATAAATCCAATGGACTGTGATATAGACTATGTTTTTTAGCCGATGGGTATCGATATCATTGAGTTGTCGTTTATCATGTCTTCGTGAAACAGTTTGTCTAGTCCATGACATTTCCGTAGATCGCCGACAAAGTTATGACTGTCATGGAGTTGATTTGATGAAACGACCTCCAGGTGACCAGACGCGCGTGCTGTATTCAATACTGTGTGTGACAATACGCCAGACGTGTGTCTCTTGACGGAATAAACCGTATTTTCGCACACAGTATTGAATACTGCATGAGAGTCTGGTCCCCTATTCTCCAGGTTTGCCCTAAAATGTAGAAGGAAGTATTTCTAAAAATTTTGTTGATTATATTGGTGTTTTTACCTCTTCAACTTAGAGGTCATGACCACTGTCAGAATTGACACAGCCCCACATAGTGATGGTTCCATGAGTGGCCCATGCCAAACAGTTGTGAATTCTAAAGAATTTCTATCTTGATCTCTGAAATTCAGAATGAATAACCCTGTAGAGCCTAACAAGTTACATTTACATGTATAGATATCAAAGGGAACTAGAGTGTATTTGGCTCCTGCACCTTTTGATGATGAAATATCATTCAAATTCAAAAGTAAGAAAAATAATCTAAACTTTAAATTTCGATACAATAATACATTCAAAGCGTTGATCTGTCCTCCCTTTCCGCAGAATCGCCTAGAGATGGACGTAATGCAGTTGATAAACGAATGATGGTGCCGGCGCTCGCTGCATGTTGTGAATGGACATTTCTGCATTCAGCTCCTTATGCTCGCTGCTAGTAAACAAGCGAGTGGAAAGAAGCAGTATTGCTTATCAAAACAATAAAAATAACAAAAGTGAAATTATACATGATATCACAAATGGGATAAGCGTTTTTATTTCTTTCCATTCTGAAATCATGATACTTAAATGCATGGCAGTTTTATTACCGAGAATGAATGTAAGACTAATTATTAACAACCGATAGCGAACGTAAACATTGTACGATTGCTAATGAAGGTGAGCCCTCTGCTGTTGAATCGAGTTATCGCGTATTTCCCAACAAATTTTTTCAAAGCACCAAGACTCTGATAGGGCTTAGCGACAATTATCCCGTAATTTCCGGGGAATGGCGTGAAAATATTATCTGAGTAAACGTTAAGACTAACTCGTATATTAATATTAGCATTAATAATAGCATGAATAATAAGACTAGAGCCGGCTTTAATATTCAAATTTGAATGACGAGCGCCGCTAAACCTCAAACAACAACAACAACATTCTCCCCAAACTATCATTGGGGACAGGGTTACAAGTTAGAAAGTTAGGACTTTGTTGGAGTCATACACAACTCAGTGGTAGTGCATGACACTCATGTTTTGTACATAGCGATTATAGTAAAGACGCAGTGTGTGCCAATAACTTCCGTTTGGATAAATGGGCAGGCCAATGTCAAGACTGCAAATTATAAAATGGGAGATCTGTGAGAGACTTCATATATTTTTTACATTACCACAGGTATTTCAAACACGATTAATACTTTCAAGCTTTCGACAAATAGATGCACATGCATGTAAGGGCTGGTAGGCGGTAGTGGAAAATCAATTATCTCACCACGAGTGCAGTGACGGTATTTCTTTATCAAAAGACCCAGGACTTGCTTTTTCTGTAGGGTGCTGACATTTAAATACAAATTTAGTATAGGACAAGAAAATTGGATGTAATCAAATGTAACTACATGTATTCAGCTAGATATGAAAGTGTTGGAATTATGCATAGATATATTCTACAATGCTTGGGGAAAAAAAAGAAGAAAACATTCGCCTTTTGCATTTTTCCATTCCCACAGTATTATCATTATTATTAGTATAATGATGATGATAATTATTATTTTTTTGTTATTATTGATATTATTGGTGATATTTTTAGATTAAATTTCTTTAAATTATTTTTTTTTTTGTGGTTATTTTTCTTTTCTTGCTGCATTATTGTAACACAGTTGACTCCTAATAAATAATCTTGCATAAGTGTGAGTGGACTATTACTGCACTGACATTCATTTCTCACAAAAGACCATCATATAGATCTGGGACATTTTAAATTAGTAAAATTCATTTTGAAATTTTCTCATATAATACATTTCTGCTTGTTAGCATACATTTGCCATCCACTTTTCAAATTGTGATGTGCATGATATGAATTTAACCTAGCTTTCTTATGAGCTTATGATATTTATAGTTGATTTGACTTTGGATTCCTCTTCCAAACAGATTCATGCTGATACCTACAGTGGAATTAGACTATAGTATTCTTCCTTGAGTGAGAATTTTAACTTTGTGTAGAATGATGACTTTGTCAGCCACAGCTGTGGAGTTTGTCCCAGGGAAATACTGGAATGGATTACAAGAAGAAGTGGTAAGTGACATTATTATTATTAATTTTTTTTTTTTTTTTTGGTGGGGGGGGGGGGGGGGCAGCAGTCATACTTTGACAGCAAGTTGCTTTGAGTGAAAGCAGAAAAAAAAGAAGGATTGTATGCCTGGGCCATTTTTGTTTGTGCATTGCAACGGTATGTGATAGTTGGATTCTTGTTTCCTGCGGATGTATTGGTTTTCCAAATAAACATGGGTCAGGTTCGCGAATGCTATCATGAACGATCACAAACCATACACATGTTATTTTCAGAATTATTCTCTGTAGTCTCAGAAATTGAGAAGTTTTAGTTATTCTCTGTACAGAAATTGAGAAGTTTTGGTTATAGATAATCAGTCATTCACAAATGCTGGACTTGTGTATGTAGGTTGCCTGACTCGATTTAAGGTGGGTCAAAGGCACCTGGGCAACCTCTGATATTTTAATAAGGATTTTCCGACCAGTTTTTTAGTTTATGATGATTATTTACTGGTAAGATATTTTCTTGTGCTTTTATCATTAAGTTGCAGGAGTCTGATTACATTCTTGAACTGAAAGACATTCTCTATCAGTTGAGTATCAACCCTGGCTCATTTCTAGAATGCATGAACTCCCTGACTGACATCCTCACTGGAGCTATCAGGGAAGATTGGCAGTTAGATGAAGTGGCTGATATCATATTTGAGCAGGTATTCAAATTCAAAGTTAAAGGCCCGTGTTCTCGAAAGGTGCCTAACTTAAAGGGTACCAATCACCAAAAATAATTTTGCTCTGTATGTTAGAGGTTGCATGTCCTTATACTATATTCAAAATGTGGGCTTCAAATATTAATTCTATAAAGAGATATTGCAATTTTAATTACACTCTCTATAAGAGTAAAAGCGACTTGTGAGTAGACTACTCAACGCACCCGTACGCGTTCGCCAAGGTAAAGGCTCGTGTGGAATGAGGAGTTTCAAACTTGCCTTCCATGAATCAATAAACAAAGTTAAGTAAGATACAGGTATAATTTGAACCACTTTTAAGAACACAAGCCAATATATATTTTTTGTATTCTATAGGTCAACAGTTAATGAGTATGAAGGAAATAAAGGATAACCGCGCGAGCATTTTCATGTTATCCTTTATTTCCTTCATACTCATTAACTGTTGACCTATAGAATACCAGACAAAGTTCTTTGAGGTTGATTTTATACTTTCTGGCTGTACACAAATTGTTTTTTCAGGTGATTGGTACACTTTAAGCCCCCGCCTAAGTGTGTAGATTTTATAGGCCACCAAATTATGGAGAGCCAAATGTCACCCCCTTTTGATCCTACAAAATCACCATGGTTCTGGAACTAAATGCAAACAAAAACCGACACGATAGAATTGAATTCTGATGCCCATTTTGTGCCAGAAAATAATTTTGTTTCTTTATTTTGTTACATAGATATGATAATTCATACAGGACTTAGGGGTTGACGAATGGCCTTCCATAAAGCAGTGGCCTAAGTTAAGCCCGGCTTAACTTAGGCCATTTTCGAGAATACTGGCCAAAGTCATTTACCAAATCAAGATAGAAAAATCATACATTCTCACATAATGTAAATCAGATACATGATGGATACAAAATTATGGACTGTGATTGCATATTTGAGCTGGTATTCAAATTCAAACCCCCAAAAATCTATCAATCAAGATTGAAAATTATATATTCTCAAATGATTTATTTATCAGATACATAATAGATACAAAGACTGTGATTGCATTGCCAAAAAAGGAAGTTGACCATTTCCAAAATAGAAATGATGTTTGAACATTTTTGTGAATATACTACGTGAGATGCATTTTTCGAACACATCATTTCCACAAATTAAGAAGTGACGATAACAGCTCTATATTGTCTAATTTTGTATTTCTGTTCTCTCAACCCTTTCAAGACAATTGACCACATTTTGTGTTTTGGCTCAATAACTTTTGATTCAGAGTTCTAAAAAATATACCAGATGCATGAGTAGAAAGAGCAAAAAATTCTGCACACATTGTTCATTTTTGTTGCATGATCATATTGTGTTTGATGCCAGGAATTTTAAAAAGGAGAATAAGCTTTAAAATCCTTAAACTGGGAACACATTGAGAGGTTCAAAATCAATGTCTTTTATCCAAATTGGCCATTTTTTCAACTTTTCGATAAAGTTGCTAACCTTGTATATTGTTTTAAAGACATTACATCTCATTACAAACATGTAGCACTAAAAGAAAAATATCACTGTTGCCAATTTGAAAAACAAAATGTGATAAATTTAGCCCCTAAATAATTCCTGTCCTGAAAGGGTTAACATATGTTATTGAGTGAGTTTCTTGTCTCGTTTTATTTCAGTCTACCATGGAGCCAAACTTCACATACACAGGAGCCAGGATGATCGATCATCTTTTTAGAAAGTTACCCATTCCACCAGGCAGGAAACACATTCGAACACTCATTAATCAAAGGTCAGTGCTTATTCACATTAAAAAGAATATATATTGGCTTGTGTTCTTAAAAGTGGTTCAAATTATACCTGTATCTTACTTAACTTTGTTTATTGATTTATGGAAGGCAAGTTTGAAACTCCTCATTCCATGTAGTTTGCTGGCACAAACCCTGGTCAGTCGTAAAAGAGAGTCTGCACTGTAAGACTGCAATAGGCCATGTAGTATATCTGCTCCTATTGATACGACCATGTTGTTGTTGTTGTTAATATATTTTTGACGGCGCTTCATTCAATTTTGAATATTTACGCCCACCGATAGTTAGCTGGATTAGGCTCCTCTCAAGACAATGATTTTCTGATAAAGTGTCAAATTAGGGTCTTTGCTTGCAGACTACATTCCATGTGCGTTACTGAAATTGTTTTATAGAATAAATGATCAGAATTATTGTTTGCTTACTTACAAGCATACACATGCTTTCTTTGCAGTCAGGTAAAATAAACCATCACAGCATCAGTTATGTAGTCATGAAATGAAAATGAGATATTGATTTCATGGTGACATGATATTTGTGTTTTCATGTAATTACAAAATAATTTGGACAGTTTGAAGAAGTTGACATGTAGCACTCCATAAATTGATGCATTAAAAAGGACTCGTCTTTTTTACAAATCAAATTTCATTGTTCCGTTTTTCTAAACTCGCTGATGTTTTACACTAAGTTTCTTCTTTTTTCTGCTCCCGTCTTTTAATATTTTCACTCACGTGTGCAGAGCCAAGGAGGTTGTAGTCAGGAGGGAAGAAATGGCATTGGACCCTGCGCAACAGAAAAGATTACATGGAGTTACTATGTTTATGGCAGAACTCTTCATGAACATGGAGGTAAGATTAACCCCTTCTGTGTTTTGGGCAGCGATACCTGCCCAACGGCTTATTTCGAACCATCGTGTGATCACGTCATGTTGTCACGTTATACGACCTTCGTGAATACTAAGCCTTAATTCCCAAAGGGTAGGATGTAACGTTTGTGAAATACACCCCTCTTATTGGTGAAGTGTCGTGTCCAGTTTACCCGGCACTTTATGAAAAAAGTATTGTAAATCTATCACATCTCGAACCAGACACTTCGCAACTCACAAATTGAGGCTCAATCACAAATGAAATTGGAAAGGAAATGTTTCCACCACTCTAAAAAATCGTGAAAATATATCTACAAACGGGACTATCAACCGTGAATGCAACTCGCAGATTGAGGCTCAATCACATACGAAATTGGAAAGGAAATGTTTCCACCACTCTAAAAAATCGTGAAGATATATCTTACATGGGTGCATATTCCATCCAAAGTTCCCTAAGTGATTTCCAAAGACAGAAAAATACATATACAGCATGATGGTTTCGAAGAGGAAATTACAAATGTTGTCACAACGATTTGCAAGCTGAAACATGCCCTTGCCATGACCAAAGATCGTAAAAGGAAAGATAAGGCACTCTCCCGATTTTGTACACGGTCCGATGAAACGGCCAGGGGAAGCGCGCCCTTCCCTGTGAGGCCACTTCTGTTACATAAAAATAGGGGGAGTGTCCTATCTTCTGTTTTAAGATCTTTGCTATGGCCTACAATGTAGGATAACGCGCATGCCACGTGCGCTATGAAAATCCACTGCGATAACTGTCTGTTCTCCATACAAAATACACACATCTCCGCGAAGGATCCTGCGAGGATACGACCGCGCTGAAATAGCGCGAAGGTGGAGGGGTGCCATCGATCTCTACACCATGGTCTACACATACGAGGAGTGCGCTCAAAAGACAAATTAAAATTTACAGAGCGCCTATAACGTCTATTACAATAGATCACACTACAGAAAATACTTTTGCCTCTTTGATACTACCATAATATCGACCGGGGAAGAAATTTCGGGTATTTTTCGAGGCTGATTATTGCTTTGTCTGGAAAGCTCTTGAGTTGTCAAGAGCAACTTTTGTTCTAAATGTATGCATAAATTAGTTAACAGGTCTATTGTCTGTTCATCCGTCTGTTTATCTGTATTTGTATCCTCTGAGATTGATATACATGTATGTGCAATAAAAATGTATCTGCTGTGATATAGAAAACAGTAAATGTGCTAGATATGAAAAACCGTTAAATCAGTTATTATCATAATTACATTGTCTGTTCATTCTCCAGATTGTAATAGATGGCATTGTTCAGAAGATCGAAGTCTACCGAACAGCACTTCAAGAGCTCTTCCAGTCCCTCACAGATTTTCCTTCAGAAGCAAACCTCAAATGTCTGGGTAACATATTCAAGGTATGACGATCTTGCATTTCAATTCATTTCATTCAATTCTCTCTTGTCCTTTCTTGTCTTGTCCTCTCTACTTGCTTTTTTTTGTCCCTCTTCTCTGCTCTGCTCTTCATTTCTCTTCTCCTCTCTTCTCTTCTTTCCCCTGTCTCTGCTCTTGTCTTGTTTTCCTCCTCCTCTCCTCTACTCTTCTTTTCTCTTTCCTCTTATCTCTTTCTCTTCTTCTCTTCTCTTTCTATTCTTGTCTCTTCTCCTTTCTTCTGCCTTCATTGATGTCTCAGCACTCATATAATGTAATATAAATGTAATATAATTTCTGTTCATTATCCAGTGAAAGAAAGAAAAAAATCACTACCTTTGCATCTTAGTCAAATGAAACATAATAATGTGTATTAAACACATACAGTGTATTTGGAACTTGTGTGAATGATACCAACTGGTGCGTTCACATGTGATCCTTATTAATCAGTGTTCTCACTTAGCTTTTTGAATTGCTGGCATTTGACCAAAACAAAAGTATAGGCTGCGCTGGCATACTGTGTGTGGGGGCTTGGGGGCTGCAGCCCCCCACCCCAAACAAAAACAACAAAAAGAAGAAAAAGAAAAATATTCAAATTACCTACCAGATCTATGACAAAATTACATTTTCATTAAAAAAAAGGTCAATTTTTTTTTGCTTGCTTGCTTCGTTCGCTGGCAAGTATTCTGAAATTGTGTATATATTTTTGATTTATATCTGTCATCTTAAACAAAAGCCCTAAATCTACTTATTTGTTTACGATCATCTGCACCATAGTTCTATAGTAGACCGTACGCGTATGTACATAAACAGTTTGAAGAAGGGATGAATTTGTGCTGATCAAATATTTCAAATGTGTAATGATGACATCACCACACACCGGTGCCTAAAACAAGAGATACGTGCAATGACTGTCACAATGTAGTACGCACTTTTCGTGTGTGATGTCATACGCCGTATGGAATGGCTGTGAATAGTACTACTATTCACGGATCGTGACGTCAGATGTTACCCTCCATGGCAATTTGCTCATTTGCATGAAGCTGGTGGGAATTGTATTTTTTCACATGACACGCATTGGACCAATCAATTGCGTAGATTCTTTTCATGACATATTTTATATTTCATTTTGACATTGCAGTTGGCGGGGAAGACGATAGAGGATTATGACAGAGAGGTGAGCAACAGTGAATCTTCAGAGCTCATCAATAAGATCTTCAATGATGGAAGAAATTACATTGTTAATGGTGAAGTTGACAGGTATGGCCTCCATTTTTAGTGTGGACCTTTGCTGTTGTAATTAGAAAGTAGCTGCCATTAATTTGTAAACCCTGCCAAGATTTCAAAGAGAATGGTGACTAGTGGTAAAGGTATCAGAATAATTTGTGAGCTGTGTCATTTTTCAGTAATTTGGCAAAAGATTGTATTTCAAAACTGAACATTTCAAATATTGCTTGAAATTAATATGTACAAAAGAGTAGAGTAATATCATAGAATGTTGTCAATTAAT
>CM046838.1:26610805-26938439 GCA_025618425.1 Heliocidaris tuberculata
ATAATATTCCCAAATATAAAAGGATGATTAAGCCAAGTATGAGAGTTAAGAAAAACAAAATTGTACGAATACCGGAAGGAGGGGGGGGGGGGGGGGGGGGCTCTTTTCAACACTTCTTTTGATGGCAGAATGCAGTAGACTTAATAATTTTTAAAAATCTGATGGGGAGGACAAATAACCCCCTCTCCCTTACCGTGCCCTGTATTCGTAACACAAAGTTCAGGCTTTATAGTCCATGTAGGACTATATAGCCTGACATATTGCAATGCTGAGAGCGGAATATTTGAAGGAAATGATTAATCACAACTTTATAATCAATCATAATGTTATAGCAAGGAGTTATCACAGCTCCTTGGTTATAGGCCTAATAAGTAATATGATTTTGTTTAGTAACCTAATTTAAAGATTTTTGTCGCATATTAAGCTCTACATGTTTTAAACACAAAAGAAAAATAGGCCTAGTAGGCCCCAACCTTACAACGGAATCTAGTTGCTTTATAATAGGCCTAGCAAAAACATTTTTTGTTTGTTTTTTGTTGTTGTTGTTGTTTTTTTTGCCTACATTCTATATGCATCTCATTCTATTTTTCCTATTGCAATTATTATCTCTCTTTCATGTAATGTATAATTTTTGTCATTTTGTCAAAAATAAAATCACTCGGGGGGGGGGGGGGAAGAGATCAAATAAAGAGGGGCCAATCGGGGGGGGGGGGGGAGGTGGTGGTCTTAGATAATTCAACGGTGACACACATTTGCTCCTGCGACATTTGCTCCTCCGTCCATTTCTCGAAAGGTCAAAGGTTGAGGTCAAGGTCATGATTTGGTTTTTTGTTAAGGACAATATGAAGATTAGTATTACATGTAGAATTAGGGTTAGGGTTAGGTTTAGGTTTAGGATTAACATGGCAAAGTTAGACCGGAGCAATTGTCGCAGGAGCGAATGTCATGGAACCAATTCAACAGATTATTAGAACCGTGGTGGATCCAGGGTTTTCCGACCAGGGGCACTAAGTCCTAAAAAATCTATGACAGAAAGGTCATTATATCTTTAGAGGTTTTTTTTTTTTTTTTTTTTTTTTCAAAACGTTTTTTTTCTTTCTTCTTTTAATAATGATTACATATTCCAGGTGCCTCCCCCCCCCCCCCCCCTCCACGATTTGTTATTCTTAAACTGATAAGTTTTCGTTTGTTGGTTGGTTTTTGTTTTTTGGTGAATTGGGGCATTATTTGCTGTACATTTAGCGTTAGTTTTCAAAATTTTCTGGGGACGTGCCCCCCCCCCCCCTCCCCCGGGATCCCCGCCCCTGTATTTAGGGCTTATTCATTTCTTAGGGAAAAAATGAATTAATTAATTGAAGCGGATTAATTTCTTTTTGTAGTTACTTCAGCTTATACCAATGGCAGTATCGCCTGACACAATTATCGATTTTTGGTAGGATTGTGAAGCCATCCAAATCCGTTATTGACGACACAAAGTACATAATAATCCGCATAGCGAAGTGGATTGCCTATCGATACCAAATGCACATTGTCCCGATAATAGGGCATGGAAGATCTCCGTGAACCGGATCTAGATGCATTGCGAGGGCAATTTATCAGCAAACCTGCCTATGATTTACTGTGAAAAATAACAAACCCGTGCATGTTTCACCGGGTACTGATCAGTTTTTCAGCCATCTGACATGGGGAATAACCCAGCTTCAAAACAAGGGGACAAACCTGAAAGTTACGGTAAGGATTTAGTGATAATGAATGTGAAAATTCGAGCCTAAAGCAAGTATTTTTGTGAGCGAACATTTGTAATTCAGTTTGTGTATGACCATTCCACTACAGAGACTACACACGCACGGGTACGGCCGCAGCTTCATTGTGCGGCCACGAATGTAGGTGGTAGACCAAGGGCAAGGCCCTCGGCGTCGGCTCGGCTCGTGTGAGTGAGAGCTGGTGTGGTACTGGTCCGGATACTGTTACCTGTTCATGGTCCTGTTACCGGTTTAAATCTAGATCACTAAATGTTTGATGATTGAGATTAAAGTTTGATGTGAGTGATGGTGTATGATGATGTTGGCAGTTGAAATTACCATTGTAAACAGTAAAGACTAAAGGGAAATTTGTTGTTTGACTTGAATTGAATCAAACTAACATTAAAAGTTAAAACAAGCCTTTGGCTTTGTGATTGATTCTGAATAACAGACAAGTTGAAACTTTCAATGAAAGTTGAACAGCATGCTGAAAAATTGTAAATAATTAAGTTTGCATTGTGTGCAAACTTAAAAGACGCTTAGGGTCCGTTGCAAGAAGCCATGATTATGATCATGAATTCAAAAGTTTTCTGAAGTTCCTTTGATTTTGAAATGAAACATGTGAATTGTTAAAAATTGACTCACATTTCAAATCAATGAAAAGCCTGTGAAGTTCATTTGAGCAAATTTAGAGCCTGTGACAAAAGCAAGGCTGAGTTGAAAATGTGTTTGATAATCGTGATTCAGAGGATAGACTAGAGACTAGACTAATGCAAGAAAGCCTAAGTCTCAGATAAAAAGTAAAACAGGTATCCCATTGGCATTTAATAAGTGTTAATATGTTTGAGTGTATGATGGTGGATCCAGTGTCCGATCACTTTTCAGAAAATCAACGCTAGCAAATAAAATATCAAACGAATATCTGTCAAACTTACATAATGAATGCTCAAAGTCCTACAGAAAAAGAAGTTGATGGAATTTTTAAAAGACAACATAGATTTAATACGATATTCCGTTCCGAGTGAAAAAAAGGTACTGTATTTACGAACGTGTGAAACCTATGGGAAAAAGACACAACCTTTGTTTCAATAGTGTGGTTTTCATACGAGTAATCCCACGCGTATGAAAACCCATTTTAGGCGCTTAACTGTACACGTTCGGTAATACAATCTGTTCAGAATTACAATCCTTGACTATACAATCTTGGAATTGTGACAGCTTGATTCCACAGGGTTGGGGCAATTTTTGTGACATACCAGAAGTGAGGAACTATGTCTCATATCGACCATGACAGTGTTTGCTAAAATTGAGTTCAACGTAAAAAAACATAGCCACTTATGGTGAGAAGTACTCCAGCTTCATGGTGAATCAATACAGTGGACAAAAATTGTTTGTAATGTGATATAAATGTGATGTTCAAGTAACAGTGGTAAAAGAAGAAATATATTTTAAAGATAGAGTAAAGTTCTGGTCATGCAATTACATTTTGAAAGTAACTTTCTCAAAGCTATCGGGAAAGGTTGACCATGTCTACATAAGTTGTTTTGGAATCATCAGAATAGATAAGAAATTGACCCAATCTGAAAAGCACATTTACGGCACACAGAAATGGGTATATGGGACTACACACACAAGTGGCATGAATGTGCGGCTGAACATTTCAGCTATTTCTAGTCATACTTCGAATGTGAGGGCCTTGAAGAGCAATCCTTTTCAGGGGATTTTTTCTACTGTGCTGTTCTTCCAAGCTGACATAAAAAGGAATGAGAAAGCTCAAAAATTATTTTTCACCTTTCCCAGAACTCAACCTTCCCTTAGTTTAAGCAAAGCTTTGACAGAGTACCAACTGAAACAGAAATGATTCTGGCTGGGCACTACTATACATGTACATGTTCATTGCATAAAAATCTTCAACAGATGATTTCATCTTCAATACATGTGTAATAGAAGATTGCATGATAGCAGAGTTACATGGACATTGTATACTGTACAAGCTTATCTGAAGATAAGCTTGTACTCCACAATAGCTTTAACAGTTGAATAGGCTTCATTAGGTTTTGTGTGTATTAACAGGAACTGGTCCATTCTAGATCATTCATATATGAGAGAAAAATAATTCTTTAAAATTTCACTTTCAACCCTGAAACCCAAATTTGTAGCATAGTAAGAGTTGAAGAGTCCCTTAATCAGGTAATCTAGCAAATTGAAGAAAATAAAATCTTGCTTAGAGTGATTTTGTTGTCTGTTGTTTAGTGCAGCAGTGAATTTGTGACACAGTCCCACATAGGTTTGGTCCCATGAGTGATATTATGTACATGTACATGTATCTAAGCCTTTGCTCATTAGCTGTTTGTTGTTGGTTATGCCGATTGAGGTGAATGCTTGTGCATTTGAATGTTTACTGCTGAGAACCAGAAGGGATTTAATTTGAACATATTTTTGGGTTATGACATTTATTGATTCCTACTTATTTTAGACCTTTATTGGTCTGATCTAGATTTTAAAAAATCTTCCCTGTACTCATCAAGGGAAAATTTCCACATTTTGTTTGGCTCCTTTTAACTCTTGATTCAGTTTGTTTTAAATATTCTGCACAAGATAGGCTCATTTTTTTTTCTTTTCAATTTAAAAAGTGTTTCAAGTGCCTTTATTACAAGTTTTTGTAGGAAAATTCAACCTACATGTACATTGAAATGGATGCTACATGTACACTTGTTTGAATGAGATATACATGTAGGTAGTTATGATGGATTCTTTCAACAGGCCTGAGAAATTATTAAAAGAAAAATAAGTAGTACCATTGATAAATTAACAAATGCACTGAAGAGCGGAAGAAAATAGTGTTTCTTTTTTGAAATATCTACAAATAAGGAATTCTAAATTTTAGAGAAGGCGGCAATTTATGGACATAGATCTACATGTAATCCAATTCTCTGTGGCATTTGGCACAAACCCATGTACATGTATATAGACCTTTAGCTCTTTGGTCTACAATCATAATGAATTCCAGATTCAGGTCAAATGTTATGTACATGTACATGTACATGTATATCAATAAATATGACAGTATGTGTATGTAGACATTTTACATGTCCATGTACGTGTACATGTATAAATCATCAACTCCTTCACTGTCTAAACTATATGTATGTAAACCAATACATGTACTCTTTGTAATTGAAAGATCTTTGATTTGTACATGTGCAGTAGTGTTAATTTGTACAAAATGTAAATTTTAGAAAGTTATAATGTTTACTAAGGTACAGGTAGCTTAGCGAAACGCTATGGCACGTAAAGACGCGGGAAAGACGCAAAGATGGAAATTGCTAGTTTTGTCTATATATAAAATCATTATCAGACTTATCTGAAAAGTTTTCATATTATTTTGCTTAAAAATTGTTTCTAGAGTTAAATACTAATTCTACATGTACATCCAAATATTTTGGTTCTGCCTCTGTAGAATAAAATTATGATTTTAAATTAGTTTGTCATTTGCATCTTTCCCGCGTTCTTACGAGCCATCACGTTTCGCTAAGCTACCCAAGTTTGCCTACACATTATCTGTAGACACAAGTACTATACAATATATTGATTCTTCTTGGGTTCCATGTCTGTGTATATTTGGCTTGAAGTTAAATAAACATGTACTTCTAAGAATCTTGTATCATATTACATATATGGCATTCTAAAATAGTACTTTACATACATGTACATGTAGGTGCAGGATATGTCGTCAAAATTTTTAGCAAAACAATTTAATTTTTTGTTTATAGATGACAACTCAATACAGTACATGTACATGTAGCAATCTGAAATTTTGGTGCAAAATATTTCTTAATTTTCACCAAAAGTATATACTTTTTACTGTCTTAAGAGTCTTTTGACTTTGCAAAATATACATGTACATGCCCAGCACTTTTGTTCCATTTTGCACACATTAATATGGTGTGCACCAGGGTTGGCCCGATTTAAATCCTCTTTATTTTTATTTTTTAATCACCGATGTTAATCAACAACAAAAATAATACATTAGAAATTAATTTTGTTGTTGATTTTTTTGATGTGACAAAAAAAAATCACTTAAAAATTATTGTTTGATTTTTAAAAATTTTCAGCTCAAAGGTTCATCTAAGTAAGAGTTTTTGTATCCCAAGTAATGTCTGATATTAGATCTACCAAAATAATCTGTTTATTTTCTGTAGGATCAACATTTAGAGCAATGATTTTGAAGGAAAAAATTAATTTAAATCTAATAAATCTGGGTTTTTTTTTTTCTTCCAACCATGGTGTGCAGACTGGGCTTTGCACAAATGTACATGTATAGTACCAAATCCTGCCATGCTATGCATGATAGATTGATAATGTTAAAGAATATTAATTTCATCTTTCTATTTTTCATCACCTTGCTTTCTTGTGAGATGTGATACTACATGTATACTTGTTGAATGCAATCCTTTTTAGAACTATCAAGTGTTTTCAATGCCCATTTCCCTCTATTGTGACATCAGTTTAACAATCCACTATGACTTGAAAAATACAGTAACTCTATATGTCTTCCTACTTGCAGTTCATGCATGACACACTAAAGCACCCCCCCCCCCCCCAAAAAAAAAAAGGGCTTTGCAAAGTAAACACCATTTGATGTGTGAATAAATGGCTAGTGGTGTTAAATCATGGATATACTACATGGTTAAATAAAGGTAGTTGTACGTGCATGAACATGACAAAGGCCCCTTCACTTACTCTGCAATTTTGTGATCCGTGTGTATGGTGACATGCACTACAGTTACATGTATATCATTTTGCTACAGTGATTTATAGGCGATATACTGCGTTGTGTGTGAACGAGTCTGAAGTGTTTGGAAACTATTTTTTTCTACACTTTTTCATTATCTTTGTTGAACCATGCTACATGTACTTGTACAGTCCTACAAACTGCTGGAAATGTACTTGAAGAGTTTTTGTTCAAACCCAGTAGTCTGTACATGTGACTTGCACGCGTACTATCAGTTGGTGAATCAAGTTGTTAGATATTTTTCATGCACCTTTGAGATTACACATGAAAGATTTTGCATGCTCCTCCGATTTGATTTCAATATTCTTTTTCTTTTAATATGTGCTCCAAATGCAGGGCTACATTTTACTGCCATTGTTGGCATTATATCATGTTGACAAAGAAAATACATAGGAGGCTGACAGATATAGTTTTCCTTTGTTACTTTAACCGATTTTTTTTAAAAATTTGGTTGTTGTTGTTTTTACACAAATCACAATGTTGGTGAAAATAAGAAATATATATGAAGTTGAACCACAGTGGATTAGTTAGTAAAGATGAACTACAATGTAGTTGACATACATGTAGCACTTACTATCTAACTTGACAACTGATAGATACCATGGTGGGCCTGAGGAGTAAGAAGATAAGATTGTGTTTTCGGGAATACTTTACATGAATTAGTCCCACCTTTCCCATTATTATGAAAGATAATTATCAACTACTGCAGATCTCTGCGTTGATGGAAGGTCATCAGCGTCTTCTATGAGTAAGAGATAGAACCTTCCCCACAGGTCACCCATATTTTACCGCATACAGGGGACCAAACTTATATTTTGATTCTAGAGCTTAGGACCTGGCCTTTTACCCAAAGGGTCTTTTGCCAGGGCTCGACTTTATTGGTGGTTGACTGGCCGGGGTGCCAATTTTTTTTCTGTCAACTACATGTAGTTTGTTTTTCTTCTACATATATATGAACAATCATTGTTGCCAGTTACAAGATAGTTTCATCAAGTTTAATTGCCTTGGTACAATGTAAAAGACCCCTACCTCAAATCTTCCCTACTGCGCATAATTTAGTACATGTACTTGATGGATGTAGTGCAATGCTGCCTCTTTAAAGCTGCCTCTTTACAGCTGGCATGAAAGAATCATGAGTTCAGAACCTTTGTTTGATTATTAAATGTCGATGAAAAATAATTTGTTGCACTCACTGTTATGCATGACTTTAAGTTTTGCATCTTAACATCATTTATTACTTCGCTTTTTCTAAAAGCCATAAAATCTTTGTCACAGTGTACTCCAAACAAGGTGCAATAAGGTTGCATTGTAATTAATTGAATCATACAACTATGTTATAGCCTACAAAATTCATTAATGATTTGCAGGACTACTAAGTATGAATTTGCATTACATGTACAATATGTACAGTAGTAGAAATAGACAACGGTGAACATATTTCCATAGTTTTGCATCTAAACATGTACATAATGTAAACATGAAAAATATACATTGTTTACATACCATCCAAGGTACAATATTAATGTGTCCATTAGTTACAGTTCATAGCAAACATTGTTGTCATCGGAATAAAAACATTGTTTTCCCATTACCAGCAAAATAAACATTTTTTTATTTTCTGCTTGCTTTTATCTCATTCCATGCTCCTTACATGGTGAACACAGGTGCTGCAAGAATTCCACGTAGGTTTGTCACTTTTGTGCAAAAGTGCAGTATAATATACAATAGAGACCGTAGAATTAGCAGTATACAATTCATTTTCAGCTACATGTTGAGTGATGTACTGTATGTGAAGCACAACATATATTTCTAAATTTCAAGGCAGTTGAAAGGTGGAGGGGGTGGGGGCACATTTAAGATTTGTTTATTAAGTCACATGTAGTTTGGCATACCTCAAAAACTTTTCCGTCAGAATCCTACTGATATAGCCATTCTAAACAGAGATTTACAAGGACATCCAGCACACTTTGCAATAAACATTATACAAATTTCATTTTAGCAGACTTAGCTAGTCATTACTCTTGTGTGATAATTTTATTACAGTTATTACATGTACATGTCTATCATTCATTTTATGTACACAGTAAAGAAGAAAGAAAGACATTGAACATTCAATTCTTTATCTCATCAAACAATGACAGATTTAAGAATCATTTGAAGGAGTGTCTTCTTGTCCCCTAAGTATTTCAAAAAGGACGTCAAACAATGAACAGTAAGTATTTCCATGGATTCGTTACCTTGTGCGAATGATGACGGATAGCTTGCATTATGTGGTAGACCTGTTTCATGTGGGTAAAATCTACTAGATAAAAGGATGAATGTTTCAACCCTTTCTGCTTACACATGTTCTTCTACAGTGGCAAAATTGAATGTACACTTCACATCTACATTTAGTTTAAATAAAATTGAGAAAGTGTGCCATATTTATACATTTTCCATTCACAAATTTATACAATCAACTTTGTGGATCAGTGTACAGTAGGCCCATTGATGTACTGCAATGGAGGGCTATCTTTCTGTCGCAAACCCTGCAGTTGTACAAATACATTAACCAACTTTCTCTATCAATGTTAATACGTTTTTACACATGTATAAAAGCAATTGTGTAGATGTGACTCCCCTTCTCTGCAGCTTTTTTTTTGCATAAACTTCAGACTCTGTCTCTCCTTATTTGCTAAATTTGTACACTCGTACTTGAAATCACTGTTAGCCAGTGTAATTTACATGTACATGTAGCTGTTGTACATTACAAAAACTTGTACATGATTTGTTCCTACATGTTTACTTGCAAATGATTGTCTGGGCTGTGACAGTGAAGACCTGTATTGTGTACATGACTTTGTGATGGGCTTGTGTGGGAAAAGATAAAATACTGGACATGTACATAAAAATTGAAATGGTGTATTATCAGTGTGAGAAGGTTATTATCTTGTAAATGTAAGTAACTTGAATACTTTATAATCTCAGTAGAGCTATACGCATGCCGGTAGGGATAGTCAATTGTTAATAATATCAAAGAGATATGATATGGAGACAAAGACATATTAATGATTGATTGTGTTGCAGTTACGAATGTTGATATTTTTTACTGTGGGATGTACAGTACAAATGTCATACATGTAGGCAGGTTTGTTAAACATTTACATTCTGATCTGTAGGTTTATTCTTGACCCCTGTTAAGCTGTTACACCTACATGTAAGGGTATCTGGGATGTGCCTCAGATCTAGCCCCAACAGACAGCCCGAAAACTGGCGCAAAAAGCAGGCCATCAATTTTGCTCCTGTTTATACATCGGTATGAAAAGGTGGCCCAGATCTATCCTCGTAAGGCAGCCAGAAAACTGGCACAGAAAGCGGGCCCTTAACTTACCCAAGTTCACACCCCAATATAAAAAGGTTGCCCCTGACCTGATTTAGGGGAAGGCTTTTCCATGAGTTGTTTGTTGTGGAGCCCTTCATGTAAAAGATATTGTATATTAGTTGGTACTGCGCACACTTCATTTTAGGGGGCTAGCCCGAGACGCAGGCCCGGTCAGAGGCTTTGGCCACCCTTAATAGAGCACATCAAGGTGTGGTGTAAACACCTACATGTACATGTAGGCTTACACTCTACTTGTAGCTAATGCCAGATTTTTCTTGGTGTAAGAGGTGTATAGACTACATGTACATGTACATGTATACTGTACATGTACGTAACAATTATGTACTGAAGCTAAAAATACAAAGTTCTTGTACTTGCAAAAAATATTATTTGTATTAAAGTACATGTAAACGACTGAATCTGTGACTGTCCTCAGTAGGATTCATCGGTCAATTTCTTTCTTCTTTTTTTCCCCCCGTTAATTTTTTTTTCTTGGTTTGTCACACTTGATCCTTGGAAATTTGTTTTTAAAAAAATTACGTAATTTATTTTTCTACATGAATATTTCTTACATTGTATATTTATGCTGTTGATGCACAAAATATTGGAGTCCAATAAATGTTTTCATTGATCATAAATTTTACATTATATTTTTTTCTCTTTAGCAATATACATGCACACTGTATGTACTCCAAATTTGTAAGATGGCATCCTTTCATACACGATCAATAAATGTTCCCTCACCTTTACATTCATTTTCATATTCATTTCTCTTATTTTTCTATTTTTCTGTTCACAGTCATTTTTACATGTACAAGTACAACTTGATTGTGTTCCCAGCCTTGATTTTCCTAGTAACTCTAATCTCCATGATCCAAAATCTTTCACGTAGCATCTGATGTACACGTATTCTGTATAATTTCCAAGCATCCCCAAAACGGGGGTAGTTATCTGTCATTCACATAATTATTGCAGGCCGGTGAACGAGAGCTCAGCTTTCATGCAATCACCTCGCTCATTGCATCTTCAGTTTACCACCCAATACACTCTTCATTGAAATGTAATGTACATGCCATATATCCAATGGCAACTGAGCCTTGCGGAGCATACATTTATTCTGCTGTCGACAGTTGTGCAAATATATGAATTATCCACACCCCACCCCCATTTATTTGTGTACACTCTTCTTGCGCTCTTTTATTAGCTTAGCAAATAGTATTCCAATTTTTCTAAAGTCAAGTTTCTATTACATACATATTCAGCTCAGCAAAGATGATCACTGTACTGTTGAGAGTCAAAAGTGATTTTACGATAAACCGCATTGTGTTCTACATTGTGTAAAGCATTGTTTGTTTTCTTTGTCTCATTGTGGGAATTCATAAGTACCTAGTAAATCCAAGGTATTTTGACCCATATGTTTTCAAACAATGTTTATCAGGAGATCCAACATGTATGCATTAAGCTACATGTATGATACTTCAAGGAAAGTGATGGTTATGTACATGTATAGTACAAAATCACAAAATGTATTTTTCACACATGCCCTTGTGTAAAATTCATTTGGCATGTTTTGGGCATTATTTTAGATACTGGTAATGAATTGCATATAAACTGTTTGAGAAAACTTTACATGCTCTGAATGTATACATGTACATATATGTACAGGGTGTATGTATCAAAATTTAGGTAAAAGTTTCCAAATATGTATGTATCAAAATTTAGGTAAAAGTTTCCAAATATTTATGATTCTGTAAAGCACACTCATTTGCACAATAAGAGCTGCATGTATTGTACATCAGTATATTTTATTCCAATTATTCATCTATATATAGATATATATGCACAAAGACAGTGTTGGATTATGTACATGTAGCTCTGTATAGTAACAATGTAAATGATACAACAAAAAAAGTTTGCCTTCAGGTCTTTTAATATGATTTGATACAGGGACAAGTGAAAAATAGAAGAAAATAAATCATTGTACACATGAAAGATAACCCATTTGTAATTTTGTAATTAAATTAATTGAACTTACAACAATTAGAATGTAATTTACATTTCAATCAGTGCTCTTAGCCTCTTACTGAAATTGGGAATCAGCTTAAGTTAAGAGGAAGGTAAAAGTGATTTGTAAATGGAATATATTGAAGAGATAATTGGTACAAGTTTGTGGAAAAGTCGCATGGAACAAGACAATTTACTTTTCATTTTGCTCACATAAGACTAAAATATAAGAATAAAAGCTGGAACTAATGGACGAGAGGAAGATTACATTCTTATTGTTCTTGTTTTTTTAAATTTCATTCTGTCTGTGCAATTTGATGGATGACATTTAAAAAAAGTTTCTTTTTTTTTTTTTTTTTTACAATGAAACAACACCAACATGTGAAATATTTTTAAAATAGATTAGCGTATTATACGGATGGTGATATGAATTGATTAAGCCCTGTGAACATGTACATATGCACTAATGCATAATTTTAAAACACAAAACAATTTGATCCACTAACAGGGGAAAAGGGAATTAGTTCACTGTCCCTGCAGTTTGTTTTTATCCATGCATGTACTTTGTTTGATTGCCAATTTGTATCAGAATTGTACGGTGGAATCATATAGGGTGCATCTTTGTACATTGTACGGTATGCATTTTTACATGTACTTGCAATCGTTAAATGTACACTTTCAAATATCAGCCCATGTGTATTTTTTTTCCCATATGGAGAAAGCTTTCCCTGTCCTTTCCTAAATGTTTAGCTGACTCTTCATTTTGTTCTTATTTTACAGTGAGGGATTTTCTAACTGAAGCGAAAGAGTGCTTTACAAAGCAATGGGATTGCGACAGACATGTAAGTATATATCATTTGAAGTTCTAAAGATAGGGTAATAATTGAGAGCCTCAAGTGCCAATTTTAGTGCATAAAGTCCTAGCACTAGATACAAGAAGCAAAAATATATTATTTGACTGTTTGTCTATTAGATACATGTAAATCCTCTGATCTTTTGTACATGTACTTTGTATATTGCATGTCCTTTTATAAGATCATATTATTGATTATTCACTTTCAAACAATTCAGTTTCTTCATCATCATGATAAAAAGAGATTACACTGTTGGTTCTAATTTGTGATGTTCATGTATTTTTTATTAGTATCTGTAGATAAATTTATAGATTTTTGAAAGCCATAATGTGAATACATACAGTTATCTATTGAGAGTATTGTACACTTCATCTAAATGTGCATGTACGTACATGTGTAAAACTAAATACATTTGATCTGCAGTGAACGTGAGGACCTACTTGTATCATTAGCATGAATAGTTAAATTTTGCTAGACAAGTAACATGCACAGAATGCGCTCGGAGCATACATTGGGTTGATTATGTACATGTACTTGTGTATAAAAAATATTAAATTGTGTTTGATGATAATGAGTGCATGTAAAATATACAGTACTTTGGGGGGGGGGGGGGGGGTTATTTGCAATAGAACAAGCAAGATCTCATTACAGTGATTTTTATGTAATTTAATTATTTTTCTACCAGAGCTCCTTTCTTAATTTTCCAGTGCTTGTTTGTGCTTTACGGAGCTTAATTGCTCACTGTTCCCATCTATTTTTTTTCACCCGTCAGTGATAATGCTACCATCACACGAATACAATTTTAGCTGTACATTTCCTGGAATTTGGAAATGGCATGTGGAACTTACATTGTATGCTACATGTTGGACTTACATGTATCTTCTGAATTCTATGCCAAGCCTTATTATTTCTTTATTATTTTCTGAATGTATCTCAATAATTTCTATTTCCAGAACACAGCTGCCCTCGATGACTTTGATAGAATACGAACACTTGGGACCGGTTCATTCGGTCGGGTAATGTTAGTCAGGCATAAACCTACACAAAAATACCTAGCAATGAAAATTCTTGACAAACAGAAGGTGAGTGATTTGTTTCAATTCAAAATTAGATTTTATCTTTAACCCTTTCGCGACAATTGACCACATTTTGTGTTTTTGGCTCAATAACTTTTGATTCAGAGCTCTAAAAAATATACCAAATGTATGAGTAGAAAGAGCAAAATTTTCTGTGCACTCTATGTCCATTTTTGTTGCCTGACCAGATTGCGTTTGATGCCAGGAATTTAAAAAATGAGATTAAGCTTTAAAATCCTCAAATTGGCGACACATTGAGAAGTTCAAAATCATTGTTTTTAAACAAAATTGGCAATTTTTAAAACTTTTTGACAAAATTTGTGACCTTGTGTACTGTTTTCAAAGACATTACAGCTTATTAGGACCATGTAGCGCGAAAAGAAAAATATTACTGTTACCAATTTAAAGAACAAAATGTGATCAATTTAGCCCTTAAATAATTCCTGTCCTGAAAAGGTTAATTCACTTTATGAACCCATTGGGTGAATTCAAGTTCGGTGTTGAAAGCTGGTGCTGGTGTTGGGGCAAAACTAGCACCAGCCACAACACCGAACCTGAAATGAAGCTGGTGCTGGGATTGTCTTCACTATGTAGGTGTTGAGCTATCAATAATGTGATTGGTATTATTTTTATAAACCCGAATTCGGTGTTGGGGCTAGAATCAGCAGCCCAATGCACGCTCTCAACACCATCGCCAACACCAACACCAACACCGAACTTGAAATCACCCGTTGTTTAGATGAAAATTTGCCATTTTGCAATGATAATGGGACTGCTGCAGTGGATGTCCTTACCTGTAATGTATCTTGAAGTTTAATAACATTGAAGTGCAGTATCCTTTTTTTTTTTGTAAGGCATTTAAACATGTTTCTAAACTGCAGGCAAAGAAAAACATCTTGAGTGTAGCCTGTGTTTGGAAAATTTATGCATTTAAAGGGAAAGTCCACCCTGATGACAAGTTGGTTTTAAAAGAAGCAGAAAAATTAAAGAAACAGATCATTCAAGGTTTGAGCAAAATACGAACAGAAATACATGTAAAAAAGTTTTGAGTTCTTGAAGTCGTAATCAATCAAATACAAACTGGCAACTCCGTGACATATCTTGCGAGCTCCTCACTCATTTACCCTGTATTCCAAAATCATGAACTTCCATTTTCCCTAAAAAAAATATTCAAACATCATGCACCTTAGATATAATCATTGATCGTATATTGTTACACAAAACCTGTATGTAACAAATCTATTCCTTCATCAGAAACTAAGAAAATGAAAATTTATGAAATATTGCTTTACTGAGCAAATGGGAGAGGAGCTTGCAAGATACATCTAGGAGTTGCCAATTTGTGTTTGATTGATTACAACTGCAAAAATTTATAACTTTATTTCTTATCGGATTTTGCTCAAACTGTTACTACTCTCTCATGTTTTCTCATTTTTCTGCTTTTGTTCAAATCAACTAAATACCACCTGGGTGAACTTTCCTGTTAAACTATACATGCCCTGGTCTTGCCTGTATTTTAATATTTTTCTCAGATAAACATACTTTTCTTTAAAAGTTTTAGCAACAATTGATCATATAATCATGGCATTATATTTTTATTAACAAATAACCTTGGCAGTCTTACATTTATAAACGAACATCAGTAAAAAGAACCATTCAACAACTCCTGGATTTATCATCAAAAGTCGGGAACTTGGGTATTGTGAATATTAGGTAGTTGGTAGCAATCTTTCAGTAAGGATTTCAAAATTTGGTGTCAAAATTGAAAAGAAAATATGTGTGCAAAAATTAGGGTACCCATCAAGTCATGTGATTGAAATACATTGTAAGGCATCTTCCACAAGAAATGGCATCTTTTGGATGTTCCTGACAAAAAGCCTATTACTGTAGTAGGAATGTTTAGACCTACATGTACATGTAATACCTGCAGAAATATTGTGATTTCGGTACTTCAGTAAACGGGGCTACTTCCAAACTTGTTATACATGTACATTTGATGTACATGTACATGTATCAGATGAGCTGTAGTGTGTATAGAGAAGAGTGAGTTCCCGTTGGTATGATCGTCACAGCAATGAGGAAATACAGTGATCCTAGATTCAGTTTTAGGGCTAAAAATAACTCCTTAAGTGTCTTTTCACTTGAATCCATTGTGTAAAAATTCTGCGGGGATTACAAAAATAGACAGCAGTGTACATAGGAGTAAGGTCAGCTATGTTCTTTTCAAAGGCGGCTTATTGAAATGTGGCTCTGCTATTGTTCTGCCCACTGGTAACCATTTTGGAATCAGTGAGCATTCTGCATAAACATTCTGCTATGAGCAACAATATTTTTGGGCTTGGCATAAAAGTAGAATGAAACCCTGGGGAAATATCCATTTTAATGAAAAGAGAGGATAGAGAGAAGCAATTTTAAAAAAAGTTCCATCAAAATTGGTTACAAAATGAAAAAGTTATGAAAGTTTGAAAAGTCTCAATTTACTTTCTATGGTGATCCTCAAATTGGCGATGTTGCTTGAAAATGGCAGGTTTAGTAGTACAACTCTCAATATGTTTTGCACACAAAATTTCATACATGTATTTTCTCCATTATCTCTAAAGATGCTGCTTGTCTTTTTGTGAACTCAACATATGTTGTATCAAATACATTTTCCCCCATGATATCTTAAGCTAAGAAGGAGACAAGCTGCACCTTGAGAGATAATGGGGAAAATATGAAATTTTGTGTACAAAACATGGAGAGTTGTACTACTAAACCTGTCACTTTGAAGCAACATTGCCAATTTGAGGATCGCCATAGAACGTAAATTGAGACTTTTTAAACTTTCATAACTTTCCCATTTCGTAACTGATTTTGATGGAACTTTTTTTTAATTGCTTCTCTCTATCCTCTTTTTTCATTAAAATTGATTTTTCCTCAGGGTTTCATTTTCCTTTAATTGTCTAGAGGACAGCCTGAACGTTATCATCTCCTAAGAGGCAGAAGGATTTAATGTCATATAAAGATAATACCCTTCTGGCTCTCGCTAAACAATAGTCAGGCTCACAAGAAGGGAGCTACATGTAAACATCGAGTTTCACTTGTAGTTTCAAAACTTTAAGTTAACTTGTTTATCTTGTAGTTTCAGACTGTATGAACGTACTCATAGTTTCGAAACTTGAAGTTTACTTGTAGTTCTAGAACCACAAGTGAGCTTGTGGTTAACGCCAAAACCACGAGCCGCAGGGGTGGGTCCTCTGTCACAGTTTCGGACAATGTGGACAGAATAAACTTTTCACAAGCTCATAGTTAACGTTCATGTTCATGTTTAACTTCCGGGTCATACCCTTTGCACAAATTATGAACACAGGATCTGTATGTGTACTGTACACACAATCGGTATCTACATGTACTTCCGGTGTTAGCAACGACGATTGTCGGCTTGTAGTTTCAGAACAACGAGCATCGTTGTTTCGGCATGGGTGAACCCTCGTCATGGTCAGTGGGTCGTTGTTTCGTTAACTTAAAGTTTTGCTAACTTAAAGTTTTAAAACCACAAGTCCCGTATGAATGTAGCTTATATGAAAGTGCTTATGCATCATGAATGCATGTACATGTAAATACCACTGGTCTGGACACAGTACATGTGTTCATTTTTGTATTAAATGACTTCATGTACTACTTTATAATGCTTTGTGTATGTCATATAATAAATTTGTCTTGTTTGGGGCATTATTTACATATATCTTTTTCAGTACATTGTGCTTCGGATTTGACACAGTATTTGTGTCACTGTCCATGTTTGTAATTGAACACTAAGTAGTTTATAGTACTATTCACTAAGTACATGTTGTAGTGCATGATGGTTTCCTTCTATTATTCTCGTATTGTTCCCCTGGTGCTATTGTCATAATGGCTAACACCTCGTTATCACGTCATCAATGTCAGGATGTGCTTTTGGCAGCATTTTACGGCTTTCAGGCTTAATCTGCTTTCCCTTTTGAAACATTTTGCAACCAGCCTCTCCATCCTCTTCAAGCTAAATCATTTCTTCCCAAAGAGAGAGGCCACTCATGCAGTGAGTATGTGGTTGGCAAGATATTGAGATAGTAAGTGTTAAGGAGTTTCTGATCCATATTGACTCTTTCTCAAGTGGACATCCCAGAGGTATGCACCTGCCCTATTGTCCAATTCAAGTAGTCATTCCTGTCCTGCTGTTTAAGGCGAAAAACCTCACCAAGGAATCAATGTTTTGGAGTAGGAGACCAGGAATAGAAAAAGAAAGAAGATTGGAAAGGGATCTCGGCTCTTGTGATGAAGTGCATCTTGACATATTTATTTTTCAGTCATGATAATAAGGATTATTACCAGCAATAATAGATGATATTGTTAGCAATGATGTTAACTCATTGTTATTTGTTGTAAAATGATGACAGTTAGTAAAAAGAAAACAAAAATAACTCTGTAAAGTTATGTTGAAAGTAAAAAAAAAAATTGTATTTTATTGAGTTTTGCTAAGCAAAATAACAAGTGTACAGTCATCAACATTTGTGGAAAATGTACATTCTGTTTAGAATATATTTGTTAAAATTCCATGTAACTACATGTACACTGTTGATCATTTTTAAAGTAACCATCAATATGTAATGGGGCCTATAAATTTCATATTTGGGTTTCATTCTTCATTGTTCCCATGCATTTCAGGTTGTAATTACCCAGTCCTTTACCTGACAATATAAATTATGACAGAAAGCTATCTAAACAATCAATTAGGGCCACTCATCCTAAATGGAGGTGCCACTTCTAAAAATAGCTTTTCATTATCTAGTGATACCGCAATAATGAAATCAAATCATTGATTTGTGACATTGCTGGACTTGCGCATTCTAAATTTAAATTATAATGATTTTCCACTCATTGTTATTTGAGGTTCACCTGTGAATAATGTCTGGTTGAATTGTAGAGAAAACATTGACAATTTTTGCTATTTGGTCATTTTGGTGGCGAAGTATAACAATGTACTTGTATGTAGATTCTTAAGCATGTTATTGTAATGGTTAAACAATGAGACAAGGTTGTGAAATAATTAGTTGATTTGTTTGTTTGTTTTTAGTTTGGCTTTTCATGTAATAAAAATGTTCTTGAAAGTTTTGATTAAAAAAAATCATATTTAGTTATTTTAGTAAAGGAAAAGCTGTTCATTGTTCATTCTTTAAAAAAATGGAATTCAATGATATGATGATACATGTACATGTATATCCCCAAAATCATATAACTGGAGGAGTAGTTCAAAGTGAGTCCAAACCATTGTCAAATGCTGACATCACCTTTATGACTTATTTTTCAACATTCTTTTAGTAAGGTACTAGTATAGACAAGTGTTTTTGTTGTTTTTTCTCTCCGTAATGCAAAGAGTGCTTGATGTTAGCAGTTAAGAGCATGATAATTTCATAATGAGTTGTGATTTTGATGTTTGCAAGAATTATACATAAACTTGTATGCAGCATGGGTCCAGATTGAGGGGCTCCGGCATCATTAGGGGACACTGGTCTTACTTGGTAGATGAAATGGAAAACAAAAAAATGCAGTTAAATAGGGAGAGGGGGTATCTTTTTACTTCCCTTTCCCCCTCTTCCCCTCTTCCTTCTCTCTCTCTCTCTCTCTCTCTCTCTCTCTCTCTCTCTCTATTTCTTTGTTTTCTATCTTTTTTTGTCACATTTGATTTCCTTTTGCCAGGGAGGGGGGGGGGGGGGCACATGGGGGCTTGTACTTGTAGCTTTATGCAACTGATACATTGCCCAGTGCATGTATTGTACTGTCTTCTATAGCATGATTTTTTGTATTAAAGATTTTTAAGCTGAGCAAGATCTCATCTCATCTCAAACTCATGTATGACATGTATGTGCATGTACATGTAGAATTTCTGCATATAATCAGTACATGTACATGTACATATCATCCTGAACTCCTGCTGACCTGTGATGTTCACTGGACTCTGAAGAGTGGTGTCTCAAAATGTAAATTTCTCTCTTCCTCTCCTTTTTCTTGCAGGTTGTAAAATTGAAGCAAGTTGAACACACACTAAATGAGAAGAAGATTCTACAGGCCATCTCCTTTCCGTTCATTGTCAGCTTAGCATACCATTTCAAGGTAAGCCGTCAACATGTTTGTAAAGATTTTTTTTTGGAAAGACTCACATGTAATAATATTAATAATATTTTGTTCTTCTATAGTGCATTTTAAGACCGTAGGCCCTCTCAAGCGCTTTACTATGTACAACGCTTGAAATTATTAGAAACATTCTTAGAAACTACAGTTCAGTCATGGAGCGTAGCGATACTGGGAGAGCATTCCAAATTTTTGGACCCCACATGCAAATGCTCTGTCACAATAGGTTTTTGTTGCTCCAGGATTGAGGGTTAGAAGGTGTTGGGAAGATGACCGCAGACACCTTGGTGGGATGTATGGTATGAGCAATTTTTGAGATATATATTCTGGACACATGCCATGGAGAGCTTTGAAGATGGTGAGAATGGTCTTGTAGCGGATGCAGAACTGTACTACCATCTTTCAAGACCGGTGTTATATGTTCAGACTTTTTAACTCTTGACTCAAAGCAAGCTGCAGAGTTCTGAATCCTCTGTAGTTTACAGACTGTGTACAAACTACAATGTACATGTATGTACATTATTATGTTATAGGAGGTTCATGGTAGTCTGCAAACACATACTTTATTTTGACACTAACAACAAGTGTGGTGGCTATAACTACTATACATGTACATGTCGGCTAAATCCCAGGCTGCAAGCAGACTCTTATTTATAACCTAAAATACGTCAATTGGTCAAGAAATGAAAACTATGAATTCATTTCACATTGAACATTTCTTAATTTTTTCAAACCTTATTACTGAATAAGGGTTTGTGCATGCAAACCCCCGAGATTCAAGCCTGAATCTTTTCTGAAATCACTACAGTGCAGGGCCTATGCAAGTGTAGTCTACAGCCTTGAGAGTGCAGACCCAAAAGTATTGCATCTAAAGGGCCACATGGCTATTTATGTGCATGCATATAAAGTGAGATGTAATAAGACTTGAAGCATCGCATGCTCATGTTGTGCTAGACTTTACTGGCCTCATATTACAAGAATAAGTAGGCTACACATGTACATGTAGACCTTGTTTTACTGGAGCACTTACATGCACTGTACAGAGTAGTATCTGCGTTTGTATTGATTCATTTTCTTATCACATGCGAGCCATTAGAATTACATGCACAGCCTCCTCGTTGCTATGCACATGTATGTATTTGGTGGTAGGTGTTCTACATGTACTTGGCATTCTCCATGCAATCGTCCACAAATTATGTATTGCATAAAGCATGGAGATACTAGGATACAGTGATGCAAACGTGTGCACTGAAAATCACAGAACTGCGCATAATATGAGCAACTTCTTGTACAGACATTTAAGAAAATTGATATACAATGTGTTTCTGGTTGGCTGCATGCAGGGTTCTGCTTTGTATTCTCCATACATGTATCCACAAAATAATGCATGTATTGCGTGGATTGTACTAAGATACAAAATACTGGGATTAAATTCTGATGATAACTCATGTGCAAATGTACTGTGTCTGCACTGTCAACTTAACATGTACTGTAACATCTTATTAAATGTTTCTGAAATAAATGTAAGCTTTCCAATAATCATTATTGTGCAGGGATAATGTCAGTCAATTGAGATTAGAAGATCAGTTCAGGGCCCTCTTGCATAAAAATTTGTGTTTTATCGCAACTTAAAAATTAAACCCAACTTGATTTTCAACCGATCAGGATCGCATATTTTGGACTTGCGTTTAATTTTTTGAGTTTTTATACATTAGGGCCCTGGTGAAATAGTATTCTTTTAACCCTTTCAGGACAGGAATTATTTAAAGGCCAAATTGATCACATTTCGTTCTTCAAATTGGCAACAATAATATTTTTCTTTTAGTGCTACATGGTTCTAACAAAATGCAATGTCTTTGAAAACAATATACATCATTAGAAACTTAGTCGAAAAGTTGAAAAAATTGCCAATTTTGATAAAAAATAGTGATTTTGAACCTCTCAATGTGTTGCCAATTTAAGGATTATGAAGCTTATTCTCCTTTTTGAAATTCCTGGCATCAAACGCAATATGGTCATGCAACAAAAATGGACACAATGTGTGTAGAAATTTTTGCTTTTTCTACTCATTCATCTGGTATATTTTTTAGGGCTCTGAATCAAAAGTTATTGAGCCAAACCACAAAATGTGGTCAATTGTCTTGAAAGGGTTAATATGGTATGTAGGGACACTGATTTTCCGTTTCAAAAAATGGCCTTTTCCGTTTCAGAAAATCTGGAATTCCGTTTCAGATGGGCTGAAAAACGTAAATTCCGTTTTGCCATAGACTTTGTACACATGAAAAAACTAAAATTCCATTTACATAAGATTTGCATACAAACATGAACAAGTGTTCTAACATTACAGAGTCAGTTAAAATTCAGGTATTTGACTGGATCAAAAAGGAATCTTACATGACAAACCATGAAAATCTGTGTAGTACCCACATTATTTCAACATGATGCACAGAACTCTTACGACTTCTGAGCACTCTATCGCACCAACGCGACATCGACGAAAACATTTTCAGTCTTGCATTGGCTGTCATGTCAGCGATCGATCGATGTTAGCCCCTTTTTCGAACAGTACAACAGCGTGTGTACAATCTCGCCACACTCAGCGCCCGCTGCTGGCGTGTGTGTGCCTAGTTTACGTCTACGTAATACTAGGCGCACACGCCAGCCCCTTTACTAAAAATGTGCTAGCTGTGTACGGCAATCCCGCCTTACTTTCCTCTCGGCCGCATGGGTATGCGCCTAGCTTGCATAATAGGGATTCGCTGCTCCTATTGTACCGTGATTTGTGTCACAATCTCCATTGGTCCAGCGAAACAAAATGGCAGCGCCCTGTCTCTGAAGAATCTGACGAATATCGCTAAGTATTCAGAGTTATTAACCATGATTTTAGGCCCGATATTTTTTTACTGCATAACAAATCACAAGAATAGTGTAAGTTTTACGATTTTATTCTTGAAAAAATGAAAAAATTTGAGGTAAAAGGGGTTTTCCTCGACTTTCCGTTCCAAATTGCATTTTCCGTTTCAAATGGTCATTTCTGTGAATTCTGTCCGTTTTCCGTGATCGCGGAAAATCAGTGTCCCTAGGTATGGCCGAATTCAATAGCATGTTTGAATCTCCATTTCATCAAACAATACAGCTCTATGCCATTGCTCTTTTGAAAGTTGATAGAATTTGTAAAATTTCAATAGTGTTTAATACAAAGTTAGACGTTGATACATTAATTTTTCTGATATTTTTATTAGAAATGTTTGTGACATGCAGAATGAGATTACATTTTACTAATGGAAAAGAAAAGGAGTATAGGCATGTACATGTACATGTTTACTTACAGGTGATGATGAAAATGTTATTTGTTATTATGATCCAGAATTCACACTGAGAAAGGTCTTCCTTTTTTGTAGATCAAAATTATAGTATAGGTCTATAAAATGTACAGTACTTTAAAAATATTGTCATTTTTCATATTGTTGCTTAGTTGGTAAAGGTCAAATTGAAATACTAGATATTAAGCAGTAATGACTTTATGAGCTCTGTAGGTCAGTAATGTAGAGAACAATGACTTTGAGAGTTAGACTCCAATAAGGAAGCAGATAAAGAAGGTCAACTAACATTTTTTTTTCTTTTTCAGGAAAAGAATAAACTTGTAGAAATAAGGATATCCACATGTAAATACCCCATAGTGAATTCATGAACATGTTCTTACATGTATTTATCTCTTGTGAAATTTGTAGTTAAGTTTAAGCTAATTTGCTTTTTTTGTGTGTGAATGAATTTGTGTACCTTCTAATATCTCTCAGTGTTTAACCCTTTCATGACAGGAATTATTTAAGGGGTAAATTGATCACATTTTGTTCTTCAAATTGGCAACAATAATATTTTTCTTTTAGTGCTACACGGTTCTAACAAAATGTAATGTCTTTGAAAACAATATGCATCATTAGAAGCTTAGTCGAAAAGTTGAAAAAATTGCCAATTTTGATAAAAAATAGTGATTTTGAACCTCTCAATGTGTTGCCAATTTAAGGATTATGAAGCTTATTCTCCTTTTTGAAATTCCTGGCATCAAATGCAATATGGTCATGCAACAAAAATGGACATAGTGTGTGCAGAAATTTTTGCTCTTTCTACTCATGCGTCAGGTATATTTTTTAGAGCTCTGAATCAAAAGTTATTGAGCCAAACCACAAAATGTGGTCAATTGTCTTGAAAGGGTTAACAGCAATTCAAATATCTAAATTTACAAATTATGTATTCTGCTTGCTGGATGATATTACTGTAGGTGTAGCGCTCAAATCCTCCAAAGATTCAGATTTCATTAATGTACCCTGCATAATGTGCTTTATGAATTACGATATTGGGTTATTGGTATGGCTCGTGCATTATGAAATCAACAAGAGTTCTCCTCCATAATGGGCATGCTCACAAGGGAGGAAACATCACCAAGCAGTCTTACACATTAGATCTAATTGAATTTTAATTGAGCAATACACAAGAGGTAATTGCTACCAGGTTTCAAGCCACTTGTTCAAACAGCCCTTGAAGGTACATAATACACTTTCATTGATTGATGATACCAGTGCACATGACAAGGCATGAAGTAAACATTTCTCAGTACTTCGATAAGGAGGCGAAATTAACCCATAGCAGTTCATAGTTTTCTTAAGGTCTCGATTGATCAGGTTTCCCTCCTCAAGTTGGCAACAATTATTCTTTTTTCCAACCCCTACATAGGTCTTTTTTAAAATACAAATCTTTATTCAATGAACCAATGTGAATGAAAATTGAAAAATTTAACATGAAAATAGTGATTATACATTTTACACTGTGTTGCCAGTTTAAAAATTATGATTAGTTACAATTGTTCAAGAACAGCACAACGTACTGTTTTAGAAATGAATTCAAAATTTTTAGTGAATTTTTCTCTTTCTGCTCATGAATGTATTGTGTAATTCTTAGCACTTTGGATCAAAAGTGCAAAAGTGTCACTAAAAGGAGACACTGTACTGCTATGGGTTAAAAGTAACCTATCGTTAGTTCTGGTGGTAATGGAAATGAATCCTCATAATATGAAAGTAGTCTCACATACATTGATTGTTCAAGAAATTTTACAGAAAAATGACTTTTACTAAACAATTGTTTGGGGAAAATGTTGCTGACTAGAAAGATAAGGGAATTGAGATATATGTAGTCTTCCCCACGGCCCCACCCATATTTTAGGTCTTCATGTTCAAATGAGAGAAATGGTTACCAATGAACATGACTTTAAGCAAGATTATGTACATGTAAGTCTCCTGATGATAAAGAATTCAGAATGAAATTTTAAAACCAGTTTATCTCGAAATGCAGATCCATTGCCAGATCTTATGATAAGCTTTCAATATGAACATGTTCTCGTCAGTGGGCACCAGCTGTCACGGTTTAGCAATGCTTGATGAAATTGTTACAAATGTACATGCATGAAATGCAGTAGCTCTGGACAGTTACAAGACTTAACATTCTACATTATTGGAATCAGTCCTTTACTGCAAGACATATTTACTTTACACTGTAGTAGCAGTACATGTATATGTAATGTACATGTATGTTATCTACATTTCCTTGATTGTCTACGACCAAACACTTTTTTTTTTCTGCAAAAACTTGAAATACTATGAAGTGAACATTCACAAAGTCTTCAAAGCATCTTGCCTATTTTAGTACATACATTGCTTATAATTTTAACTATATATGTAGGCCTACAGGCTATTTTAAGGTTGTTTAAATCACTTTTCTCCATATAGTCACCCTTTTTTATTTACTATAAAGTTCATAAGAAAGTTACATTGTACTATTATGAGGCACACATACCATTTTTCATTTTGACTCCCCTCCCCTCCCCCCCCCCAAAAAAAAAGCTTTTGGTAGATTTACAATTATTCTCAACCTAATTTCTGAAACAAAGCACTTCCAAGGTGTCTGTGTTGTGTACATAAACATGTAGTAATACTGGGGAGCGTTTCATGAAAGGAAGTTATCAGATATTTCATCCGACAACTGTTATAAGCTACTGAAATCCTTGCATCTGATTGGCTGAGAGCAAATTTGTCGGATGAAATGTCTGACAAGTCCTTTCATGAAACGCCCCCCTGAAACCCACCCTTCAATGGCAGTGCTCCTCTTTAATAAATGTCAAATGCCAAGATATGGAGTGCATTCCCACAGGAAGAAGAATGGTGAATTTCCCCTGAAATCAAACATTTCAAAGGTCAGTCACATTTTCCATTCCAGTCGGCTTAACTTCAGATTAGTTCCGGAGTGATGCAACAAGTACATGTAGGGGCAAGTAAAGCAGAAGGCGCTTTCACACCTACCCGATCAGGAAAAATACCTGGTATTTTCTGATCGGGTATTCTCCCCCGATCAGAAAATACCAGGTATTTTGCCAGTGTGAAACGAAAGTACTCGTAATATCCCCGCAAGAAAATACCTGGAATTTAGTAGGTACTTTCTCAAAACTACGCGTACTTTCTCCAAGGTCGCGGGGATATTTGCAGTGTGAAAGCAAATTACGAGAACTAGCTATTATGGCCATCTCTCGCATCGCACGTCCACCGCTGCAGAAGCAGTGAATTTGAAAGCGCGCGCCTCGTCTGCAAAATAAACCGTACTGCGCATGCTCATAACTTCGAGAACTTTCCTCGAAGAGCTCTGGTTCGGGGAGGTGTGAAAGCGCGAAATAATTATCGGGTATTTTGGGGCCTGAACAAGTTCTCGTAATTTACGGGTATTTTTCCTGATCGGGTAGGTGTGAAAGCGCCTAGAGATGCCTGTCTTTAATATGAAAACTTGCAAAGGTACAGTGACTGTTATTTAGAAACAGACCAATTATAGAGGATTTGGAACTTACACAGTACCCTTTGCTTTGTGGAAATGAAAACCAATACTTGGATTTAGTACTTAGAGCAGTGCTGTCTCTTTGTGCAATGTTGACCCAGTTATTGTCAAGCAAGGTCTAAAAATACTTCCCAGGCTGAGCGGGCTATTTTTAGAATATTGCCCTCCACACTGCATGCAGGCATTCAGTGAATCAGCATGGTATTGGCCATGACCTCGCACAGCATTTATGGCTGAGTGCACTGTTTGGTGACCCCAGAGTTGTCTGCAGAAAAAGTAATGCAAGTACAGTTCGAGCAAGCATGCACGGCACTAGTCTGCAAGCACAGACTGGCATTAGAAAATTACAGAACAAATCCAGATTCTTCTTTGAGATTTGGTTTATACAGTATTGTACTCATAGATATGGCATGGACCAGGAGCAAAAGTGAATATTTAGACAGTGTAGCACTTGGCTAAATTGGGGGGGGGGGGGGGGGGGGGGAGAAGACAATAAGAGCCTATGATTTTGGGGGGTTGAAAGCTACAAATAGGCATACATTGTATGAACAAGATCACTGAGCATAATAGCGTAATCTGTTTGGCTTTTATACATCCTTCGAGTACTAAGCCCAAGTAAGTGGGGATGAAACCCTTTGGAAACGTGTGTTGCATGAAACTGAAATGGTCTTCATCTCATTAAAAGAAGCCTTGTAATGGAACATTGGGATTTCTGTAGGCCTATACCGGTACTTTAAATACATGTGCTACATGTAACTTTGGTTTGACCTCAAGGAGTGACCCGAGATTAAATCAGACCAGAGATTTCACAAAATCAATGCAAATCTTGGTCTTGAAATTTCATCTGCCTTGAATGGAGAGCTTATCAGTAATTGCTGCTTTATTAAAAGCAACATGTAGCAGTGAATACTGGAATCCTGTTCTGTGAATTCATATGTCTGTCACGCAAGACAAAGAGTCTAGCTAGCAAGACAGTTATCTTATGGCAAGGCCAGACCAACTGTCCCATGCTAATGAAATGTTCAAGCAAAGTGAAATGAATTCGAAATCACCCATGGATGTCATGTGCTTGGTATCTGTAGAACAGCCCGCATACTGTACAAAGTAGCCACGCACAGCACACGCACAACAACGTACGGGGGGAAGCTAGTGAGAGTGACTGGCTGTGTGGGCTGTATAATTGCGTTCATTTCACGTGTGACCCATCGGAGCTACGAGTCAGTGAGCTAATGAATGCTTCTTCCTCGCCCGCTAGCTACACCATATTGTATGATGTGTAAATAATTGCCTGTTTGTCAAAGGCACTCACATTTTCAAAACCATGACAGGGGTCTACCCATCAAACCATAAGGGTAGGTCTCTTTTGATGAGTCCCATTTTTGTTTATGTAATTTTTAGGGGGTTTTCGTTAAGAGAGAAGCCATGAAAGAACTTGTCACTGAATCCAATCAGGCATAATCGGGATGTTCTCTGACGTTGTGACATGGGCGGGCATGTAAGCGTCTCGTCCCACATGTAACTTACAAGCGCCAACCCAGAGATTGTGCAGAGCCCCTGAAAACTGAATATCAACAGTCTGCATTTTGGCCGACCTTACCCTTTTTTCTCCCCTCGTTCAATAAAGCATAAACATAATGTATTGCTACAAGAACTAACTATAAATAGATCTATTTTTTGTCAATATGTCGTCGTTAGTGCATGCATGCATGCACCTTCTACCGCCAGAGCAGACATTTTGTGATGTCACAGGCATTGATTAGGCGACTAGAACAAGATTATGCATGCTGGCGTGCTGTATGAATATGTGTTCTTGAAGATTCCAAACCCACCTGCGTGCCCAGCAGATCAATACTGACTTGGCAATCAGTATTTCCTTTCCAGTACCCAGTCTGTAGATCAAATGAATTAGACATTTTCGAATTGGACGGAAAAATGATTGAGGGAGGGGGGTGCCACTGGGTGCCTTTGGAGAAATGGCTGCTCAAAGCATTCAACAGGTCCATGCAGTATTATGCATGGGTTTTAGAGCAGGTGATGTGCACACATATGACTGTGAACTTGTTTAGTGTTATGCAGTCCCCTAACAACATGGAGCAAGCAGTGTGGACAAACGAAACGTTGTCAAGCATTATTCCAGTATCTCTCTTTCTTACTCTAAGTGCTCTTGTAAACTACATGTACTTCTCATACATTTATCATGATGAATAGTTCAGAGATTGGAAAGAAGAAAGAAAGAAAGCATGCTTAATTTTTTGTAATGATGCTATTAAACTCCTATTCGATTTCATGAACCAAATATTGACATTATACATGTACATGTAGTCACTCATGCTGAAATGTACATTGTATAATACTGCTTATAAGTACTTGAACCTGGATATATAGTGTTCTTTATATAATTGACATGTTTTTAATTTATGGTAGAGAAACACACTGGGGTTTTTTTTTCTCCTTTTTTTTATTTGTCTGTTGTTTGTTATATGTTGATTACAATGCATGCTCTTTTATAGTGAAATGCAGATGTACATGTACATTTGCAAATTGTAATATTTCACTAGAATAGTATGAACCAATTCACATTTAAATGAAATCAACAGGCCCAAATATGGGATGACTTTTTGTAGAATTCTCATGCAAATTATTCATTCACATTACTGAACAGTGTTTTACATACAGTATACAAGTATGAATTCATCTGAAAACCTCTCTTCAAAATCGTGGTGTTCTTCTCTTCTCTTCTCAGGATAACTCCAATCTGTACATGGTCTTGGATTATATTCCCGGTGGTGAAATGTTCTCTCACTTACGGAGAATTGGCAGATTCAGGTAAGATTACATATATGAATACATATGAAATAGTAGCGCCAATTAGAAACCAGTAGAAACATGTCATCAAAATCCTGCTTTTATCTAAGGAAGTGGTTTATTATTCAGAGAGAGGGAGAGAGAGAGAGAGAGAGAGAGAGAGAGAGAGAGAGAGAGAGAGAGAGAGAGAGAGAAAGAGAGAGAGAGAGAGAAAGAGAGAGAGAGAGAGGGTGGGGAACAAGGAGGACAATTTTTTTTTTTACATGTTCATGAATTTTCCACTGTTTTGTTGCGAGTACAGATTTGAATTCAGTGTAATTCATATGTTGTATAGGTGCAGCATTGTAAAGAGGTCTGGTTCTCAGGGTTCTTTAAAGGGGAAGTTCACCCCGAAGATTACTTGAGTTTAAAAAATGCAGAAAAAATAAAGAAAAATATTGGCGAAAGTTTGGACAAAATCCGTTAAAGAATAACGGAGTTATGGACTTTTGAAGTTTTGATTTTGTGACGTCACATGCGAGCAGCTCCTCCATTATGTAATGTGATAAATATTCCATAAAATACAGTTTTCTCAGAAAATTTAGAATATTTTCGTCTGTGCATTTGATATATTGTCAGAAATGTTATTCAATACTAGATTCTGAAAAGAAACAATATTAATTTATCGTGGAACGTAAAAAAAAAAAGCGAATATATGGAATATTTATTACATGACCAATGGGCAGCTGCTCGCATGTGACGTCACGAATCCAAAACTTTAAATACTCATAACTCTTTTATTATTTGACCGATTTTCATCAAACCTTCGCCAATATTTTTCTTTATTTTTTCTGCATTTATTAAACTCAAGTAATCTTCAGGGTGAACTTCCCCTTTAAGTGTGTAAATATAAAATATGAGGAGATATTTTCATCTTTATTGATGTGAAAGAAACCCCCCTCCCCCCCCCCCAAAAAAAAAAAAAATTATATACTTTCAATTTTTTTTTTTTGGGGGGGGGGGAGGGTAAGAAGCTTGTACATGTAAACCCACTTGTTAGCCTTAAAGGTCATGTAAAGTTTTGGTAAGCCGTCCAAAATTGTTCGTCAGATTTCTTCAGTTTTTGTTGATAAATAGCAAGATACTAGCAATACTAAGACACTGTGAAGATTTCGCCTCCTAAAGTTTAATATTAAACAAATAAGAGGCAAAAACTAATTTATATGCCGGGACAGGCACGTAAAATCCCAGCAAAAAGGCATGTGCTATACACTGTACACACACATGTAAAACCAATAATGTCGAAGGCTACGACTTAGCTACACACAGTGCACAGAACGCTGTCTCTATGCGAAGCCCCAAGATTGCTGTGCGGGGAGCCGTCGGGGTGGAAGGGTCCTAGCATAATGGCAGTGATCAAGCATTCCTTACAGATATTTACACTGAAATTCACCAGAAATCATAGATGGAATACCAAATGATCTCTTACAGACATCTTTTGATACAAGGAGAACAACATGAGACTATATTTAACATGTTTCTTTCCAATTTTCTTTTTGCTACCAATACTGTACATGAGCTTTAAGCTAATTTTGAGTTCTAAGTAATTTCAGTTTAAGAGAAACTGGCCTTAAGTAATTTTGAATTGATTATAAATTATGATGCATTATGATATTTTTTTTCTAGCAAAACATATACGAAAGAAAACTTAGTGGGCCACAACCACTGAAAAATTTGAATATATATACAAAGTCTAGATTCTAGACGATGTATACCCTTGAAAAGAACTATCTTGATTTCTTGATCTTTTTTTGCTGACTGTCTTACTTGGCTATTATACCATGTCTGCTAAAACCATTTAGTAAGTATCAATTATTTGAATTCTTGAAAATGAATTGTATGTTTCATTCGGTTCTGTGAGAATTCATTTGCCTTCATTATTAGAACTGAACATTACCTTTAAATGGTCAGGGAGATAAGCTGAATTTGCAAGATGTATGTTCTTGTGTCCCTGTGCATCAATGCCCTAGGGAGGCAAGTATCTTGCTCTCAGCTCATGCATAATGCATGAGATGTTGGCCACATTCGACACCATAATTGTAGTTTCAGCAGACTCTAGTGCAATCGTTTGTGTAGTCGCTGCCCACCTGAAGTTGACTCGTTAAGAGACAATGCTGTCTTCCAAATGAGTTGTTCAGATTTCATAAAGAGCACTTATTGATGAAGTGGAAAGAGTTTGCGTAATGTGATAAATATCGTGCCTGCATATAAATGTACTTCATTTCATAACCATGGTTTGAAAATATCAAACTGTTTCAGTGTAATTGTTAAAAGTACCACGCGAAATTTTTTTGCAATACTTGTACATTGTACAAGTTTTTTTTTTTTAAAGGCAGTTTTAAACATCTTTTGTCAGGAAGAGTCAGTTAACTCCAACAAAATACACTTGCAAATTTTTTTTCTTTGTATAATTATGGTGAACAATAGCCGTTTAATTTATCAACTGACAACTGTTGATACGTGTCGTAACAGGTCAAGGTAGCAGAGCAGTCCCTGTAATAAGCTGAACTTGACCAGTCATTGATTCAGTATACATGTATTTTATAGGGCACCCTCTCATTACCAAATTATTGCACGCTTCTCACAGCCAATATAACGGTTTTGATACTAGATTGCACATTTCATTCAGAAATCGTTCTGAAGACTGTATATGTGCTACTGTGAATATTACTCTTATGTCATCTCCAGCCTGTTTTCTTGACTCTTCTCCACTGAAAATGATGCATGAGCAAATTGTCGAAAAGAATATTTGCAGCAGTCTACACTGAAAACTTGGGGCATGTGTGTAACTCAATCTCACATCTCCAACTCTGCAGCTAGCATGTACATGTATAATATCATGCAAAGACTTTACCTGGGGATTCTGCATTCAGTTGGGGCTTGTTCAGGGCATATTCTGCAGTAGAATCAAGACGTCTCGATGTGGGGCCTTACAATATGATCAATGTTTTGCAAGTATTTGAACGATAGACACATAGTAAGATCGTAACCTCATGGGATTACAAACAGTACATCTAAGCCTGCCCTTTCTGTTATTCTATTTCGTACACTAAAAGCTCCGATACGACTCCGTTTTGGATTTAAATCTACATGTATGTAGAATGACCCAAATTGCAATATGTAGGACTATCCTTGTTTATTGAGCAAAATCTAATCAGTTCTAGGACCATACTTGGAGAGCATGATTTCATGTGCTACCAAAAATATAATTTGTACGTATATCTTCTTGCACATACATGTATTTTGAGATTCTGATTCCTACAAGTATTTTTTTTTATTCACTCAGTGTAAAAATGTATACATTGTGAATAGATACCAAAGTCTTATGAAATAAGACAAATATTCTAAATTACTTTCCTCTTTAGTAATTTTGGTGGTAGTTTAAATGAAAATTGAATGAAAGTATTTGTGACAAGGAGTAATATATGAGGTTTCTTAGGACATGCCGTATACATATGTACATACATGTACATGGACAAGTCCAAGAAGTTTTCCCATATGATAGTGAGTATAATGAAATATTGAAATTAGTGATGCATATGTACATGTAGCTGACTTGAAAAGTATTTTCCTTGATATTTGTTATGATGCATAATGCACATGCAAGTGTAGTTCAGAAACATCTTGGGGGGGGGGGGGGGAAGGACCTTGGACTTGCCCTTGTCTAAAAATCACAACCAATAAATGGTCTCTCAAAAGACAATTTGCTCTGTCTCATCTCAGTGAAACTGTCTCATTACAGTCATCTCTAATTATTTAATTTCTTAAATGTTAAATCTGTACAGCTGCATAGGGCTTTCTAGATGGCTGTTGATACGACTATTCTCCTATAATGCTTTATGTAATGTAATGTAATATAATACCCACTGTGTTGACTCAGGTCTGGGATTAGATTAAGATTGTTTTTCTCAAGGCTTCTTCATGGTGATGGTTTGGTTTGAACTTGATTATTTCAATTTGCCTCAAAGATCATAAGACAACCCCCCCCCCCCCCTCAAAACAAAAAGAAGAAGAAGTAGATATTTTGAGGTCATCTGTTCAGCCTGAATTAATGTTTCAGCGAAAAATCAATTTTTATGTATTTTCCCCCTTTTGATAGAGTATTTCCATTTTGGGATCCTTAGTTTTTCTTTATTTTATATTTACCTACATGTACATAATAGAACCTGTAACCTCCGACAATCTTATCCATAATATATTCATTATCAAGCAAACCAGCTGCAGTGCAACACAACAGACCCCACTGGTTACAAATACTATCGGCATGATTTCTTGTAAATGCAGGCAAGATGGAGTTTTTACATTTTGCTTTTACATGTACATCTAGAAATACCCTTTTAATTGTCATGAGTTACAGTTAGTATTGTCTGCAGAGCCAAAAAGGCATTGACTGATTGATATTTACATCTAGGGTTAACCCTTTCATAGCAAGAATTATTTAAGGGCTAAATTGATCATATTTTGTTCATCAAACTGGCAACAATGATATTTTTCTTTTAGTGCTACATGGTTCTAATAAGATGTAATGTCTTTGAAAACAATATACATGTACATGGTTGAGAAAAAAAAGAAAATTGCCAATTTTGGTTAAAAAAAAACAAAATGATTATGAATCTCTCAAGTGTTAAGGATTTTAAAGCTTATTCACCTTTTTAAAATTCCTGGCATCAAACGCAATATGGTCATGCAACAAAAATGGATACAGTGAAATATTTGCACTTTCTACTCGTGCATCTGGTAATAGAGCTCTGAATCAAATTCATTGAGCCAAACAACAAAATGTGGAATGTTTTTGTGAAAGGGTTCTCAGTAGATGATATACGTGTATTTTGCTTTGAATAGTGTCTGGAAGGGGAAGGGGGGGGGGGGTGTGCAGAGAATGTCTAGTCATGACGAGGATGCCATGCAAGGAAGACCCCATCTTTGTAATGTACACAATGTATCCTGGTATAGGACTCGAGTGAATACACTCTGTAGACAGTTGATTAATATCATGCAGGGTTGCTGTCAGAAACACTTTATAATGGAATCCTGCAATGTCCCCTAGAAAAAGACACAGCTAGCATCCCGCTCCATGTTCGCTATGCTCTAATACAGAGCACCGTGCACTGGCACACAGATTGCATTTTTGGAGTCTGTAAGGCCAGTGCTTTGCCCTGATTATACATGGAGCAGCCTCTGTGATATCGAATTCAACCAAAATCAGATCAACGAGAGGCATTGGCGCAGGATGTCGTGTGTGATGAATATTGTATAATGCTTGTGATGCTGTCTTGGTGCAATCAATACACACAGGAGGGATCGCAGATGATGAATGGCTATTGCCGATGATGACCTTCAGGAAGTCACCAACTGTCCCTGATTATCCTCTCCTGCATTCCCCCTGGTATCTCCCACCCCACTGTGGTTAAGGTTATTAAACCAGGATCTCCCATATATTAGTCTGAGTATATTGTACAGAAATTAAAGACTGGCGGAGGAATGCACATTTTACAAACCAGTCCAAAGTGTGCGACAAATACATGTAAACAAAATCTGAATATCCTCTCTTGCATTCCCCTGGTGTATGTATCACCTACTCCACTTTGGTTAAGGTTAGTAAATCAGGATCTCCCATATATATGTATATTAGTCTGAATATATTGTATAGAAATTATAGACTGGCAGAGGAATGCACATACATGTACTACAAACCAGTCCGAAGTGTGCAACAAATACATGTAAACAAAATCTGAATATTCTCTCTTGAATCCCCCTGGTGTATGTATCACCTACTCTACTGTGGTAAAGGTTATTAAACTACATGTAGGATCTTCCATAATTTAGTCTCAACATACTATTGTACAGAAATGCTAGACTGGAGGAGGAGGAATGCAGATTTTACCAACCAAAGTGTGTACCAATGCATGGAAACAAATCAGACCGTCCATGCATATTCTCTCCCCCATTCCCATCGATATCTCCTACTGTACTGTGGCATTAAAAGGTTATTACACTACATTGTAGGTTCTCTCATAAATTATTCCACAAGGATAAGTGGACGGAACATATTATACAAAAACATTACACTGGAGGAGGAATGCAGATTTTTACACAAATGTTTACACTGTAAACAACCAAACTGTGCTGCATGTAATTTTTTTTTTTCTAGAAAAGTATTGCTGCACTCCCAGAAAAAGAGATCATTGCATGATCTGCGCATAAATCAAATTTCTAGCAGATCATCAAGAAACTGATTTTTTTTTTCCAGGATATCTCCTTTTGGCTTTGCCATAGAATTGAAATTTCCTCAAGATATTTCCCGATAGATATACAAGTACATGTATTTCTTTCCTTTTATTTCCTGAGCTTGTTTTGAGCTCTTCAGAGCTAAATTGCTCTCCACTCTTGTTATTTTTCACTGATACTAATCTAGAAGTAAAGTAGAAAAGTGTTGTTTTCCACAGACATATTTTCATATTTTGAGCAGAGTCAGCACAATAATAGGGAAGATTTAGATTATCCCTTTAAGGGATGGAATGTAAAAATGCATCCTTGCTGCAAATCACTGAAAACATCTAAATGCTTGGTTTTCTTCACGTTAAGAAAGGTAATGTAATTGGTGGGCTTCTTTTCTATGATGTGAGAGTATAATTTATGAAAGAGATAGATAATGAATTCAAATCAACATGTATAACAGTGTTGGGTACCTCGAGATCGATCTTGATCTCGAGACCAGTCTCGAGATCGGCATCAGTAACCTCGATCTTGGTCTCGATCTCGAAGGTGTTGGTCTTGATCTTGATCTTGATCTCGGAGCTTCTGTTCTCGGAATTTTCGCTCGGGATCGCTCGAGATCAACATTGTTATTACGTAAACTATCCAATGAAAAAGCTTTTAAAATCGTTCACCAATCTGCGAGAACATGACTCAGTGTTGGGTGCCTCGAGATCGATCTTGATCTCAAGACCAGTCTCGAGATCGGCATCAGAACCTCGATCTTGATCTTGATCTCGGACATATCTGATCTTGATCTGAGATGTTCCCATCTCGATCTTAAGCTGCGGATCTTGATCTGGATCTGGATCTCGGACTGTCTGATCTTGATCTTGATCTTGAACTCGGACCCTCTGGTCTTGGACCCAACACTGATAGGACCTACATGTAAACAAATCTCTCTCATTTTTAGTTAAAAGAGAAATCCATATTTGTTGAATTGTTCCACAACTGCCCTGTAAATTTTAATTTACGTTCTTTGTAATTAATTGCACATGTATCGTATCTTCAATGTAAAAGGTTTTGGTTATACCTCTGCATGTAATAGAGTCATGGGCGGCGATCCGGGGGGGGGGGGGGAGATTTTGAATTTTGTACAACAACTAATGGTAAGGGCTAGTAGCGTCCAATCATTGATTAGAGCACTTGCTTTTTGTGAATACACAGAAAATATGTACATGTATACGTGTACCTGGGAAATTTGAGCGCTCAACGTTTGATGTGCAACGAAGCAGACAATCAGAAAATAAAAAGGTGTTCAGACTTTGGACTGGTTCTACGATTACCCTGTACATCCAGACTGTGTCTGATGTAAGGTGGGAGGTTGAGGGATTGTCATTTTCATTGTCTCTCCTCTAAAAGAAGCTGTGTGCATTTGAATTTTAGCTTCAAGTTTAGCACACTTCTTACAATTCTGTAGTAAAAAATAGTTCACTTGTTCGTGAAAGCATGCTAGTTTTGGATACACTGTAGATCATGAACATGTAAAATGTAGGACCACTAAAGCACAGTGGATTATTCCAATTCAGGATTATATGTATTTTGCCTCAAAACCATCAGTGAAAAAAAAAAGAGGATTAGGTTGTCGACTGTAAATTTCCTATATCTAGGTATTCTCGGCTTCATTATGATACCTCTCCATGTAATGTAGACATTAATTACCAGATTCTAGTGATAACATTACCAGAATCTACGGATGATGACTATCAATAGCATGTATTCAGAGGAAATGAGTTTTGAACTTGGGAATAACAGAGTACACCGACTGATCTCCCCTTGTTGCAGATGTGGGAAGCAGATGATCAATAGCAACCTATTTGAAGCAATTTTTATAAAGAGCAAAATTTGGCACACATTGGGCTTCTCTTCTGAATTAATTACCTTCTGAAAAACAGTCATTTCACTGTAGGTAAATTTCCTAGTGATTTACTGTTCAATGATGTCACATATTGAACTGGTTTTCTTTTATGGTGACTTTATTACTTGTCACCCCCCCCCCCCCTCCTTTTTTTCAGTCATTGTAAATCATTGACAATTCCTTTTTCTGTCACTGAAAGTATATACATGTATGTAGATCTGCTAAAATTGGAATGTATGATAGAATAATAATTAGACCAACTAGTGTATATGAAGTATACCAGAAACAGAAATTGATTGTTCCAACATAAATCAACTATTTTCAATCACCATTTGCCATGTTGGGGTTAGCATTTTTTTTGGTGGTTTTGATCCACCGTATCCCACACAATATATTAGCATTGCATTATTTACGAAGAGAGAAGCCTTCAGTTGAGAGCCATATATACATGTACAATGTACATGTACCTAAGCATAGAATTACATGTAATACCCTTCTGTCCTGCAGCAGACAAAATGGAACAGCTACATGTATGAAGCATTTCAAAAGAAGCTACTTAAAGATAAAATTGAGTTCTATTGGTCGTGTAATTACATAGTGAAAGAAACTGTCTCAAAGCAGTTGGGAAAGATCAATCATGTCTACATTGTACATTATTAGAATACATACATGTACATGTACATGTACTGTTACGTTTCGGAATCATCAAAGTGGTAAGAAATTCACATAATTTGCTGAAAAGCACATGCACTGCACACAGAAATGGGTATATATAGGGACTGCACACACATGTGGCATGTATGTTCGGCCCAAACATTTCAGCTATTTCTCGTCATACTTCGAATATGATGGCTAATGAGGAGCAATCCTTAATCAGGGGGCATTTCTGCTATGATATTCTTCCAAACTGACATAAAAGGAATGAGAAAGTTCACAAATTATTTGTAACTTTTCCCAGAACTCAACCTTCGCTTTAATATTAGCTTAGTTTTACAAGACTTTTACAAGGTAACATGTAACCTTGGGAAACTGCAATCTAATGTAGATATGAAATGTTGTGCTTCAGGGTCCAGTCCACTATCACTATCTTTACAGCTGCTGTTTATCAAAGCTATGGATACAGCAAGTCTAAATGTTCTGTGCTTAGTAGAGGGAAAGGGGTTTTATTAGTTTTATCTGGCTGAATTAAGAATGACGTGCCAATATTTATCTATACTTGATTTCTTTAAAACATCGATACATGTTTAATATACATGTACAGATGTAATTGCAATTAGGACTTCAAATATGTACATGTACATACATAGTATGCATGTATGTACAGTGTACATTGCATCTGGTACATGTACATGTTTACATTTCTAGGCAACATTATTATTACAGACATTTACTGTTTACTTCCATTTTCTTGGGAGATCACATACACCTTGTAAACAATGCCGAAACTGGTGTTGACTTTATACCAGCAGTCCAAGAACCATTTCCAAGAAATGCACATTGTACATGTCGTGTTTACGTATATGTATAATGCCTTTAAAGAATGGGTGAACTGTAGACTTGTGTGTACAGTCTGCCAATGAGATAGTATGGCCAAGGAGGAATGTGTACATGTCAAGGCAGTACATGTAATGTACATGCTGTCTCTGAGCATAGAATGTAATTTACACATGTTGGAGTGATGTCTGATATTCTAATTACAAAAGAGCAATTGATGGTCTGATACATGTTTTTAATGTATGGATCTAAAGAACATGTACAGTATGCTACTTAGCTTTGTGTGCATGTATTACATTGTATATGTTTTGTGCATTTTACATACTTACATTGATCAATAGTTCTTTACTTGATTTCATTCGATGGAAGAAGCAGAATATGAGGGGTGAAACATACATGAACTGACGCACATGATGTAATACTTTGATATAATTTACTGTCTTGTTATTGAAAGGGGAGGAGGAGAGCTTTGGAGCAAATATCCCCCCAAAATTTAAACCAGCAAAGTGCCGGGGCCTCAAATTTTTAGATTTTGCTGATTTAGGTGAAGGAGAATTTCCATGAAAAAGGAATCAACTTGCAATACAGAGGGTAAAAACATATGAAAGCTTTCAGTTGCATGAAAAATAAACATTAAATGGATTTGCTGGCAGACATACATGTAGCATTATTTCCCCCCCCCCCCTTATGATGATGACACAATGTAACTGATTCTTTGGTTGATATTATGTCAATGTATCGTGAAGATTCTGTAATCTGCAATGCCCTTTGATCGTGGTGAGGATGGAATGGCCATTGTATTCAACGGTTGTTAAGGAAAAGGCAGCCATACTTGAAACTGCAATTTGTGAAAAGAAGATTTGAATGTATATTTATCGTTCATTTATTTTGTAATCTATTTTGTGATCTGTCTGTAAAGCATGGAAGGCTGCTCTATTGTATACTTTTTTTCTCTGACATGTACGTTTACATGTACAGTGTATGTGAAATAATTTTCATACTTTTACTGCTTTGATTGGGGGGGGGGGGGGTTCTATTCTTTTTTTTTTTAATTACTGAAGTCATAGACCAGGGATTTATTTTAAGAGTTGCTCTTAATAGATTTTCCTTCTTAAAGTGTACCAATCTCCTGAAAAAATTTTTTTTTTGTACAGCTAGAAAGTATAAAATCAACCTCAAAGAACTTTGTCTGACATTCTTTCTAGGTCAACAGTTATGGATTATGAAGTAAATACAGGATAACATGAAAATACTAGCAGGGAAACAAACTCCCAGTTGGGTTCCCCTCAAGCCCTTATCTTGGCGAACGTGTACAGGTGCGTCGAGTAGTTTACTACGTTTTTATGCTTATAGAGAGTGTAATTAAACTTGCAATATCTCTTATTGAAGTAATATTTGAAGCCCATAACGACATGGAACATACAGAGCTAAATATTTTTGGGTGATTGGTAACCTTTAAGAGACTGATGAACAGACACATTTTTACAAAAACAATGATTGGCTTGTGACAATTAAGTGTGTAACTAGTACAAGAATATGTGGGTGTAAGTATTCCAGTACATGTACAGTACATGCAGTGCATTCAATTTGAGGTATCTAAACCTCAAGATAACATGGACATCCAAGCCATATTATATTGCATTCAGAAATGCCAGGCTGTATTCTACTCTGAATAATACATGTATTTGCATGTATATGTGTGTACCCTGTGTGTTCATGTATTTGTTTTGCCATAGAACTGGCTTTCATTTGTAAAGAAATTCTAGGCTTTACTCTCCTTCCATTCCATTCCAGAATTGCATTTGTTTGTGGTTAAGAGAGCAGAATTTCTCCCACAGCAGGTTAGGAGCTCATCAGCAGTATTGTGTTCACGATCATTCTGAGAAACCAACCAGTGTACTTACACTACACTGTACAGTTCATGTATGCCCTACACATGTACATGTACACATCTAATGCGGATTGAATTCCGTAGGTGCTCATCTGGTAAGCATGTACTGATATGCTTCGCCACCAGATGGAGTGCAATGCTAATGGTTTTAGAATGTTTCCCTTCTTCCATCTCTCTCTTTCTTTGCCCTCTCTCTCTCTCTCTCTCTTTCTCCCCTCTCATTCTGTATACATGTATCTGCCTCTCACTATCAGTGGGCCATTGTTGTCTCTCTCTCTCTCTCTACCTTTCATTCACTGTCTTTCTCTCACTGTCTGTCTTTCTCTCTCCCGCTGTCTTTCCCTGTGTCAAATATTTGTCTGTCTGTCTATCTCTCTATCGATCTGTATACCTCTCTTTCTGTCTTGGTCTTGCTAGCTCTTTCTCTTTAACGCTCTGTGAAAAATCTGAGAATCTTTCCTTTCTCTCTTTCCCTGCCCCCCCCCTCTCTCTCTCTCTAGTTCTGTACACTGCATTTCTTCTCATCTCTTGATTTCTCTCTCACACTCTCTTGATAGAGCAGGCTAAGCCTAAGCCCTAGCCTACGCGTATGCAGCGCTGACTGATATTCTAATCAGTGATCTAAAATAGACATCATTGGTAGGCATCCAGATTGAGACAACATGTCAAATTGCCTGTGACAGGGAAGGTGATAAACTCCCATGTCTGGCACACATAAAGAGGAGTGTCTCTGATCTTGAACATGAACACGCAGGTTTCACTTGGTGACATTGTGTATGTTCAAGGTTCTGTCTCCCCTCCCCCAGCTCCCCATGCAATTGGAATGTGTGTCCCCATTCTCAACTTGAATGGTTTTCAATTACAAGGAGATGTACATATACACAGAGCACGATCAATAAAACAATTTTTTTTAATGCGAATATCACACGTCTACATGTCTTGCATTGGATAATGAAGTGAACATACACTTTCACGACTTTTCAAGATGAAAATCGCCTTCAAGACTTTTGAAATTATGAGTGTTACACATCTATTAATCAGTCATGATATTTGCTTTGGTGTGTGTCAAGAGAAAGCAGTATGCAGAGAAGTGGTCTGGTAAATGTACACGTACATGTATTTCTACATTTTGTGATATAATGCTTTTCCATCTTGTCTAATTTTAATAAGGGCATAACATCTGTCCCCAATTTTAATAAGCGCATAAGCGGCTTAACAAGTAAAGGACACTATTACAATGTTGATCTCCTAAAAGTTACTGTATAAAAATACAGGTATTTTCATAACTTGGAAACAGAAGGTGGTAAATATACCTGGTATAAAGTACATTGGTCATGTGGTATCCTGAGTGTTTGTGGGGGAGATGGAATTCCTTAATATTTCATGTACATGTAGTTACATGTACATGTCGTGTGACACCTACATACAATGTACAGGGGTTGTTTTTTTAATGCAGATGACTTTCATTGATTGATGAGAACTCATTAATGGGAACAGTTTCTGAGAAATATGAGCTCATTAGCCCCATATTCCTGATCAATACAGTCTACCCCCATAACATGTGCAACTTTGATAGAAGATAGAATCAGAAGTCTTCAGGATGAGCAGTCACAAAAAAAAAGAATAATTGTAATATATATTAATAATATATTGTTGGAATATATACGAGATATCCATATACTTTTTTCTCACTCCAGCTTACTATAAGCCAGTTTGTAATTACACTTTTTCGCATGTGCAGATAAAGGTAATTTGTACCAAGTACAATTGACCTTTATGCGCTTTCATAGATTGTGCACGGCAGTATGATTTTAGCTGTTTAACAAGTAGCGCATCCACCGAAACAGTTGCATGTGGGCGTACATATTGGGGTCATTTCAGGATCATTTGTACCATGTAGTAATTACAGACTGGCTTATTTGTTTACATGTCCAACCTTTTTTGTTTTGTTCCAAAACTATGTTATCTATTATTTCATAAAGAGATATAGTAATTGTCATTACAAATCTAAATTATGATAATAATATAATATGTATGCAAGGATACCTGGAGTGACAATTTTATATAAAATCTAGAATTGGAAATTTCCGGTAATTATATGGTTTTAATATTCTTTCAATTTTCTTAGTCTTAATGTGGTCGTGCAGTAAACTCTTTCAGGTTGTGTAGTACATGTATTGACCCTACTGGATTCACTGTGATGTAATGCTCTGTAGGCAGAACCAAATGACACCATGAATATTCATCTTGTATAACCTCAGTTCAAATTAGGTCTATTCTGACGTATTTTAACCGTCCTCTCTTTTTCTTTTGTCCTCTTTTGTCTCGCCTCCTGCAGTGAACCGCACTCCCGATTCTATGCAGCCCAGATTGTCCTTGCCTTCGAGTACCTCCACCACTTGGACCTTATATACAGAGATTTGAAACCTGAGAACATCCTAATCCAAGAGAACGGTTACATTGCAGTGAGTGATACAAACCCTTTTCCTTTCCCTCGACTCTCTCCTTAATGACATGAGGGAATGCCCTCCGAGCCCACGTTTTAGCGACATTTATGCGAGGGGGGTATGTTACGTCGTCATTCGGTGACGTCAGAGGAATATATTTGTGGAGGATCTTCCGCTCTGCGGGGCTCAGGCTCCGACTTTCTCTTGAACAAATATGCCCCAGATTTTTTGTGATTGAGGAAAACGGGATAGGGAGAATGAATGTTCTGCGGAGGGAAATGATAGGAAGAAAGGAAGATAGCACTTGTTGGTGGGGCAGCATATAACTTGAAATCAAGCCATTTTATTTGTCTAATGTGCAAGATTAAGGAAATTTGCTCTTTGTGTAGATTTTTCACAAAGAATTTCATGATTTTTTATATGAGTTAAAAAATTAGCATTTTACTTTTATCCATTTATTTCACCCCGAAATGAAAAATCTCTTGTTGTACCATTGATAAACGGTAGAGATACCTGAAAGAAACATTGGTCATTGGTCGTATCGAGATTGTGTCGTCTTTGGTGAAATACATGTAAATGAATAAAAGATGTCGTACAGGATACATTTCATGGAATCACCTGGAACTGTTACATTGAATTACATGTCTTTGATCTTATGTCACTAAACTCCTCAAGTAGTCTCAGTAGGCCCTTTAAAAAATAGTCATCCCTTTATAGAGAGTTTGGTAATATTTCATGCATTGGAACAGTTAACTGTATAAGTAATTAGACACTCTTCCCCTGTGGTTTAATTAGGAACAGATCCTTCCCAATTGCCGGTAATGAATATTTAGAAGGAAAATATGAAAATGCATATCAGTTAACAAAGAATAATTTCCCAACAACCTTGACCAAACTTTTTTTTTGGAAGGAGGCAAGCTGTGATGAGAGAGATCAAGAACACTATTAAAAAAGATTTTTAGTGATTATCTATTTTAACACTGTACAACAAAAATGAAAGAATGCTTTATCATCATTTGAATGAATAAATGATTTTCAGATTTCTTCAAAATTCTCTTCTTTTACCAGGTAACAGACTTCGGTTTTGCCAAGAGAGTGAAGGGTAGGACATGGACCTTGTGTGGTACACCTGAGTACCTAGCCCCAGAGATCATCCTCAGCAAGGTAAAAACCCATTCACACAAGAGGCTGTAAACCACCTTGGTACCAAAAAAAAAAAAATGAGTAGCATAATTTAATGAGATGAGCGTAGTGTGCTTCATTTCTCTGTATTTTGTATGTCTTTTACCCCTCCAAATGTTGCCTCTTGCTATTGATTCACATGCAGAGTTTTGCCACAGCAATTTTTTTAAGTGGTTTACGGCTCCATGTCTGAATGGGGCATAAAAACACTCCTGTGAAACTAGAAAACTTTAAAGGAGAATGAAACCCTGGGAAAATATCAATTTTAATGAAAAGAGAGGATAGAGAGAAGCAATTTTTAAAAAGTTCCATAAAAATCAGTTACGAAATGAAAAATTTATGAAAGTTTGAAGAGTCTCAATTTACTTTCTATGGCGATCCTCAAATTGGCAATGTTGCTTCAAAATGGCATGTTTAGTAGTACAACTCTCAATGTTTTGTTCACAAAATTTCATATTTTCTCCAATATCTCTAAAGATGCTGCTTGTCTTTTTGTGAACTCAACATATGTTGTGTCAAATACATTTTCCCATGATATATCTTGAGCTAAGGAGACAAGCTGCACCTTGAGAGATAATGGGGAAAATATGAAATGAGTGAGCACTACTTCTGACATTTGAAACCAGTTTTTGGTTTGTTGGTACACCATTGTACCGTTCTATTGTGGATGCACATGACTGATTACTGTTACTGTCAATAGCCAGTGTTTGAACATCCTTGAAGGCATGTTCAAAAGATAGGCCCGTTATTATAATTTTGTTATGTATTTGATTCATTCATGTTATTTATTCATGTATTCATTTTAATAGTCCTTCATTAATTGATCTGGGGGGGGGGGGGCTACACTGAATGTATCTGATATAATGATAATGTTCAATATTTGGGGCATATCCATCTCAGCATTGTGTACATGTACAGTTGTATATGATTATCCCTCACAGTGTTATAAGGCAATAGATGGTGGGTATTGGGTGTTCTCAGCAATGAAATGGCAGCGGGGTATCCACCGTTTTAAAGGGAAAGTCCCCCCTTTGGTTTTAAAAGAAGCAGAAAAATTAAAGATACGGATCAGTGAAGGTTTGAGCAAAATGCGATAAGAAACAAGAAAGTTATGAATTTTGGAAGTTGTAATCTATCAAACACAAATTGGCAACTCTGTGACGTGTCTTGCGAGCTCCTCTCCCATTTGCCCTGTACTCCCCAAATTATTAATTCCCATTTTCTCTAAAGAAAATATTCAAACATACATGGACCTTTAATAGATAAATCATTGTATGTTTTTACACAAAACCTGTATGAATCAAATCTATTCCTTCATCAGAAACTAAGAAAATGAAAATTTATGAAATTTTCTATACTGAGCAAATTGGAGAAGAGCTCGCAAGATACGTCACGGAGTTGCCAAATTGTGTTTGATTGATTACGACTTTAAAAATTCATAACTTTCTTATTTTTTATCGTATTTTGCTCAAACCTTCACTGATCGGTTTCTTGAATTTTTCTGCTTCTTTTAAAACCAACTTGTAATCAGGGTGGATCTTTCCATTTAAGTGTTGTGCTGATGCTCAAACCCACAAACTCTCCATTTTCATTCAACTGTTTCACTTATCTGACTAGTTCACAACACCTTGTTTATTCTTTTATTTATTTAGTCTTATTTTACCAGGGTGGCTTCATCTGTGATTTCAACACTGCTTAACAAGAAGGCCCTGCAAATCAACAATATAACATTGACAATTCAATACAAAGATATGAACATTATGAAGAAATTATAATTATTATCAATAACCTAGTGAATCCATACATCCTTGTTCATAATTTCTAAGTTCTGACATGATTGCCTACATGATTCATCCTGACAGGGCTACAACAAGGCAGTAGACTGGTGGGCGTTGGGTGTTCTTATCTATGAAATGGCAGCAGGGTATCCCCCGTTCTTTGCTGATCAACCCATCCAGATCTATGAGAAGATCGTCTCAGGAAAGGTAGGATGATAATGTAAATGCATCTGACATGTATGCATAATGATCATGTTGAAGACCTTGTTTTTAGATTATTTAATTGCGGAATGTGGAGCTGGAGGGATACAGAGATAGGAAGTGGATGGCTCTTGAGAGACATTTGTTTTAGAAATTTATTTGGGTCACTATACCTGTCATGTGACAGATCACTATTGATGATAATGATGACTTTTGTGTAGAATAGGGCCCTGTCTTATAAAGAGTTGCGATTGATCCAAATCAATCGCAAGTCCTCCGATCAATCGCAAACTTCCAATCTCCTGTCTTAGGTACAGAGTTGCGATTGATATCAATCGCAATTATTTGCAATCAACCATAACTCTTTATAAGACGGGGCCCAGGACATTCACTAATTGCCACTGAATTAGCAGAGATATATTTTGAAAGATGGAAAAGTTGCATGTTGTGCATTTTGTTGTAACCAGCCCCAGGTGATGGAAATGCTCTTATATAACCTATAACCAGTAATCAAATCGGGAGCTGATCCAATCCCATTTTTGTAAAATCGGATGGCAAATTTTGAATGCCGAACGGGATAAAAGATCAGAAGATCAGACTGCATTTCTGAAAGATTTTGCCTGCAAAAGAGGCTCAGTTTGACAATTTTCTTAGCACTCAGATACCTAAAAACATGCATACTATGGATTATTCTCTCATTTTAAGTTCTTGTCCATGTTTGTTGATGTTTAATACACTTATTTTACATCTAAAAGTCTAAAATTAGTGTGAAAGTAGAGACAGAACTTGTGGGCCACCACTTTAGGTTATCGATGACATAAATCTTAGGCTCTCCAACTTTGAAAATGTTGAAAGACATGCAATTTTTAATTCAAATTTTGTTGTTGTTGAAAATATGTTGAATACATTTTTCTTTCAAATCAGAGGATATTTTCTTTTATTTGTAACACCACATTCTTGATTTTAAAGCTAATGTTTATTGTGTAATCCTTTCAAGATTCTTATATGAGGATAAACAGTGCGTAGCTCTGTGGAAGGTATGCATCCAGCCAGTGATAGGCACGGGTGTAGTCTCCGATGTTTATCCTCAGTGGTGATGAACTGTTTAAGCAGATGATATTGATCAGCTGTTCAAATGTTCTTGACTGAAAATGATGAGAAAGAAATGTAAAAACATCTTTTGGGGAATCCTGTTTTATGAAATTTGTCATCAATGAAAAACTTTCAATAATAGATGAACTGTATTGTGATACATGTAGGTTGTTCATTAGGTGTGAAGAAATATTTGTCACTTGAATGTGAAAGTTGATATAGCACATTTTTTGAAGTAGCACCGCTATCCCTATCTAGGACTGATTCACTTAATCCTTTTTCCCCTGCCCCTTCCTTCGTAGGTTCGCTTTCCCTCCCACTTCAGTGCAGACCTCAAGGAAATCCTGCGTAGCTTGCTGCAGGTTGACCTGACCAAGCGCTTTGGCAACCTCAAGGCCGGCGTGTCAGACATCAAGAACCACAAGTGGTTTACATCAACTGATTGGATAGCTATCTATCAACAGAGGGTAGGTTTTACCACTTACCCCTAAAAAACTTCTTTGTATAATGTCATATTTTGAAAGCCTACTCTAATAGACCAGGCTGCCAGGAATTTAAAGTTTGAATAACGATACAGTTCACAAGAATGTTGAGCACTGTATCTTTGGAAACCTTCAGAAGGGCTTTGGTTAAAAAGTAAAAATAAATACAAAAGGCAAAATAGATGTATTTCAAGTTGATAAGAAGAATTTCACTTTTAGCTCATGCAAATAAATTTAAAAATTATTACATTAGTTTAGTACGTTACACTGGTCTTTTGCAAACTTTAGGTAGTCTGGTAGCAAATTCAATTTAAGTAGTGGGCATGAATTCATGGTATGTTTTAGTGGACATTGCCAAGGCATCTGTTCAAGATGAATAATAATGATTTTTTTTTTCTTTCAGTGTTAAAAAAGAGCCCTCAGTGAAAAAAAAAGTATTTTTGAGGGTTGCTTGGGGCATGTGTTCAGAGACATCTTTGTCATTTATTTATGAATTGGTGGATTTAGTTTGGACCTGCAACAAGTCTTCTCAGTTCCATAATAAAAATAATGATATTGATTACCCCAGTTATAGCTGAACTGTTAGAGTAACAATCGCTCAAGCTTGTATCAGGTACCCATTTACACCTCGGTAGAGAGTGGCAAGTGTCAATTAATGCCTTGCCTGATGGCATTTGTGCCAGGCTGGGATTCAAACCGTCAAAATTTTTACTGAAAATTAATTGAAATATACCATTAAATCTCCCACTTTTGTTCAGAAAGTTTAGAAAGCTTTGCCTTTGTACCCTTTCTCAGGTGGATTCACCGTTTGTACCACGGGTCAAGGGGCCAGGAGACGCCTCGCAGTTTGACGAGTACGAGGAGGAGGCACTCAAGATCTCACTCACCGAGAAGTGCGTCAAGGAGTTTGCCGACTTCTGAGCTGCCCTCCCCCCTCCACTCCCCTCCTTCTTCGTTGCCTCCGGGCGCGGGTCGGTTTTGTTCCTCTTCCTGATATCGTTGGCGGAAGGACATACCCTGTTCCAGTGTTTGGATACTCTCCTTTTTTTGTTTTCTCTGTGATTTATTACTGTATGTACAAAACAAAAACGAAAAAATGATGATATGATGGAGAAAAGATGCGAGGATTGCCATGTACAGAAATTGTTACTCTATATGAGAGATTTAAAGAATGCAGAAGATGAATTTAATAGATTTAAAGAAGAGATGAAATTTGTGAATAGCTTTGTTTAAGAACCATTCTACCTGCCATTATTTTATGTGTGTACCAAAGGGCACATGCTATTGGATAGAATGGGTATAGTTTCATGCATAGACACACACATGAAATACTGGTGGTGACGACTTTCAGAAAGTTTTGAAGACAATCTTGGTCTACCTGGGAATCAACTCTATTCCTCATAAGGCATGAGGTACATTCAGGCGTATATATATATATATATATAGATATACATATATTTTAATTTCAGGGGGTCGTCTGATGCCAGCCAGCATGGAAGTCTGTAATTCTCCACATTGTCCAAGCACAAACTGAATTAGATGTAAAATATATTGCCATCTTGTAATACAAATACATGTTTTTTTTTCCTGTAATCATTATCATTATTTGAAAGTCATGCTGTTGTTCAGCAATAAACATCAATTATTAGTGTTAACACTTCTCATATCAATTGGACACTTGACCATAAAATGTGTCCTATTGAAATAGTCATTACTATCCAGAATTATAATTTTGTTTATAAGATAACTGCGGATAGAGAGAAGAAAGACCAATTAAAAATAAATTATTTTGGATTGGCAAAGATGCAGTTAAGGATTCATGATGAAGCATTAGCCTCTTGCCTTGGTTGTTGGGAAAGCAAAAGTGTAGATTTATGAATTCATTCATTTCTACTATTTTGCAAATATTGGGACAATATGAAAATTTTGACTACTGTATGTTCATTTTTAAAGCAGTAGACTTGAGAACCTAAGCCTGAATCCTTTGGCTTTTTAACTACATGTAGCTCTACCATTTAATTGCCAACCCCCCCCCCCCCCCCCCCCCCCCCCCCCCCCCCCCCCCACCTTCTGGATGCCCCTTTTTATGGCTTTTGCCCAACTTCAGGCCCCAACTGCTCTCTGTTTCAGGCTATTTAAAGCTTTTTTTCCTGGCTTTTTATTTTGCCTCATTTCATGCTAATTGCATAAAGCCAGGTAATTGGTACCTTTGCCCATACCCCCTTGAACATCAGAAGTCATTTCAAGTGCCCTTCTTTACAAAGATACACACTCATGTCATCTGCTATTCAATGTGTGCTCTGTAGGAAATAAAACTGATAATAATGATATTGGGTAATAATGAATTAACTTATTTTTCCAAACCTCATAGAAGACTACAGCAGAAGTCGCATAACCAGAATGAGACAAAGAAATTTGTAAATGAATATTTCATGTGTATTCGATAATTGGTACAGTACATTTATGTTGTCACCTAGCTCTTTTATTGGTATCCCCAAGCGGCAAAAAGTGCTACGGATTGACATGCTGCTTCACAGAGCTGCAGTTGACTTTTTTATTCTTCCTTCATGTGTAGATAGTTCCTATATACTAGATAGTTCCAATATACAGATATGGAATAACTGTGAAAATCATACACCAGTGACTTCATTTGGTTTTAATGCCTCTTTTTTCCCCCAAAGGAATCTCTTGTAAATGAGAATAAAATTGACCTCTGTACACATATCTCAATCTGGAGGTCTTTTTTTTTTCAAAAGAGGAAAAGGAGACTGTTATGAAACCAAATCAGGTCATGTACATGTAGTTAAGGATGCGTACTGATTGGAATTGTCAGAAAGAAAATGTGTGTGTTCCCATTTCATGGCTAAATTTGTTATTCAATACATTTCTGTGATGTATCTTGTTACTACAGTTAGCATTGAATTCACCTAGCTGCCCACTTTTTCTCTAGCAACTGCTCGTACACATTTTGTTACCGCATTTTATCCCCTGAAACAAATTTGCTGAGATGCAATGTGAAAAAATAGAAGAGATAGGGGTTTAAAATAAATGTTTCAGATGTTGATGCTGGTCTCTGTCAATGATTTTCCCCTACAAATTTCAGTATTTAAAGAGATGATAGTCATTACAGATGCACAGATAATAGCATGCAAAGAATGTTCTGATGTATGTCTTTGTTCAATGCCATTTTTAGATTGAGCCATATTGAATACTTCCTAGTTCATCCTATACTACATATATTTTGTTGCATCATTTGACCACTTATGTTTTTTTTTTTTAGAGAGATACATAGATAGGACCAAAAGTAGATTTTGAAAGAGATTTTGGATGAAATGTATAGTTGAGGCTTACTGTGTTTAATCATAGGATCTACAGGTGTATATTATTGTCATGCGGCAGTATACATCTCTAGTCGGTTTCTTGAGGAATAGCATCGTTCGGAATGCGATTTCGTAGTTGTTCTGGTATGAGAATACATTTCAGTGATGTCCTATTCAACCAGTGTGCTAGCTCTCACTGAATGCAAATTAGATGGGAAGCATTTTTTTCTTGCTTTCTTCGCAAAGTTGGTTCTTTTTGTCAAATCTGTCATGAAAATCTCTTATGTCTGTGTGAACTGTCTGTCATTTATGTGAACTGTATATGAAACAAAATCTTCCACTCTAACAGGAAAAGAGAAAACTATATATGAAGCTGCTATCCAGGGTACCCTTCGTTGTACCAAGAATTAGAACCCTTTTATAGTTTGATCTCATTGGCCCCTATTCCGCTAAAATTTTCAATCCGACACTGTGTCTAAAGTTGAGTTTTTCGCAAACGAAGTTAGGCCGTGGTCTAATTTTTTTTTTTCTTAAACTTGACTGTAGACTGAGCACCAGGTATATATGATGAGTAGTAGACCACCCCTAGAGGAATTTCATCAGTGACTGTATGGATACATGATTAATTAATCAACATAGAATTTCACCCTGCCATGAGCTTTACTTTCACACAGTGTTCACTTTTTGTTTATGTTGAAGTTGGTCTTTATACTGGACTCAATGACAGTGACTTATATTTGATGTACACTCGATGTTCAAGGGAGGCAATTGTGAATAAAGAGTAGGACAATTTTGCTGCAATTCATTTTAGTCTTTGTATAGCTTTCCTCCATATTCAGGTCAAACACTCTTGTTTGCGTATATATGTCTGTACACCAGCCTCAGACACTTGAGCACAGTGCGAACACAGTCAAAGGATATAGAGGGTAAATAATGTGCGATGGACACAAGCGTTTAGGTACAAGGCTCCATCCATCTCTATAAATGCACCTGTAGCCTGTTTCAGTCATACTAGAAATAGCAAGAGCTAGTCTCTACTCAAGCACATAAACCTTTTGGCCAGAATTCACAAAGGTGGTTTCGATTTAGACCATGGTTTATGCAGAATTTGTGGTATAAGTGCGCTTGATTTAGCGTATACACTTAAAAAGATGCAATAATGAATGCGTGTGATTGGCAAAGGGTGGTAAATTCACGCTAGTTGCCATGGTTTAGACCATGGTTTAGACCATGGTTTATGGAAATTGATTTAAATAAATTGTGCGTAAATTTACAAAAACCATGGCAACTAGCTTGAATTTTGCACCCTTTGCCAATCATGTGCGTTCATTATTGGATCTTTCTAAGTGTACGCGCGAAATCAAGCGCACTTATCCCACAAAATTTGCATAAACCATAGTGTAAATCTACATCACCTTTGTGAATTCCGGCCTTTATGTTGTCACTTTCCTGGTCCATACCTTGCATGTTTTAATAAAAGTTCATCTCATGATTTATCTTGCTGGCAAGATGCAGCTTTGCACTTGTATTTCATTCAAATTCACCATCATCTAACCTTTCTTCCATTTCATTTTAGAATTATACCTAAAGATACCCCACATTTGTTGGATAATGATTCTGTTTCCAGTGACTGCATGTTCAGGCCATGACTGAAACACACGATAGGCACCTGGAAACGGATGTCCCCCATTTTAGCTGTAAATGTATTGATTTTTCACTGTTTGTGTATTAATGATGACATGTTTTCACCAATATGAGCATATGGTCTGCTGAGAGTCAGAAAGGCATTAACGTGATGTTAAATAATACAAGTTAATGCCCTTCTAACTGTCATCAAATATAATGTTCTGAGAAAATGAAGGGGCATTTTTAAAGTAATGTTTGTGCCTAGATAGTGTCTATCTAAACTCACAATTGCTTTTACTATTAACTTGGTTGTATTTGTTAAAAGGCAACTTAGGACTTTTTCAAGTATTTTCAATGCATATTTCTTGCAGATACATGCATCAGAAGATTTAATGTTTTCATGTTGTGGTTACATGCATTTAACTTAATTTTCATTCAAGAATATTAATAATAAGCAGATATCTAAATTATATATAGTCAGATTTAGTGTTTGAACCAGTTTTCATATACTGGTAGCTCCTCTCCGTTGAAAATTCAACAGACGTAAAACTGAATTCTCTTACTGTTCGAACAGGAATGGATAGCTTTACTTACATTACAAAATTATAACGTACCCTATTCTATTCAATTCTGTCACATTAGACATGCCATTGTTGATGTTTGCATCATACCATCTATGAAATCAGCATGTTAGCATTGCTGCTGTTCCCAATTGTTATAACATGTTGCTGTCTGTGGTTTTGCACATGCAAGCTGTCCAATGGCCACTGCGCTACGCACATCTATCGTTGCATGTGCAGCCTCCAAATTGTGCCACTATTGATACATGGCAGCCATGGAAACAGGCCTTTGGGTTGTATTCAACGGGACTTTACTTCGGTGTGTTTTGTCATGTGGTGCTTATTATACATTAAACTATGTGTATTAAAACTAGAAACTACTATGTAGTGTTCCCACTGCTCAGCATTATGTCGAGTGTCTTTGAAGGGTTATATCAATATCGTCACTATACACTGTCTACCATCTACCATTAGTTGTATTACATGTACCTTCCATTATACATTGTATTGAACTTGATGCATGCTCTAAATTTTCAGACACTACAGATAAGAATCTACCCAATTCTCCTGTGTGAAGTCAGCTAAAATGGGGCTATGCGCACCACCAAGATAATAGTGACAGTGAAGCTGTGCAGTGGGAACTTTCCTAAAACCATCACTGTGGGCCTATACATCATAGCTTTTCAAGACATATCAGCTGTAGAAATTGTTCACAATAGGAAACCACCGTAGCCTCTAAAATATTGCATTTATATGGATATCGGTTTTTTGTATAGCTCAAGAAATGTAGATATTTCTATTCGACTTTGTATTCTCAATATTGTTTTTTTAATTGGAAGAGGTAGTAGTGGTCACACTGTCGTGTGCTTGTTAAGTTGAAAAGGGTCACGTCGTGTCAGCGCACATGAACTTCAATGTATTGTACAAGTCAAAGAAGTAAATAAAGTACCATAGAGGTTTTTAATCAACACTGTATATTTCTAGCAAAACACTTTGTTGCACTATAGCCACAATTATCATTGTAAAGTGTGAATATCTTTAAAAAAATGAGAAAAAAAAAATCTTTGATGTTTCTTATGATTTGTTTTTTCTTCTTGTATTATTGAGGCAGTGATGTACATGTAAGGAAACAGGGGTAAAATAAAAGGTTGTTGAGGTTTAAAAAAAAACATTTTAAAAGATGATTATTTAGAATTGATGAGTTCAAAAACAGAATTATTTGTGATGTTCATGAAACTGTACATTTGGTGTTCACTAGATTATGTCAAAAGTGTTTGTATTATTGCAAATCTGCATGTGGTTTGTAGGTACTTGTTATACCTTGCCAGCAGCATGAATGGTTATAATTTATATTAAGGTCTTTGTTCCACTGTTGGCGTGTAGCTCTGGAGAATTTTTAAAAATGAAAGGGGCATATTTCTCTGCCTGTGGGTCCACCACCATGGACACAAAAATATATCAAATAAAGGTCGATCTGACTTGAAAACCTTTGGAGTGGTCTTGTGTTTTCGCTAGTGTGCTGTGTAGTTAATAACTGCAGTGGAACCTTGTTAAAACGAATTCTTTGGGACCAAGGTAATTACATCTTTATATCTAAACCTTGTTATATCAGGGCGAAAAGAACAATAGAATACAAAGAAGTGGGACTGGGAAAATAAGTTTGTTTACAGTGTTGAAGGTTCCACTGTAATAGTAATAATACGATATAGTCGAATATTCTGAGGCACAGAGGGATATCGAGAGGAATGCTTTGCATATATATAAATATGTGAATGAGTGAGATGGAAAAAAATTGCTTATATATATTTAACAAGTATGCAAGTATAATGTGAATGTGATGAGAGCATGTATGACTTGAGACTTGTCTTTAATATTCCTAGGCATTTGGCTGAAGAGGTTTTCAGTGGAAGATCAAAAGTCACAGAACATATTTGAGTCCATTTCTGATTCATATATTGTGCTGTTCATGAATAGGAATGATTGAATTACCTATAATCATTTAAATCCCTGTATTAGCAATACATTGTGAAATTAAAATTCACTATTTCATGCATGCACAAAATTGGCATTTAAAAAGAATTAAGTCATTTTCATTCACATGAAAAAGAATGGCATAGGAACTTCCTATCCATCGTCTGTTTCTCATTCTCATTACAGTTGAAGGACACATGCTCCCCCGACAATTGTTCCGCTATAACTTTGTACACTAAGCAAATTCTAAACTTCAACCCTGGACCAAATACTACACCCAACCCTAACCCTTACCCTAAACCTAACCTAAAACCCCATTGCAACTCTAACCCTACCCTGTATCTTTGACAAAATAAAGCCCAGAGGAATTGTCGGCAGAGCTGTCGGATTTAGGGGGGGAGGGACACTTCCAGCCCATGCCCCCCCCCCCCTCCTTTTGTAAGAAGAGTGTACATTGTGCCCCCTCCTTTCTGAACTGATAACCTTTTTTTTTTTTTTTTTTTTCACTTGTCAGATAATTTTGAATGACAAAGAGAGCCCCAAATGTGTGATAAATTTTTTTTTTTTGGGGGGGGGGGGGGCTGTCAGAGAATTTTGGAGGAAACCTGGGGGGGAATCTGATAACCGTTTTTTCTTTTTCTGCTTGTCAGAATTTTTTTTTGAGATTTATGCCCCCTCTTTCACAAAATCCTGGATCCGCCCGTGTCAGAGCACCCTTGTTTTATATACCCCCCCCCCTTACACACCCTGCTTTTTCCATTGTCTATAATTATTATAATATACCCTTATACATGTATTCCTCTCTTGACTTTCTCGCTTCTTCACAATTTCTCCTTTCCCTTTTCAAAGCGTTCATGTTCTTGTACTCCACATTCCTTTCACACACACTTTCTCTGCATCAGAACTGACGGTCATTCATGGGGGGGGGGGGGGGATTGTGCAAAGTGCAAAAGGAAACTCCCAATTACTGCATTTAAAAATATTACATAAATTTGGATGGATTATAAGGGTAGGTAAATATGGTGGGGGCGGGGTGGGGGTGGAGTGCACAATGCAATTTTACAACATCCCATCTAGTATTTGATCTTTCAATCAGAAACATCCGATGAATGAGATAATATTTAAAAAGAAACAAATACTAAAAGAATGTTACCCTTCAAATTCAAATGTTTTCATAGTTTAAAATCTCCCGTTTTCACATTATTATTACATTGTATTATATGCTAGAATTTTCAAGTTCATAGTAGGCTTACATGTACATGTACTGCACAAATGCAGATACATATATCAAATTTTATAAAACTGTGAAAAAATGGTGGGTTGCAAAATAATGGAATATTAAGAGGTAAAAGATGCACTGTACAGAGAAAATATAATTTGTGAAACAAAAAAAAACAAACAAAAAAAATCTCTTACTTCTCATAAAAAATCTTGTAAGCAGAGTACAGCATTAATTTTACATGTAACCTTTGACTTCTACTTTCACCTCTCTTCATGACCAGTATTTCTTATCAATTTCACTATATCACTTGCTACACAAATACCAAAGAAACTGAATCATTTCATGTCCTTTTTCTTTCTTTGATCACAGTTTATTGATCTTTATTTACCTCTACAAAAAGAAATCTTTACAATATGTACACAAAACTATGATGTTCGAGTAATACACATACTGTAGCTCCCTATCTTTGGCCATTGAAAGCACTCTTCTGACCCAACAAACGTTTGATTTGGGAAATAAGGGTGCATGCTGTAGGAGGTTGTAAGTACGAGAAAAAAAATCAAGTTCTCCCCATGAAGGTAATACTGTTACTTATAAATAGGCATGTCCCAATCAAGGAGTATATTTATCACATTCATACATGTATAGGATTTAAACTGAATATTCTTATTTCATTAAGGTAATCTACCACAGGCGTAAATCTGCAAGAATTTCTTTTCAACTGGAGGGAATGACCATTCATGGAGAACAAAGCCATCCCCCCCTGATGAAAAGAAGGAATGCGTGGATTTACGCCAATGGAATCTACAATATTACAAGCCTAGCTTCTTACTAGATTCCCTCATATTCCACACCAAACTAGTTTGTCTTATCCCAACTTTAAAATGATGGAAATATTGATCGGTGTCTTTGTAGGTTTACTTGCATTTTTTTTTCTTCTTCTTTTTTTGAAAGTATTGAAGATATTTTCCTATATTATTGTAATAATGCAACAGTCATTGTTTATGTTCCAATTACGTGATTTGAAGTATGAAATAAACTGAAACTGAAACCCTGCCTGTGTGCCTCGTTACCATGAAAGTTGCATTCTCAATGGTACATACAACGTCTCTTGGCAAGGATTATACATCTGCCACACTCTGCCCAGGTGAAGTAAATGAGTACCTGGTAGGAAGAAATTCCTTGAAAGCTTGAGTGCCTATCATGGTAGAGCGGGGTAACCTCGCTAGTCATAAGGACCACTATTCATAAGGACCACTATCCGTAACGCATGACTAAATGAATAGCGGTCCTTTGACATAGCGAGCAAACCATAGACAAAATACCTCGCTATTCATAAGGACTACTATTCCTAACGCATGTTAAATGAATAGCGGTTTTCTATGAATAGCGGGCCTTATGAATAGCGAGTGGACCCTGGTAGAGCGAGGCTATTAATATGATTTGATTTACTGATGAGTCTACCCTGGTTAAATAGGAAATCTTCTTTCTCTAATAATTAGGTATTACATTTTGGTGAGAGAGAAGGCCTATTTTTGTGACAGTCATCATGGTTATCTGTACACAATGCTCAAAATGTGAATCTCCCAGCAGGCACCTGTAAATGATGTCCAACGAATATCATTTCACAATATCCTATTTTGCAATATCCCATTTCGCAATATCCCATGATTCAATTTGAATACTGATACTTTTGCGATCCATTCCAAATCTTAGTTGCAATGAGCTCTGAATGTCTATAATACAGTAGCACAAAAATACACGTACAGGTACTCTCACAATAGATTTGTTAACCATAATGCCATGTGGAAAATGATAAGCTTTTTATTTCTAAATTGATTGTATTCCTGTAAATGTACCATTAAATATCACAAACTCCAATTTGAAGTTCAAACAATTTCCATAAAACATTACAGATTTGCCTGAAGTAGTTTAAATAAATCACTCAAAAATTCTTGTGGTTCTCAGAATTCTTATCACTTTAACAGGCTCTTTGTGGAAGATATAGACAAATGTTTCCTACAGATATACATGTCAAGAAATCCGACTCAGGAAAAGTGAATTGTTAAGAATCGTTCACATATATATGTAAGATGCAATAAACTGCCAGTTTACAGCAGGGTTTTTTAATAGGTAATGCACTTCACTTGCATGTAAGTACGTCTTTACAAGCCCTTTGTTCATCCCTAACTGCCATTTATTCAACATTTTTAAAAAACATGCGGCTTCGAGCATCGTAAGGGAACAAGCCTTTTTAATACCACATGCACTCATACATGTATTACCTGAAACACAATTTGCAGCATTTGAATAAAATATGCAATCCTTACATCAATAAACCAGTTCCTAATTAGTACATGGTATAGGGTGCGCGCATCATAGCTCACACACTATGAAGCATACAAAGGTCAATATTGTGAAAATGACCTTTATCTGCACATGCGCAAATCGTAATTACGAACTGGCTTATTCAAAACTCACTAGCAGCACACTGTATCTCATCATGCATTTAGTAGTAGTTAATAGATTATAAATATCTAGGTACGACATAATTCATGGCCAACATTAGGGATCACTTTTACGATTAAATCATTAGAGCCAAGGTGCATCACAGACAAAATTTCCTCTTACAAACATATTACATGAGATGAATTCAATGCATTAACATACAAAGGGAACCGTGTTTTAATACATTTTTTTTTCAGCTTAAAGATGAATTTGAGTTCTGGTCATGAGATTACATTGTGAAAGATACTATCTCAAAGCAATTGGGAAAGGTTTATCATGTCTACCAGGGTTGTCACCAGGGACTTTTTAGTGGAAATTCTATCCCCCGACACCTCGCCACGGGGGTTCAGGGGGACAAAATCTAGTCGGTTTTCAGGAATGATAAGTTATAGTTAAACAGTAAAAAATATCATGTATCTGCAGCATTAAGCATCGTAACTACTGTACTAGTATTTGGTTTACTTTGTACATATATCTGCTGTGTGTGCTGTCAGATTACTGGCTTAAACCAGTTTCATGTTCGTAAGTCAAAATCGTAGTATTTTTTCTTTGTCAGTGGGGAAATTAGTGCCAGGCGGGCGGGTGTGATATTGCATCGAGTGCCGGTCGGAAATTTTGAGTGGTGGAAGGTTCCGACCTGCGCCGACCACCGTAGTGACAACACTGGTGTCTACATAAGAACTGGTTTATACTGTGAGGTTTTGGAATCATTTTACCTTTCCCAGAAGTCAACCCTCTTTTTAAACATATGTGACACTGAACACTGAAACAAGACCAGACTCACTACACAATGACAAACAATAAATGCAGTACTTGCACTTTACCATTCCTCTCTTTAACCACAACAAAACACAAGATTGAACCATAAAACTGTACGTTTTTTCTTTTTCTTTTTTTACCGTGCCATTCAATTTTTGACATGTTCTGTGCCACAAAAATTTACCTTCAGCACCTGCAATGTGAATCTGTAAGGAGAAGGTGCACAAATCATGAAAATTCATATATCTCTTTCCGACATGACATCACCAGAAGAAGGGGTTGAAGGATTTTTACAGGTAACTACCCATGTAGATTACATGTACATGTACAATAAACATCCTTTCCATATCCCCAACTTTGGGTAGTCCCACCTATGTCCCAATCAAGTAGGAAAGTGAGTAAAATTGTGCACGTCTTGCAATGCTGGAATGCACCATGGATGCATCATTTATTACTGTATTGCCTGGAAGCGCTTTGAACTTAGTAATACAAAAGAACAAGATGGCAATTCTGGCAAGGAGACAGAGCAAGCAAAAATTGAGAGGGCAGTACTCGCAGACCACAATACCAAAGAACTTCAGCTCTGTAAGAAATCAATACTACCATTTGCGTATAGAACTGAATAGACTAATGATTTCACTAACATTTTGAGAGTGTATGTATAATGGTCATAATGTAAACGGTAATTAATACTACAATTAAGTTTCTTCAGACGTGGGGTAGGACCTTTCTACTGTCAATGATATAGGTAGTATGCAAGTACATGTAATTAGGACAGGCAAAACGTAATTTCCAGTTTCTGCCTCCCACGCCCCCCCCCCCCCCCCCCCCCCCCCCCCCCCCAGTTCTAATTATTCAACAGTGTTGCTTTAAAATCCTTAAGCCCACGATCGACTGCGATCCGATTTTGGAAATAAATCGGAACAGCATTAAATATGGGCATCTTAAAAAATAAAGTCTACCTGATTCAGGTTCTGGACAATGATTTGAATACTAAACATAGGGTTTTGGTGCGGTGTCAGCCTTATACCCGGAATTAGGGCCAAATCAGTTTCAAATCGTAGACAATCGTAGGATTGCTCTGACGTCACTACGACTCGGAGCTGATTTGGCCTTTCCTTCTTCATGAAAGCTCGCGATAGGCAGTATTTTCGATTTTACTATCTATATGACTAATGACCTAAATCAAGAATATTTTATGTTTTAAATGGTTATATGAAGTGCTATTAGATTTTCTTCTGAAATCGGATCGCAGACCGGTCGTATAGTGTGCGGGGCTTTAAACAGCAATTGTGTTTTTTTTCTTCAAATATATGAAAAACGTATGGTGGGAATTAAAACTGTAAGCAAGACATTTACAGAGCTTCGACATATTTACTACTTCAAGTGATCATATAAAGGTGGAATTCTCCTGTGCCTACATGTATGTAGGGGTTATATTGACCAGAAGACATGGTATGGATTCAATTTCACATGAAATATGAAAAGTTGGAAAATATCAGATGGTTAGGAGGCTCTGTCACTTCTTTTCAAGAAATTTTGAGACTTTTTTCTTTCTTTTAAGCAAGATTTCAGTAGAGCGAATTCCACATGCTTGTAGGTTAATTGTGTTTCAGTGTACACGTATGTAACACTGTGAGCACATGTACAGATAAAGTGATCGGTTAATCAATGATCTTAAATACTTTATTACATAAAACAATTCAAGCTAAATATTTATCAACAAAACATACTGTAACAGGCTCTGATCTCGTCTTTCTTTTGCAATCCATCCCTGCCACACAATCAAATATCTTCAGCAGGATTTTGTTATTCAGAGTGCTGGAGGAATCATAGGCTTCTTCGCAGAAAAAAAATGGCATTTGTGAAAGAAACATGTAAAGTAATGCAACTGTATAATATGAGCATTCTAATAACTCGGCCACACACAAAAGACTGACAAAAAAAACAGACATGCTGTAAAACACGAAACCTTCGCAAAAGTTTCACGCCTCTTAATAAGTGAACAACAGTTAATTGTGACAATCCAAGCACTGCTTGCCATGATTTAACAAATCACAAAAAGTTTCATGTCGCGAACTTCTTCTGGTTTGATGGTAGAGCTAGTGTTCATGTATCTTAATGACACTCCATGTCTTGGACGTAATCTGGAATGCTACTGTTGCTATCGGTGTTGGTCGGCCCAGCGTAGTCTGCGGCCTTCATCATGTGGTCTTTGGTACCATTCGTTAACGATGTTGACTGCTCCTGCTGGATGTTGGGGGCCATCGGAGGGATGTTCTCTGAATCGACGAGGGGTGGGTCGTCCCAGTCTATCGTAAATCGAGTGACACGTGGCTTGGTGTGGAGTATATTTCTCGTTACCTGAAGTGAACGGAAGTGTGCAATATACATGGTTTTCTTTTGTTTGTTACAGAAAAAAAAGGCTCTTTTTCTTTGCTAAATGCAAAATAAATGCCTACTGATAAACTTTCTTTTGTTTCGACAAATCGTAATTTAACCCATTTATTCCAAAGCATGTAGTCAAATTATCTTTATTCCTCAACCTAAATCTTCTTTAAATTGAGGCCAATGAATTGTAGGGTGTGTTAGACTCTATATTAATTTCTGAGGTGTTAACTTTTACCCTACAATTACATAATGGGATTGAAATTGAGTGATTTCTCAAAAAACTTAACTTTCTGTTTGGTTTGTATGAAGGCGAAGGTTTTATCATTTTGTATTCTCAAAACATTCCACAAGGTGCAAATATGCTGCTACATGTATACCAATCAATCCCTTTAAAAGCATGCTGGGGCATTATCAAACTTTAGAACAATACGTCTATGTTGAAAGCAGAAATTCTTATCATTTGATGAAAGATGCAAAGTTGCTGTAAAGCAAAAGATGTTTCTCCCCCCTTTTTTTTTTGCTCTCTATGTGTTTGTGTATCAGAAAGATACAATATCATCATCAGCAGCAGTAGCATATGGAAGTAAGAGGTGGTCCTGTTGAAACTTTCGGTTGTTCCTTCGAATTCGAGTGGTACATGTTGCAACCTACACTATAGTGAGCATGCATTTTGGGTGGACATTTCTGGAATGATTTGGTGTTGGGAAGATCAATGTTTGTCCAAACGATGTTTGAATGAAGTGAAAAGGAAAAAAACAAATGAACGAACCTTACTAAAAATTGAGGGACAGTCATTTTTGCTTTGCATGACTTGTTCGTTCATGAGAGTGATATTAATAAAGATGTTTTCCTAGAAAAGCAAAGAAAAAAACAAACCTTATCAAATTGGGGGACGGTAGGTTGCTTCTCTGACTCGTTACATTCGTTGAGCTCTGGATCTGAGTACTCATTGTTGACATAGTACCCAACTCGGATGAACTCCTGACACCTGTAGGAGCATGTGATGAGGACGACTGTCACCCCTAGGACATCCCCCTGGGGGATCAGGGCGGGGTTGGGAGGTTCAGCCTGCAAAATGAGGGAGCGGTGCAATATTCTGAAAACATTCTTGATTGAAGAACGGAGAGGGGCGAGAGTATGCTAATGAAAATGAGATTATCATGATGGATATATGATAGGAACGCTTCACGATTTTGCGTGTCATCCTTGCGCAGGGGCCATGCTAATGAAAATGAGATTATCATGATGGATATATGATAAAACATAGGTGCACTCGATGAGGATGTTTTACACTGTAATCCTGGAATTAAAACATAAATGTAAGTCACTAAAATAGTTTCTTTCTTTAACTGGTGAACTATCCCTTGCACAGATGAATAGACAAAACATATACATTGTACTACAAATTGCCAAGATCAAGATCTACTCATGATATCCTCGCTTGATGGATTGACTGATGAAGGCTTTGGACGGTATTATTTCACTTTAAAAAAACAGAACTTGTAGAATTTCACTTGTCCAGGGTTTTTTTTTTCCTAAATTACAGCTTACTTTTAACCAATCTTTCTAATCTTCTTACATTATGTACCATTTTAATCCTTGAAGTATTAAAAAAAAAAGAATTTGAACCAACCTGAAAGACGAACATGTGTCTGCCCTGTGAGACTGGGCCCACCAGAACGGAGTCGAGCGTCTGATCATAATCCTCTGTTTCTGCAGAGCCTACATAGATGATCTTCCATTCCAGATCTTATCATTTGTGAAAGAGATATAGATAAATACAGAGACAGGGTGGAGACAATGAAAGAGAGCATGTTAGAATGACAATGAACATGCTAGATTAAGAAGTGTGGAGAACAGAACAGTACAGATTCATAATCACAATTGACGTCCAATTTAAAGAATAGACCTAATCAGATTCATAAGTAATTTTAGCCAAATGCTAGGGAACTTTTAAAACTGAATCTTTTAATCCTGATTTTTTTGAAAGTGAAGAAGAGGAGGCTCCATGTTATCTGAAAGACCTAGATCTATTTGATATTTTTCCCATTGGGTCAAATTCCACACAAATTTTCTACATTCAATGTTATTTCTACAAGCACTTCAAATAGCCCTCAAAGGTACAAAACAAGGTGTAATTTTTGTATCCTTCTCCTTGTCTTCATGTAGATCTAGATCTACATCGAATCAGATTCTTATCTAGATCTCTAAAAATGATCTTTTCTGGTTGAAGTACAATCCTCTCAGTAGACCTACCACATGTATATCTAGTAACTCCAGGGAGCTCCATCGCCACTGCCGTTTGAGCTCCAGAGATACAAATAACCAAAATCTTCCTCGCACATCAGTTTGGTCGGTCACATCGCTTAATTTCGGCAGGTAAGATGAAAATATACTTACATTTCAGGAGAAATACTACATCTATCAGTCTGGCATTTTGATTTGACGATTTTAAAAAATGGAATTTCCTCGCCGAGCCAATCTTCTGCCGTACTGTACAGTCGAATCAAATGACTCGATTGCACGGTGCGTACTGTATACCCTTGATTCAAATGACTTGATAGCAAGGTGCAATTTGAATCATTGATTACAGTATGAGGCAAGATCGGCTCGGCAAGGAAATTCCATTTTTTTCATTGAAATAATCATCAAGTCGTTAAATCAAAATGCCTGATAGTTATAGTATTTCTCCTAAAAAGTAAGTACAAATTTCATCTTACCTGCTGAAATTAAGCGATGAGTTGTATGTTTCAGACATGATTAAGATCTATGGAATTTGCAGATCCTTCATCAAAATATGTCTCCAGAAACGAGTCCGAGTACTAAACACAGTCGCTGAGTCAGTGAATGCAATGCACAGCGATTGCGAATATAAGCAAGCTGTGAGTGATTAAACTGCCCAAAATGTCACTTTAATATGATATTAGCTCAAGAAAATTGCAAGATTATCTTCAAACTAAGTATTTCATACAATTCTATCAAAAGAATGTTTAAAAAATGTATTCCTAGCTAGTATTTAGTAATCAAAACAAAACCTTACGGATTGATATATTTCATGATCGATTCAACCTATCCGGGCTAACTCGGCCTAGTTGCATTTCCGGTAGGGCCGACTTCGCCCTAGTGCCGAGTTAGCCCAGATTCATGATGACTATAGATGTGCAGTCATGGCAGTGCTATGTGTGTTCATGTGCCATGCTGCATCATGTGTGAGTCACAAATTAAGAGTCATATTGTCTAAAACTTTAGGTGTTTAGACCCATGTATAGGATACAGCCACACGCCTCTACTTAGACTCTAGCTACGCAACGGCGCGGCATGTAGCAAGTGCATAGCACCAGCGATGTGTATATTTATGCAACAGTACATGTTGCAAAACTTCATCATGAAGGTTTTATCTCTTGAAATTCACTGACATAGAAAAATATACAATGTTTTTACTTCATTGTCATCTGATGACAAATGAAGTAAAAATATTGTTTTTATGGATTGTCAGTGAATTTCAAGAGATAAAACCTTCATGATGAAGTTTTGCAACATGTACCGTTGCATAAATATACGGTACACATCGCTCGTGCATGCTATGCACTTGCTACGTGCTGCACAGCTGCGTAGCTAGAGTCTAAGTAGAGGCGTGTGGCTGTATCCTCAGGCCTGGTGAGTGTATACAGCCACACGCGTGTCTTTACCTTACGGCCACACGCGTGTGGCTGTATACACTGCCTTTCTTTTATTCCCTAATTCATTCAAATATTTGCAGTTGAGTTAAATTTAGCTTTTGAAAATATAGTGTAATTGCAACCAAGGCTACTTGTCGGCTCCTATTCTCGCCGATAGTATCGATATCACGAGATGTCTAGCATGTCTAGCTAGATCTAGTTAACTTAGCTCTTCGTGAAACAGTTTAGGAAGATCATGGACATCTCCGTAGTTGGCGGATAAAGTTATGACTGTCTTGTCGTTGGTTTCGAGAAATAGGCCCCGAGAAGCTAGAAGTTTGCTTCAGTTGGAGCGCGCGCGGAGTTTATTATAATTATACACTCACCTTCCGTCAGATTTTCTGCACATTCAAATGTGATCTCGAACTGAAAAGGGTTCAGAAAATTCGCAGGATTGTCCAAAACTGTAACATTTGTAACTTGGACTTTCGCCATATCAATTCTATAAACAACTCACTAAGTCTCAATTGTCTATAGAGTCACAAACATTCGCAGTAATATGGAAGAAACAGTCGCCAAAATGTTTCCGTTTGTCTCTTTCCAGCAGCGATTCACTTCAGCGGGCGTTCAGTGCCAAAGCTGGGGAAGGTTCAGGCGTAGAACTGAATTATATAACCGGACTCCCGCACCGGGAAATAGTTCGACAAATGAAGGAAATAAGGGATGTGCTCGCAAAATTTCAAACGAAGACTTTTTCACGTGTCCACTGCAAATCTATAATGACATAAACGTCAGTCAAATTTCTCCTTCTGGTACAGAAAATAATATTTTCCCTAGAGTTTTGCAGAAGAGATGGTATTCCCAAGCCACTTGAATTTTTCACGAAATGGCGCAAAATAGCTATTGCCGATTTAATGAACAATAGATAGAAAATCAGATCATATCAAATTTGAATAAGTAACAATATTTTTCAATAAGCATTTTCTATTTTAAAAATATAAAAATAAATTGTTTTTTTATTTATATCAACAAAATATGAGAATTAGTGATTTAATAAATATTGGTATGATATCAATCAAAACTATGATGGTACAAACAAACCACAGCTGGTAGGTCGCGCGCGCGCGCCACAGCTAGCAGCGGTTAGCAGCAGTGCAGCAGATCAGATGCAAGAGATCGATGTGGAGCGGGCACGAAATACATGAGGCGCTGGGGCAGGGGCACCGTCGATCTCTGGCCTGGGGGGGGGGGGGGGGGGCATGCACGCAATAGGTAACACTGGGGAATCACAGCTTCTTCCATGAATGTATACATTTTTCCATGTATATATTTACTTGTAATTAATTGTATAAGTTTCTGTTTATACTTTATTCATGATTGTAAAGTTTCTATTTTTGTATAGTATCTGTTGATTTCACTGAAAAGAAATGAATAAAAGTATACTTAAAACAAAAAACAGCTGCAGCACCCCCACCCCTCAACTTTTTATTTTTTCCTATCGTATCTTCAATCTAATCTGATTTGTGTGAAAGCAGAAAAATAAGAGAAACAATTTTGTGAAAGAAATCGGACAAAGAATAAGAAAATTAATGAATATTTGTAAAATTATACATATATTACTACATCTATGCGAATATAATATTGGCAATTTGGTGAATCTATTGTGACGTATTCACGGTCAACACTCCAATGCATTTGCCATTCGAATTCCTGGTCTCCTGAGCCCCTTTTCCCTCGGGGCAGTACCCAAACTTTATTGTAGTATATTGTTATAGGTCCTCCAACCAGTGGCGCAAATCCATTCGCCTCCAAAATTCTGACAAGCAAAAAAAGAAAAGAAAAAAAAAAGGTTATTCAAAAAAGGTGGGGGGGGGAGGGACATGTCCCCCTGTCCCCCCCCCCTGGATTTGCGCCAGAAAAAAGATCCTACAGTTACACATTTTGACGATAAAAAAAACACGACATTTTAGTCATGCCTAGCGAATGGGAAAGTTGACCGCCGCTACTACATCACCGTGTGACCGTCCTACCGATTAGGCCAGTTTTGAAATTCCCATTATGTATGTATGCATGCATAACTTCATTGACATTTCCATCAATATTTTGTTCGAATATGATAACACCAGTAATCAGAACAATAATACTTATTAAAGTAACACATGACAAAAACAGAACAATGTAATTATGAGTATACCATATAAAAAACAACAAAAATACTCAATTGATAAACTATATAGACATATCGGATTATATTATGTACAAGTATAGTGTTATTAATTATGTGTATAGTGATTACAACTTATAAAAAAAAAAAAACTTCTGACCGTATTGCTTGTCCGATTTTATTCAAACTTTCGCCAATTATCTGCTTCTCTGATATTTCTGCTTTGATACAAATCAAACTTTACAAAGGTTGCCCTTTAATAAATAAATTATATTCTCTCTCTCTCTTTCTCTCTCCCTCCCTCCTCCCTCCCTCTCTCTCTCTCTCTCTCTCTCTCTCTCTCTCTCTCTCTCTCTCTCTCTCTCTCTCTCTCTCTCTCTCTCCCTGTCTCTATCCACCATGCCATCGGCGATCATTTAGGGTCACGGTGATTGAAACTCGAAAGTGCTCGGTGTAAAATTCAAAGTTCCAATTATGTTCGGGAGGGGAGCTAGGGCGGGCGGGCGTGTGTATACCCTCAGACCAGGCTCAGACACAGGCCCTGTCCGCTCACTTTGCAAAGCTGCTTCAAATTAATGTAAAGCCTCCCACCCCCCCCCCCACACACACACACACACCCCAGCCCCGTTCATGAATCACAAGAAATCACAGTCCCTGATAATTATGTAGGCCTACTCTCTCTAAAAAAGAGAGTAAATTTTCACTGTTTTCAATCCGCCGGGAGTCACGTTAGTGATCACTTGTTTAGGAGTGAATATCGAGTGACTATCGAGTGGTCTCTAAAAAATGAAAAGAGTGGAGTTTCCCTCTCTTTTCACTCTATTTTCATTCCCACCCCCCCCCCCCGGGAATGACGTCAGTGATCACTCGATTTTTTTTTTTTTTTTTAGAGAGAGAGTATATATATATATATATATATATATATATATACAGCCCCTAAATGAAATTATTTCATGCTCATATATCATAACACTCAACTCCCGTTTTTCATATAAAGTGTAAAACCATTTTGTTAACATCGATAAGAAATAATGCGGTGTGAATAGAAGATAAATAAGCACAATAATCATTATAAAAGATTTTATCGATTTTTACAATATGCCTACTCATAAAAAAGGACCGATACTGGCGTATTTTAATATCACGATTGTGCGCGATATAGCTTGCCAAATTAATGTGAGAACTTACTTTTAAATAATTATTTATTCATTCATTTTAATCAGTGGTTTAATTGTTGTTAATTTGTCTACTTATTTCTTGAATAAATGATCTTTTTGTTCGTATATTTCAATATTCATTCATCTATTTATTCATTCATTCATTCAATCATATACTAATTTACATGAGTTTTGATGGAGAGATTTTTGTACTTGTGCGCCCCCCCCCTGAAAATGTGATCGAAAATTTGTTTTTCTTGTTTATCCAGGCTTGTTAGCACAGTTCCCCCCCCCCCCCCATCCCTTCCCATTCAGATATTCCTGACCGTCAATATAGGCCATATATAGGTCAATATAGGCCCTAATCCATGTAAATCTAAAAGAACAAAACAAAACAACAATAACAAAACAAAACAGAGGAGAAGGAACGAGGGGAGAGATAGAGGGGTGAGAGAGAGAGAGAGAGAGAGGGGGGGGGGGGGGCTGGCAAGGTTGATTGTTGGAAAAGTTACTGTAGGCCAGTGCATGCAAGATAATGTATGCTGAGTGTAATACTCAAACGAAGCTGCCGGGTTTGGCCTCCAGAGCCAAAAGGGCCCCAAAGTGAGGAAGGGGGGGGGGGGGTGGCTAATTTGATTTCACTTGAGCTCGATCATTAATGACAATTTTCGAACCTTAATTTTTTCTACTAAAAAAATGGGGGCTGCAGCCCCCCTTCCCCAGTTCTGCAGCCCACTAGCGTAGCTGGGAGGGGGGGGGGAGGGGAGCAGAGTGCCCCCTGACAACCTTTCCTCGATTTTTTTTTTTTTTTTTTTTTTTTTTTTTGCTTGTCAGAGAATTATGGAGGAAAATATCTGATAACTCCCCTGAGGTGCAGCAAATGCTGATGACCTATTTTTTTTTTTTTTTGCTTGTCAAGCAACTGCATACCCCCCCCCCCAAAAAAAAAAATCTGCTCACAGCACCCCAAGTAACAAAATCGTTCCCAGCCTCCCAGGGGTCTGATTAGGGGCAAATTTGGGAATATTGGCTCTAAGTCACTTTGGATTAGGGGCAAATGTTATGGAAAAGGGAAACATCAAACTTATCATGAGGAAATGGACATTACTAGAAAAATAAATGAATCTGTAGAAACGGTAGAAAAGGCAGTTATCAGAGGTGAAAAGAGGCACTAATTACACCTGAAAAGGAGCATTTATAAGAACGGAAAATGTCCTTATAAAGTAGAAAAAATGAATCAGTGTCTATATATTACAAAGGGAAAAAAAATGACTTGTTACATTAAAAGGGATAAATGCTCTTGTTAAAATGGGAGCATTTATCAACGGTTATTATCAAAATGGGCACTTATAAGGATATGGAAAGAATTCCCTCTTTCCCCACCACATTCGGTTCCTGTGACTATATTTTCATTTCAATTTTGAAAATTGTTAAAGGGTGTGGCAAAATATTGCATTATAAAGGAAAGTTACTGACTGAAACCTCTAAATCCAGAATAATTACATGTACTTAATCTAAATAATTTTTCTGCATCATGGCTTTGAAAAAAAAAATCACCTAAAAATATATATGGGGATAGTAACACAGGCCACGTACCCCCCCCCCCCCACTTCAATTAAAAGAAAAGAAAAAAAAATATACCTTATCCCTCCCAGATCAACACACATGTTGTAGGCCTATAGTTTGAAGTAGATGGTTTTCACTTTCTAGTAGTAAATTAAGATATCGGAAACAGCAGAAGCAACGATCGATCGACAGTTAATTGTAGATAAATATTAATCATTTCATATAAATCTACAATATTGTACATAAATAATATCTATATTGAAATAAAGAATATATAAATTTGAATAATATTAATAGATATAATATATCAATTTATATTTATCTACAATATATAATAGAAATATATATTTTCCACCATTTTTTGTGGGGTGAAATATACGTCTATGGTACACACCATCCCTCCACCTGACAAGTTGGGGGGGGGGGGATGTTTGTACACACCATTCCCCCCACCTGACAAGTTGGGGGATGCATACCCCCCCCCCCCCCCCTCGCTATATATACGCCCCTGGTACCAAGGAGTTATCTCCTTGGCTGTACTGTATTGTCAGTCTGATCTAGTAGTGGTAGACTACGTGATGCATAGCGCATGCGGTATACTAGCGCAGCTAGCTGCTGTCTACTCTTGATCTTGAATATGATATGACGTCGACGACGTCCGGTCCACGCCCAGTTTTTTCCATAGCCAGTTTTTTTCATTGCGCATATGGTACATGGATGCATGCGGTATGATACCATACCACAGGCACTGCACCATGGGCATGACCAATACCAATGGTAGAAGTTAGAGCTACCTCCTGATGATCGGATACTGCATGTTTAGCAGACCTAGACCTCAATTTCATTTTCAACATCTCAACTTTTGTACCGGTATCTAATATTCTAACGTTACGACTATACGCTTGTCACTACACATAACACAGTATATTACAGCCGGACCAGCAGAAGGTGAGACATCCTGTTCTTTCTCTGACTCTGACTCACTCACACTTATGCGAGGTTATTGGAGATAACTCTGACTCTGGGTCTGAGACATCTCCAATAACCTCGCATAAGTGTGAGTGGGTCTGAGACTGATAATGATAATTGATAAGAAATATAATTATGATATGAAGTGATGTATGATGGGGGCTTAAAGTAACTATAGCCAAGGAGTTATCACAGAACTGTGATAACTCCTTGCTATAGCTATGCATTTTGTTTCCAGCCACTAAAAAGATATTCTATTCAAATTAGATTAATTTATTTAAACATCGACATTGTGGTTCTACATATTCTGAAGTAAAATCGGTGAGGATATAATTGAGCCTTGAGGGAAGAATATCAACAACATTCATTTTCAAGTCCATGTCGGTGCCCGTGTCAAATTTTGTTTGACAAAATAAAAGGGTCCTAAAGCTAAAGCTACACACTCGTAATAAATTAATGCAAATCTTGATTTTGAAGCTGACATGTAAATTTCACCCTGATTTCCAAACAGTGATAATATCACAAAAAATAAAGGGAAATTACCAATTCTTTTTGGCAAACGTAAATGATATTCTTGTTGCTCAGTCATTCCAAAACTAAAGATTGGCGTATTGAACGCGTTGCATTACGCGCAGGAGCCTGGGAACGTCCTCACCGTTTTGGGGTCTCTTTTTAACTATTTTTTAGCTACAGCACCCCCAGCATCCTCAGCCTTCTAGGGGGTGCTGTGCACCCCCTCAAAAATCTCTGGGGCCTGATTATTTGCACGTATTTGCGGGATGCGTAGCTTTAGGACGTGTGTAGCTTTAGGACCCCTAACCATACTTAAGACTGCAGAGTCTGATACTGATACTGATACTGAGTGATAGTGATACCATACTGATTTTGTTTTGATTGAGATTTGAGAGTTAGCACTAAATCCATAATGAACATATGTACAAATTTATGAATAGGGAGCCCTAAAAAGCTACGAGTTTGTCAGGTATCTACATGTACATGTACGCACCTAATAATTGAAATTGTATAAGAATTGAATTCCTTATATTCTCAAGAGTATTAAAGTGTGAACAAAATCTTGTAAAAATTACAGCAAGAACAATGCCATTTTCACAAGATAAGAAAAGGCGGCCGTGTCATTTTGTCATAAACTTTTAAAAAACAACATGGTGCCCATGTCTACGCACTCATTCATTTTACGTAATTTGGGATTTCTAGCTGAAATAAAAGAGGAGATTTGGAGGCTTGTGAATAAAATCACTGAAATAACTTTTTTTCAATATTTTTACTAGTCTTTTTTTGCATGAATATCTATTGCTATAATAAAGATGAAAAGTTTGTGTTCGTTGCATGTTTTGTTTGATCAGAATAACACAGTTACGCATGTGTACAGTACAGACAAAGGCGCTGGGCAGACTAGCCTGGGCACTCTTGCCATACTGTATGCCCATGCAATTTGTTGTGCACTACTAGATCAAGCAGGTCCCGACACTAAAGGTTTAAAGCGCACATTTTAGTGTGACAAGTGACAACATGAGTCACAGTGCAGGTTTCATCAGTTTTTTTTATTTGACATAATTTTTGTTTGAATTGATTGTAAATAATTCATTTTATGGTTACTTAATGTATTACTGACCTTCACTTATTATCGGACAGTCAGACACCCCGTAACAGAGCGTATTTATCATGAAAAGGTCAATGAATTTTTACGAGTTGACCTATGCCGTATCTGGACAATTACCCCCTGGACAACTGGTATTGGGGTAATTGTCATTTTATGGGGGTAATTTTTCCTAGGGGGTATTTGTTCGGGGGTCAATTGTCCTGGGGGTAGTTGTCCAGGGGGTAGTTGTCCCGATTGTCTTAGGATTTACCATGGCGAAAGAATCCTTCAAATATTTCATGTTGAGTGAATTTTTGAATTCCAAAACTAAATCCATGTTGACCAGATGTGTCCCAGAAAAAAGTTAACAGTTGGAAAAGGTCTCCCTAAATAAATGTTTCACAATATTTTTAGGAAATTTTTATACCTGTGGATAGCTTACGGTCTCTTCTATCAAATGACACCAAATTATCTACTGATATTTTACGCTTGAGTGAGCAAATGCCAATTTTGTGAAAGGGTGCACAGTTACAAGAATTGATATTGGCTCTGGCTGGTAAAAGGCTTAGAAATTTCCTTATTCTGATCAATAAAGAACAATTCATGAAATAAGAGGATTTGTTTGATGTGTCCTTACACATCCCATCAGTATTTATGATTGAGTGAGCTATTAACTACTTTGTTCAGTGTTTCAAAATGTTACTTTTGGTGAGTCTTTTAATTTCACTTGGCTTGCTCACTCAGCCATAAAGTTTTGATGGGATATATCAGGACATACAGTGAACAAAGTCTGTTCTTTCATAAATTGTCTTTTAATGACCAGAAAATAGATTTCTAAGCCTTTTCATGATTTTCAACTTTGCTGATACCAGCCAGAACATACACATTTGTCAAGTATGGATTTTGCTCCATTTCACAAAAGTGGCTTTTGCTTGCTGAAGCTTTAAAAAAAAAGTGAGATATTTGGTGTCATGTGATAGTAGAGACCCTAAGCTATCCACAGGTATGACAATTTCCTGAAAATACTTTAAAATATTAAATTTGGGAGACTTTTTTCAACTGTCAATTTCAAACCATTTTCAACTTTGTTGATACCAGCCAGAATAAATACAAATTCTTGTCAAATCTGAATTTTGCACCCTTTCACAAAAGTAGTTTTTGATTAAAAGCATAATAACTAGTCAGATTTTTTGGTGTTATTGCATAGGAGAGACCCTAAGCTATCTACAAGAATTAAAATTTATTGAAAATAATCTTAAATATTTATTTGGGGAGACATTTTCCAACTATTTACTTTTTGGGGGGGATGCACTGTATACTAAATTTGTGTACAATTTGATAAAGTGAGACATAGTTTGTTTTTTGTTCTCTATACAATCAAACTTGTACAATGAAACTTTTGAAAGTGTCCTATATTAAAACAACATGTTTTCTGCAAAGCAAGTTTTCAGGGATCTACTATTCTGATATTGTTTGTCTGCATTTTCTCCTGTTATCATGTAATTTGCAAGACATTTCATTCACATCGTTTCCTGTATTACATGTAAGGAAAGGATAGTGTTAACAGTGTTCTGTATTAGGCCAATGCATCATACATTCAAAATTGAATCATGGTGATGAATGCACATTAATTAACGGTGAAAAGGGAAAAACTTCCTTTCGTATACCCCTAAACCAAAACCCTCACCCAAACCCTGTTTAACCCTAACCATGTAATTTTATGAGGGGGATACAAAATGATACATGTCTGTAAAAACCCACTTACACACACAGTTGGAAGTCTTATCATGAAAAGAATAAAGCTGAAAAAGACAATCTTTTAGTTGTACTCATCATAGTCATACACATCCTACAGAGGGATGGTGTTGAGTATTTATACATACATGTACATGTACAGATATACCCTTTCATAGGCAGATAGGCATGAAAGTACTCCCAACATATTAGGTATTATGAGAACAAGTCCATAAAAGAAGGGTACAATATTGCAGTTATTTGTATTTGTACAGTTTTACTACAACTTCCATTATTGTTTCGATGTGTATTGCCTAAATCTTGTACTGCATGTATTCTTATTACAAGGAGATGCATAATGTTTACTTGACAGAAAATGATACATATAAAGACTTTTGTTGCAAAATGCACTAAATGCCAAATCCAAATTTTAAAAACTGAATGTATCGAAATATCAAAGAAAGATAGCTTTATCTGGATCCATAATCAGTTTCAGCAAACTTTTTAAATCTACATTTATTTTTAGTTGAAAATGCTGGGTTTTTTTTTGCAAAACGTAATAACTGCCACTCCTGTTCCAGAGCAAAACATGTTATCCAGTACGCATTCACAACATAATTGATGCGCGCAACTAAATCAATGGATACGTGCAGTTAGACGCAGATGCACAGTGAGAGGGAGGAGCCTTAGAGAAATTATGTGCGATGCTCCAACTCATTAGATTTATGGACTCATTCAAACTGTTGTTAATATTTGGCTCCACTGACCCAAAAATCAAGCCCCAAATATGTGGATGCTCTCCACACAAATTTGTAACCATTTTACAGTGTCAGAAATAGACATCATTTCAAATGATTCGGTAAATGAACAGCATTTTACTTATTTGGCATGTAAGTTTGGCCCGAACATTTCAGCTGTTTCTTGTCATATTATATATACAAAAGCTTTTGAAGAGCAATCCTTTTCAGGGGATATTTCTCATATATGTTAATCTTCCAAACTGACATAAAGAGAATGAGAAAGCTCACAAATTATTTTTCACCCTCCACAGAACTCAACCTTGGCATTAAATGTAAGTCACTCTTGTTTCTTTATATCTCTAGCGGGGAACACTATTGTAGCTGATTGTCCTTAGAGGTACTGAGACATTGGGACCATGGCGTCTGGATGTAGCAGTGGAGAAACAATATCAGAATTGGAACCTGAAGTAGATGACTTGGCCACTGCAATTTCTCAGGGGACAGTGTGTAAAGAGATGCTAGAGCGATATGCTCAAGAGGGTCGTATTGATCTCCCAGACCAGGATGGAAAAACACCATTGATGTTGGCATGTTTGAAACAACTTGAGGATGTTGTCTTATTTTTATTAGCAAATGGTGCCAACCCCAACTCCAAGAGCTTAAAGGAGGGTAACACCCCTTTACATTATGCATGCATGGTAGAAGACTCTCTAGGCAAGGAGTCCTATTTTGGAAGACTCAGCAAACAAGAAAAATGGATAACTCCCAAGATATCTATTGTCAAGCTCCTTCTCAGTCATGGGGCATCTGTTCAGAACAACGCAGATGGATGGAGTCCAGCATGTGTAGCTGCATTTTACATGCTGAAAGACATTGTTGACTTCTTCTTGTTGATGAATGATGATGATATGCCTCTGGAGGACAAGATTAAAACTTCTGAAATACTTGGAGTGTTACATTCTACTCAGGATAATTGTGTTCCTTCCAAGGATGCCTTTCCTTCTCTCTGCAGAGCCATAACCTTACAAGAAGATGCAGGAGTTCCAAAAGGGCAAGGTCAAACCTCAGAACTTGCTGCTTTTTTCTCACAGCTTTCTCTGAAAGAATTTCACACACTGGAGGAAATCAGGTCATTTGAACTATCTGAAACTGCTTTGAAAGCCCATGCATTCTTGCTTGGTGAGAGGCTATTTCCTCCAAATCTCAAGCAGAAGTATCTCTTCCCATCCTGTTTACACTTCGCATATTTTTTAATGTTCGATAGGGATGATGACTTGGAACATATAGAAAGAGGCTTTCAAATATTCTCTTTTGTTCTTGGTTTAGAGAGATGTGGAGAACTGCAGCTAGGAACAGTACTAGAGCAATTATCCTATGCATATATGTTCAACCGCATTTCATGTAGCATAGAAGCACAACCTTTACTCCGTAAGCGGGCAGGGGATTTGTTGTGCGCTTATGTTTCAGTAATTAACAATGTACATATTGATTGTCTCTTGGACGTGTGTCATTCTCTCATTGATAAGTTTGTTATCATACTTTTTGGTGATGCCTTCAATTTTTCAAGTGGTGACGAAGTGAAATCCACAGTGCAAGACATAGAGAAGATACTGAGGGTCATTCGAGGTAGAATCTGGAGGGAAAAGCCTGATGAGTTTCACAAGATACCTTCAGTTGCACTCGGAATCTTGACTCGCCTGCAGAAGGATTTACTTTCTCTGTGTGGTATAGGAAGAAGGTGGTTCATAGTGAAAGGAAGGTATTTGTTGCTCAGGATTCTGCTATCTGACAATGCTTCTTACCAGGATAGATCTAGTGGCAACACACTGTTGCACATGGTAGCACACTGCGCATGTATAAGAAATGAAAAGAGATGTATTCAGGATCTTGCTCGGGCCTTTGTACGTCACGGATGTCCTCTAGATGCGGTGAATGATGAAGGTCAAACCGCCAGAGACATTTTGCAGGAGAGTGGCTATCAGGAGAAGCAGGATGTTAAGCTGGTTCAGACATTGTTGAGTCCACCAACAACAGTGTTACGGCTGCAGGAAGCAGCTGCCAGAGTAGTGCTGCGACACAAGATCAACTACCAAGACATCCTTCCTCTGAGGCTGTGTGGCATGGTAGATGGATTTACAGATGCGGACTTGAAGATGTCAGTATTAAAAACAAAAGGCGATAGTAACAGTAGTGAAGAAAATAGTGACAGTAGTGACAGCAGTGCAGAAAATAGTGACAGTTCTTACAGTACTGAAGAAAATAGTGACAGTAGTGAAGACAATGAATGACTCTTTAAGATGCATCGTAATCAATTTCATGTCACAACTTGGAGGTTATAGTTCAATACAGTGTGTTATTTCTTTTAAAAAACACCATAACTATTCCCATGAATTCCTAGAAAAGTGATGATTTCCTGATAAATTTTGTTATTCTTGTTGAAAATCAAATTGCTATTCTTTTATAAGTTACCTAGTAAGTTATGATAACTCAAGAACCATTTGAGGTATGAACTTTAAACTTGGTGCTAGTGTGTATCACCACAGGAAGATGATCTGATTAGATTTTGGGGTATGTAGGTCAAAGGTCACAGGTCAATTTCTGAAATTGCAGGTGGTAGCCTTGTTAATGCGATATCTCAAGAACCATTTGAGGTATGAAATTCAAACTTGGTACTAGTATGTATCACCATAGAAAGACAATCTAATTCGATTTTGGGATTCATAGGTCAAAGGTCAAAGGTCATAGAGGTCAATTCTGAAATTGCAGGTTATAGCCTTAACATGATATCTCAAGAACAATTTGATCTATTAACTTCAAACTTGGAACTAGTTTGTCGTTTTATATCCTGTTTATGCTCTTGTTTTGTTAAATGATACTCTGATATTTAAGTTAGGGAACCTGAATTACAAGCTTTGCTTTCCAAGGTTTCCTCCACAATACAGCTAGCATTTATTTACTTACCAATTACAGCGTAAATCTCAATTTGTTTTAAAACCGAATTTATGTGCTAGATTTCATTTAATGGTGTTTCTATATGCTCATAATGATTTTTGTAAACTGAAAGTCTTTGTAAATTATTTGCTGTTATTGTGGAAATAAATGAAATGAAATGAAATGAAATGAACTAGTATGCATTACCATAATGAGACGAACTGATTAGATTTTTGTTCACGTAAGTCAAAGTTGACAGGTCATAGAGGTCATTATATAGGTGTATGTGAAATTAATGTTTTTTTACCTTTATTATCACCATACCTCAACTATTTTGTATTCATCATGACTAGGAGGAGATAAAGTGATTAGACTTTTGGGTTATAAGGTGTAAGGTCAAATATCAAAAGGTCAATTAACATGTAATTAGAGGCTTTTTATTCTGGTTATCACAATATTTCAAGAACAGTTTGAGCCATGAACTGAATTTAGGTGGAGGCATATAGGAGACGCAATCGCATTCATCTTGTTTAATTTCTGGAATTGCACATCGTATTGCTGAAATTTTTATCATTTTCGGAATCATGAACCCTAGAAGTGAAGTTTTGGAATAATGAACCTAATATGATTTGCGGAATTACAAACCTTTGGAAGAATGAAGCTCTATTTTCAGAATTTTGAATATTCAAATAAACAAACCTGAAGAACTGAATATACGAGTGCCAATCATACTTTGATGCAGCTATACGGTTTTACTTTATAACTTGAATAAGTTTAGCTTTTTGCTGCATTTTTGATGAGTTTCTTTTAGCAATAAACAATTACACAGTAGTTGGAATTACAATTAAGAATAATAGAAGAAAAAACCTTATCATAGTACTAAATAATGACAATGTTTTGTTATTGATGATCCTGTGTATATATATATACTTATACTTATTAATTAATACATTGTATTCATTATGTTGAAATATGAATTCAGTGGAATTATGAACATTAACAGTCCAGTTGTGTTGATGATTATTAGGATTATGATAGATATGATAGATTACGACATATTAAAGCAAAAAAAGAAAAAAATGTAATGCAGTATCACATATTACACATGTTTCCTTGTTTATGTCTTTGTAAAGAGCAGTATATTGAGACTGGAGATGATGACAAAGTCTAATTAACAACTTTATATAGAAATTTTGAATACCACATGAAATAATAATATGTAAGACTACATGTATTATATGAAAGCAGGAAGATACTGGTTTAATTAGACTTAGAGAGAAAGACAGATAGAGAGTGAAAGAGGGAGGGAGAGAGAGAGAGGAGGAGGAAGGGGGCGGGGCAGACGGAAATATCTAAAGGAGGTTATGTCAATTGTTTGAATTCAAAATAGAAATGAAATGGAGAAAAGAAGAATACAGGTAACTCTGCCTAAGTCGAATCTCTTGGGACCACAGAAATCTGTTCGACTTAGGCAAAATTCGACATAGAAGAGGTAAAAAACACATGTTTTGCTCATTCTGTTCTGAAAAATTGCTTCGACTAAGGCGATTATTCGACTTATGGAAGGTCGACTTATGCAGAGTTAACTGTATTATGCCAAGTGATTCGGGTTTTTTGCTATGTGATCTACTTTATGTACATGTAGTTGTCATTACCTTTAACAGGTATGTGACAGGGGCTGCAGAGTGTTTTTGAAAGTGGGGGGGGGGGGGGGGGGGGGCTGCAGCCCCCCTGTTCCGTGGCCCATGGATTTTCATGAAAAAGATATCATCCCAAACAAACTTTGTCCATTTTGAATGACTTAATAAAAATGCTTACCCTAAACAAGGGATGTGGATGAAGCCAAGAATGTGTCATCATGAAAAAGATAAATATCATAAATTGCTTGTATGATAAGCCTTTCTTAAGTTTGAGTTGTAATCAACACCTTTTGTAATCGGCTGCTTGAAATCAATTTAAATAAATCCGCAATTGTTTTCAGACTGAAAAAATCCCAACAAACAAATCCAGCGAGTGGGAAATTTTGAAGACTGAAAGATATAGGCCATAGCAAACAATGAGTAAGCTGCTAAACCCAGTTTAGGCTCTTAAGTGCTCTAAAATGCAAAGCTTCACTAATCAAATTAAGAAATTTTTGCTCGGTCGCTATGCTCCCTCTCATACTACTACTTAAAACTTTACAATAGGCCTATTGCAGAAGATATCTAAACCATGCGTATTATTTAGTAAGAGATCCCCCTGTGTATTACATTCATACTTCCTTTAAAACCCATTAGGTCAGCAGTTGAGGGGGGGGGGGGGGACAGGTGACCCATCTCCCTGGAAATATTCAAGGGGCTGTTCCCTCCGAAAATCAGAAAAACCCAACTTTTTGTGTAAATGATATATTATTATAATTCATTTGGGTTTTTGGTTATTTATTTTAAAAAAATATTTGTGTTTTTTGGTTGTTTTATCCTTTTTTTGTTTTGTTTTGTTTTGTTTGTTTTTTGTTTTGCTTTGTTTTGTTTTGTTTTGTTTTTTGTTTTGCTTTGTTTTGTTTTGTTTTGTTTTTTGTTTTGTTTGTTTGTTTGTTTGTTTGTTTGTTTTTTGTTGTTGTTTTTTTTTTTTTTGGGGGGGGGGGGGGGTAAACCGTCAGAGACCCCATCACCTCAGTCGCTAGTCTCGTTCCCCACCGCCCGGCCATGGCAAGAAATCGCCGCCCCTGCTTCTGACCCACATAATCATTTGTTTCTTCCACCCAAGAGGATTTTGACACTGAATACTTTTTTGAAAAGCCTCTTGTTCAGTCACCTGTTGCACCACAGTTATGAATAAGGTACCATTAAACAGGATACCAGTTACTCTTTACCTTGAAATGTATATCACATATAGGATTATCCTATAATTTTATTTTTAATGACAGCTACTAAAGTTGGGTATACTTTTAAGGATTTTTTTATTCGCACTGTATATTTGTTTTCTCCTTTTTTTATTTACTATGCTGAAGACACCATGACCCAACATGTTATATGATCGTTGAATGATCGTTGAATTCAGCATGACAGCACGAGCGCCAAATTATATTACGGTACTAATTTGACGATTCATTCAAACCATGGCGGTAAGATTAATATATCGTTTAATTCTAAGAAATAAAATACCATTGTCCATACATTGAATTTATCATATACCAAAGATATTTTGTTTTACATTCTGAAGTGCATAGCGTTCAAACGGCCCTATACTAAGAATTATATGGACACTAATCACGATCGCGGACTTGTTCTTTATTTAGCTGAACGCGCGCTAGCTGAGCCAGCTACCTGCTGCTGGTGTGCTAGCCGATTCCTCCGGGCGGATCCACCGGACGTAGGCCCTAACCCACACAACGCGTAGGTGTCGGCGTGCGGCGCGGGGCGGCCTTTCATTGTTTGAAAAATCTATTGTAATTTGCCACTGACAGGATGTCTTTCATCAGTCTTGATATAGGTCTAGGCATGCTTAGGAGCATGAGAAATATAATAGGGATTAATCACTAGAGGCGTACAGCCAATTTCAGAGACTACAATTAGATCTACATGACATGTCTCCCACGACCACGTCCCACAATAGACATGATGGAGACGGTTTCTCAAATGGAAAATAGTCTTGGTCTAGTCTAAGTTAGTCTCCCATATTGGCCGTGTGAATCTACTGTTAATTGAAAGTTAACAGACATGATAGACCCGAATTAATTATGGCATGGCATTGCCATTTGCCACTCATGGAATCACTACGTGGGGGCGGCTGTGTTGATTTCGGCAGCGGACTAGTCGCACACAATCAAGTATTATTTAGGAACACAGAGTAAACAGTGGCCACGCATGCATGGCCCACCGTACCTTCCTAATCGAGTTGAAATTTATGTCATGACATACAATTTTTTATTTCATAGCAACCGTCGAGCAATACTCCCAGTTAAAATAAAAAATTCTCCTATAAAAAGAGGAAATTTTGAAATATCTATGAACCTTGTTGCAATGTGATTCATGAAATGTTTCGACCAGAATTCAGGGTGAGAAGTTTTCATTCAAAATTCTCTTTCAGTTACAAAAATGGCAACAAATGGGTATGAATAATGCATTTATTTAGATTAGATGAGCCAAATTTGGAGTTGATTAACCAATCAAAGGCTGGTTGCTCCTCCAAAATCATGATTGGAAATCATGACCAATCGAGAGGACCATGATGGGAGCGTGCCAAACGTTCGGACCTTCGCTTCAGTACAGTGCTCTATGGGGGCACACCACGTAATACTATAGTGGTCATCATATTTGACCACTACGTGGGACGAATGCAAAAATACTAGTAATTTTCTATGGCATATTAAGGTATGGGGGGAAAAGTAAGATAAATATTTCAAATATTTCCTTTCAAATTCAGCGCTTTAAAATCTCACTCCTACCTTGAATGGCCATTAGGAAAAACTTCTGATATTTCCAGCAAAATCCAAAGTCAAAGTCATGTCCAAAACCTGAGAAATCCCTGCCAATTTTTTTTGTGATGGCATGTTGTTTTCATGCCGCCGACTCGGCCAATAAAAATTTTTCCACAAAGAAACTCGGTATCGTGCGCGCACATCGATCTCTACGATCGCGCACATGGAAAATTTGGACTTTCACGTTTGCGCGATAGGGACTGAATGTTTAACGACCAAATTTTTTGGGGGGAGATGTCAGCGTTCGCGGTGATCAGGAAATGTACACAATGACTTGTGATACCCTGTTTCGCCAGAAGTGACAGTAAATTACGGATTTTATTTTTGGAATTATCTTTTCCAACATCGGTGAGTTGAATTTATTGTATTTCATGGATATGTTGGTGTCGGTTTTTGTAAATGCCGATTTTGAGTGAATGTTGGTGACTTTTGTGCAGTGGTGTTTTGAAAGTGTTGAGGTGTATGACTGCCTAGAGTCTACACACGAAGTATAGTAAAGTCGCTATGAGTGTATGGGGGGACTGTGTGTTGGCTATGCGGACAGTGAGCAAACCTCGCATTCAACATGATTACGTAATCACTTTGAAGTGCCTACCGTGATATTCTGACAAACTGACATAAAAAGAATGAGAAAGCTCACAAATTATTTTTCACCTTCACCGGAACTCAACCTTCTTTTCAGTCACTTGCAAATTTCTTTTCTTTACAAGGGTATGCCGCAGAACGTTCAGTCTACAGAAGCAGATCTGCAGGAGGCTGGCAGCCATGTGGACGTATTCCTTCATAAGGATAGAGCTTTTCCAGCTCTTGAAGACCTCATATCAGCTGCCAGGACAGGTAAATTTACCCACAGCTGTAATCTGATTTTAAATTTAAAGTTAATTGGTTCATTCAGTAGTGCCGGTATATTGGAGAATTTGCACATTTGTAATGTGCAAATTCTCATGTAAATAGTCATGTAACTGATTTCTCATATTATTTGTATGTTCCTAGGTATGTTTTGATTGTAATTCATGTTTACTTCAGTTGTAAAACTGCCATACGTGAAGATTTAATAAAAACCATTTTATCTTATCTTTATCTTTATTTAGACTGGAAGTATTTGTTATTTTGTGGTAATAATCATTTCTCATGACCGATTTACCTAGTCAAAGTTTTATCAGTTTCAAAGAGAATGTTCAATTGTTCTTGTGTTTAAAAGGAATGGACGACTTCATTTAGAGTGATAAATGACATTGTTCAGATCAACCATCAAGAATTAAATTCCAGGTTTATTGAAATTTCATCTTCAATATTTTGAAAAAAGGCAGCATATTACTAGTGTTATTTTATTTTCACTTCTATTTTTGTTACAGGACCAGCTACAATGAGTGGTACAACAGATAATGATTTTCCATCCTTAGCAGCGCCCTCTATAGGCCTCGCGGATCTTCCGCTCCTTGGGCCAACCAAGAAGACCCCTCTGCCTCCTGAGCTGGTGGAACAATTTGGTCGTATCCTTTTCACGCACTATGCTGAATTGTGTATTGGGCTGACCTGTGCATCTTCTCCTCCTCCTCCTCCTCCTCCTCCTCCTCCTCCTCCCCCTCCTCCTCCTCCTCCTCCCCCTCCTCCTCCCCCTCCTCCCCCTCCTCCTCCTCCTCCCCCTCCTCCCCCCTCCTCCTCCTCCTCCTCCTCCTCCTCCTCCTCCTCCTCCTCCTCCTCCTCCTCCTCCTCCTCCTCCTCCTTCTTCTTCTTCTTCTTCTTCTTTTCCTTTTCCTTCTCCTTCTCCTCCTTCTTCTCCTCCTCCTCCTTCCCTCATCATCCTTCTCCTCCTCCTTCTCCTCCTCCTCCTCCTCCTCCTCCTTCTCCTTCTCCTTCTTCTTCTATTTGTTTGTATTCTTATCCTTTTTTTTCCTTCTCCTTTTTCTTCTTCTTTCTCTTCCTCTTTTTCTTACATAGTGATATAGTTTGGTGCATCGTCTTACATGACACTAGTACTAACATATAAATGGTAATCAAACCTATAAAAAGAAAGGAAATATTAACCAAAATTTGGTCACAAGACTATAATACTGTAGTTGGGCAGTTTGGGCAATGAATTTGGGGGTTGCTGGTTCCAAATTTCTGACTTGTAGGCTGTTGTAAAAATGAAAGTGCACTTTTTGAATAATATGTAACCTAAACAGTTTGTCATGTTTTCTAATTTGAGTGTATAAGCCATACATTTCGCGAGTCGTGAGTCACGAGTGAGTTGCAAATTTAACAATACGCTAAAATATTGCCAAACTCATACACAGTAGATGTGTGTCTGGCCTGGGCATCCGTACTCAGCCGGCCAGGTCAGCTGCACTACCAGTACTGGTAGTACTCAGTAGATCTCAGTGCTGCTATAGTAGCGCAGCATGGCTGTATGCATGCAGACTGTACATGTATACTACTAATTTACTTTGGGAAAGTGTATCATCATTGCTGTTCATAGATTTCAGAATTTCCCGATCACAAATTTAACCACTCACGAAAGAGCCTGGTTAGTCCAATTTGCGAAAAATTATGTCCACGAAATACATGTATATGGCGTATACAGTACTCTAAAGTAGCTTTATTTCCACATTTGACTCTTTCACTGTTGCTGTCAGATATGCAATGTTATTGTATGATGGGTGCTTTCCCTGAGATTAGCAGAGCATGGCTGAGTATTGACACAGACATCTTTGTGTGGAATTATCAAGATGGGTGAGTAGATTGTAGTATACAGACTTTTAAAAACTTGTTATTAAAGTAGCTGAAGAAAATGTTGTGGCATGAAAAGACATGTTCACAACACAAAAGATATTATTGATAGTGATATCAGTAAATTTAGATTTTAAATTTCATATATCTTAATGATAGTTTTGATATTATTTAGTCTAATCAGGATTGTAAAGGAATTTTACGAGCTTCTTGTCCTAATAATATGGTTCTACCTCTTTGCCATGAAATTATGATTTTCCAGAATTATGCATTTTGCATTCTGGAAACGTCTTTTCATGGCAATATCTTTCGCTCAGCTACCTAACCAAGGTGGTATCTTGTCTTATTGTAATAGATGTTGCGTTTATTTATTTTTTCCTGATCATAAACCTACTGCATGGATCTTTTTATTTCATTTGTGAAGGCTATTGTCATTGTTTGTGCATTATCACCTCTGTGTATACATGTAATCCATTTCAAAGATGCAACTTGCACTTGGGCAGATAAAGGTCATGTATACCAAAATATTCAATTTCATAATGCATTCAAATAGGCCAATTCTGTAAAGTAATCAAATTTAATGCCTACATCTTTGTCAAGTGCCTAGTGACAAACTACTTCTTTTACTCTTGTGAATAGTTCCATTTCATCAGTCTGAATGCAAGGTGCATACATTATAATTATCATCTCTTTGAAGGCAGAAGGGTGTTAACTCATATACTTTATTACAGATTTAGTGTCCTTCTGGCTCTGAACATACAGTATGTTGCTAGGTGGGGTAAGCAATATTTTTCCTGACCTAGCAACAACAAATATATGTAATTTGCATTCCAGCTATTGAAATACAATACTTGTAACAGGTGAATATCACATTTCATTACTAGGAAAGTGTGTATAAATTTGACTGTGTCTATTTAATAGACCTGTTCACAAATATATTCAAATTTTATGCATACTTTTAAAACAAAGGGTGTCCTTGACAACCTGAAAGCTTGTCAGAGGCTTGTCAGACATACACATGTATCAACAAGTAATGTATGCAAACTGGATTCCAAGTATTGTAGTACATTCATCAATAGCAGGTTAATGGAACACCTTGTTACTAGGTCTCCAGGAAAGAAACATCCATAAATTTGAATAACTTTGTGAACAGGTCTATTGTACTGCATACCCCTTTGTCAAATGCTAGGTTAAGATTACGAAACTGTGACATTCACCTTTAACAAGTTATCGTATTGCAGATGCAGTATTCAGAATGTAGATTGCATGCATTAAGTGTTGCTAGGTCAGACAAGCAGAATGTGTGTCCAACCTAGCAACGGCGTACAATGAATGCAGTGTGGTGAATGTGCATTCTGACTCGTTAAATACAATAACCTATTACTGGTGAATCTATTACTTCATCAGGAGGCAGACATGCATAAATTTGAATACATTACAAAAATTACTAATTGTAAAACCCACTGAGACAGACAATGGATATGTACTCATGAAAGGTAGGTCATCATCACTATTCATTTATGCACCAATATTGCATTCCAAGATACACATGCACGGAAGTATTTTCTAAGGGGGAAACAAAAGCTATTCATGAAGCATCTCCATCGCTTTGGGAGTGATTATTCTTAAATGTACTTAGTTGGATCTCTCCATGTTTAGAAGATAATGATGATAAGTTGCTCTTCTACAGCGCATTTCAGAACCGTTAGTCCTCTCAATGCACTTTACTGTGTACAATGTTTATAATCATGGGAAAGAGTTATCGAAGAGATCAGATAAGTTTTCAGCGCTCTCTTAAAAACTTCAATGTAAGTCATGGAGTGTACATGTAGCAACACTGGGAGAGCATTCCAAAGTTTTGCACCTCCCACATGCAAGTGCTCTGTCACCATAGGTTTTTGTTGCTCCCGGATTTATGGTGAGAAGGTGTTGTGAAGACGACCGTAGATGCCTTGATGGGATGTAAGGTACATGTATGAGCAGTTCAGAGCTGTATTCAGGACACATGCCATGGAGAGCTTTGAAGATGGCAAGAATAATCTTCAAGTGGATGCGGAACAGTACTGACAACCAGTGTACAATGTAGATCTTTCAGGGCAGGTGTTATGTGTTTAGACTTCTTAACTCTTGACGCTAGGCGAGCTGCAGAATTCTGAATCCTCTGAAGTTTATAGACTTCTCTGTCCGGAACTCCCAGAAGAAGGCAATTGTAGCTGTCAAGCAATGACGTTACGAAAGGATGGACTAATATCTCAGTGGTCTTACTATTGAGATATTGACGGGACACTATCTATTCTCCTGAGGGCTAGGGATGATTTCTTGCAAGTATTATTGACTTGCTGCTGCATAGTGAGATGACTGTCAAAGATAACACCAAGGTCATGTTGGGCTGAGGATGGTCCGACTCGACAGCTACTTGATGTGATAAGACAAAGTTCTTGGCATGGCTCTAAAAGTGAAGACATGTTTTAAGACACAGGGTCATTTGTACCATTTGCTTACTATGAAATAGTGGAAATCCCTACTGCACTGGCACATTCCTGAAGCTGATGAGAAACTATATGATAATGACCTGAAGGGTATATACATGTATGTACATTATTACCATTGCCTTCTGACTAGTTGCTGTTGATAGTTATGTCTGACTTTTTGTTGATTTTCTAGATTACACTCTTATCATTTCACTATGATTTGGATTGTTAAAAAAAATATTGAATTCTTTAAAGGTTCTAGGCCATTTGATTACCTTTATTCCAAACTACTGAAATAAGCTCTTTGTTTCTTCTGTATTGTGTTCATGTGTTTCTATGTGGAGGCAGTACTAAGTGGCGAAGCTTTGATAAATAGTCAAGCATTGATTTTGCGAATGACACACAAAGGCTGTTCCTTCCGTCATTGAGGGTCATTAGGTTTAGCTGATTTTTGGCTTCTGAGTAGCATGTGTGATTCCAGCTTATGATAATTCGACAAGCATGTTTTTGAACATGCTCTATTTAACCCTTTCAGGACATGAATTATTTGAGGGCTAAACTTATCCCATTTTGTTCTTTAAATTGGCAACAATATTTTTTTCTTCATGCTACATACATGTAGTTCTAATGAGATGTAATATCTTTGAAAACAATATACACGGTTACAAATAAGTGCCAATTTTGATAAAAAACAATGATTTTTAACCTTTCAATGTGTTGCCAATTTATGGATTTTAAAGCTTATTCTCGTTTTAAAAAATTTCTTGCATCAAGCACAATATGGTCATGCAACTAAAATGGACATAGAGTGTGCAGAAGTTTTTGCTCTTTCTACATGCATGTGGTATATAGTTTAGAACTCTGAATCTAAAGTTATTGAGCCAAACCACAAAATGTAGTCAGTTGTCTCAAAAGGGTTAATCATGGTATAATGTCTATGACTGGAATTCAGATAGGAGGTTATCTGAACCATGGTTCAAACCTCCGTAATATACGTGACAAACTAACGTGTAAAGTCATGTCTAGTGAACACGCAATGTATGGTGTATGTACGCTGTGTTAGGTCCATGATGAAGGTATAAATCAATTTAGCTATTTACCTGCTGTGGATTAGGAGTATTTATGGTACATGTACGTGTGCCAAAAGTCGACTGTGGTAGGCCAGCATTTGTTCCATTATTGGACCAAAGCCTTGAAAGAGTTAAACCGCATTTGTGCATTCATGCTTTTCAATTTAAACAGGTAAAATGAAAAGTGAAAAAAAAAACACCTCATGCCCATTCTCTTTTTCTTATCCAGCGGAGACTTGGCCTACTTCGACGGCCTGAGTGAGACCATCTTATATGCTGGTCTGGTTAGACCTAAGCCACACATCTTTAGACCTCACATCCGCTTCCTCATGTGTATTGCAACCACAGTGGAGATCGTGCTTCTAGGTGTGAGCTTCACCAGACCCAGAGAAGGTAATGTATTTATCTGTATACTGGTATTATTATGAACTTTGTAGCTACTCTTTTAGAGCTTCTTTTGAGCTCTGGTGAAGAGGTTTCCATTTGGAGAGAAACTGGCTTTAAGAAATTCTGCAGCATTTATGATGGAGAAGATGAGATTGTCTGGATCAACAAAATAGGTACAAACTTACAAAGTTTTGCACTGTAACCATTTGGAAAAGGGAGAACATTTTCATTTTCATATTATTTTTCAAACCTAGAATTTCACCTACTGTACAAAAAAAAAATTGACTTTAAAAACAGCACGTGGAAATATACACTTCTAACTTCTTACTCTTTCTATTTATATAAGAAATTATCCAAATTGATTTGTATTGAGAGTGGCAAGGGCCTACATACAACGGGTGTTTTCTAAGTCGTACTTGTGCAGATACTGCATCTGACTTTGGTGAAAAGAGCAACAACGTGCGTACCTGCCAACTGACTGAGATTATTCATTGGGAGATAAGCCAGTTCGTAATTAGAATTTGCGCATGTGCATTTCTATCGAGTACAATTGACCTTTACATGCTTTCACCAAATGTGATCTTAATTGTTAAACAAGCAGCGTATCCACCAAAACAGATGTGCGTACAAGTGTGTACAAATCAGGATCATTTCGTCGTCGTTTTTATGAATCGACGAATCCGCGCACGTGCGCAACTACGCGCTTTGGAGAAAACGGTTTCATAGAACCGTCGAATCGTGCTTGTATGGGCAGTGCTTCCTTATTCCTTATTAATATACATAATAATATAAACCATTTCAAAATTAAAATCATAAGTTTTCTTTTGTTTTGATGTATATATCGATACATGAAATTATGCTAGGAAAGCAAATTCCGTTATCTAAAAACACCTAAATCTATAAATTCGTTTCCTGCCAATTCACGTTTCCCCGTACGGATTCGTCAGTTCGTAAAAACGACGACAATTTGTGCCATGTACTTTACATTGTACTAATTAAGAACTGGCTTATTGATCACCATAGTGTGGTCTTTCAACCATTTAGTATATGTAATTGTTTATCTGCCACTGGCTCACAGGACCTCATGGTTCCTTTCTTATTGCATTTTGTTCATCTCGCCAGACATTGATCCAGATGACTTTGGTCAGAGTGAGATGCATCTCATCCCGGAGCCTTTGTTCGCTATCCCGTCTGATAACTCCCACATCACCAACATCCAAGGCACTAAGGATGGACGCATCTTCATGGCTAGCAAGGATGGATGCCTTTACGAACTTGTCTATCAGGTATAACTCTCCACCCTTTTTTATTCTCTCAGGGATCGTAAAATTTTCTGCTCAAACCTTTTGCCAAAAATTATTTATAGGGGCTACTTGGAGTGCTAATTTGGGGGGCTAAGGGAGTATTACAGTGGCTTTGGAGTTGAAGAAAGCCCAGAGCCTTTTGTATTTGGAAAATCATTGTTTGTAGAGTCTACCCTTTCTAATTCCAGAAGCTTTGTCAAGACGGCCAAAAGATATTTCAAAATTGTTTTTCACAAAATAATTTTAAAAATCTACCCTAAAAAGTTGCTGTAGAGTTCACTTTTGAATTTCGGTTTCTGCCTTAACAGTGACATACATGTATGTCAAAACAAGAGAGGGCACATAAATAAATTACAGTAGAAAATGTATTTCCTGTAGTAGACAAATATGCAACTTTAAAAGGCAAATACCAAAAAAAACCTCCCATATAACCACCATCCATGGAACCAAGGATGGACCCATCTTTATGGCTAGCAAGGATGGTTGTCTGTATGCACTTCTCTATCAGGTATTGTTTCTCACTCATCCTTAAGTTATCTTTCTCTGGGGAGGGGGGGGGGGGTTGTGCTAAAAAGAACATTATAAAGCCTACTTTAAGGGTTAAGGGGGCTTATTTCAGTATCTCTCGTGTAAAAGAAACTGTAGAGCCCTTCATAGTTTGAACATTCTCACAATAAACCCTTGTTACACAAAATCCCTTTTCGATATGAGGGGATCATTTTATCTTTTCATATCACAAAAGTATTTTAAAAATGTGGACTTAATGTCTGGTTTAAGTCTGTGTGGGCACTTGATGCGTGTTCATGCTGTCATCTTTAGTCATAACTTTCTTTCTGGCGTAGTGTTTGCTGATTTTTTTGTTTGTTTGGTTGTTACCTTTAGGCTCAGGATGGATGGTTCAGTCGCAAATGTCGTAAAATCAACCATTCCAGTGGTGTACTGTCTTACCTCATACCGAGCATGCTGCAGTTTATGGACAAAGGTAAGTGTTACATGCTTGTAGCTACTTCACTAGGGAACCTACTGCTTTGAGTCCTAAGAGTGGGACTGGATAGCTCTGGAAAATGCCTTACCCAAGGGAAAAGTGTACTCATTTGGCTGTGAGTCCAGAATCTCCTTGTTGAAGCCAATTTCTTGTTGACAATCACAGGCGTTGATATGGGGGGTGGGGGGAGTCCAAGGTATATCCCATACGTTGCCAAGTATTATCAAACATCATTTTACCTGATGTTTTGTCTAATCCAAGCTCTAGGAGGGTTATCGGGGGCGTTCATCAAGTGTCTTGTCGGTGATTTCTACCGACAAATTTGCTCTCAGCCAATCAGATGCAAGGATTTCAGTAGCTTATAATAGTTATTGCAACTTGTCATTGATGACAAGTTTTATGAAACAGGGCCCTGCTTTATACATACTATAGATGTACTAACGTCTTAGTTGTGTTCAGTAACACATGAGACAAATTAGCATGGATTTGCCTAGGGGGAATGTTGGCTAATCTCAAACCGTTTTGGGAAAAAATTTCATTCTCATTGTGCCAATCAAGAACGACTGTAGACTTATTTGGGGGAATGTTGGAATATTTTTCAATCAGGACTGTTGGAAAATTTGAAAATCTGAGGATATTGGTTATTCTTGTTTGAAAATTTGAAATTCTAAGAACAAACTGGCAAATTAGTTCTGGCATGCCTTTTTTTTTAAAAAGGTCTTACAATGCCCCAGAGCTCAATAAAAAAATTCCAGTATATGCACGAACGTGTTCAAACAGATTTAACAGATTCAAAATTCTGATACATTAATATATGAATATAGAATAAAATGTATCCATCCATTCTTTCTCTCTCTCACTCTCTCTCTCTTTCTCCCTCCCTCCCTCTTTCACTCTCTCTCTCTCTCTCATCTCTCTCTGTCTCTCCCTCCCTCCCTCCTGTCCCCCTGCACTCTCATCCCCCCCCCCCCCATCCTCTCTCTCTCTCTCTCTCTCTCTAGATCCCCTGGTTCAGATTGCCCTTGACGAGAGCCGTCACATCCTGTACACACGCTCAGAGCAAGGCACCATCTCAGTCTATGACATGGGGTCAGATGGGAAGGATATGAAGAGGGTCACAAGCATCTATTACAGTAGCATTCTAAGAGAGACCATCGCAGCTGCAAAGTAAGTGATAGCATTAGTGGGCGAAGGATCAAGCTGCCCATTCTTAGTTATGCATGTTGCCTAACAACATGATATAGTGTGAAAGTTAAAATGTAGTGCTTGAATTAAAACAAAGTTCTAGTAATGAAAAGAACATTAGAATGAAACTTGATTGAAATGTTTTTGTCATGTACCATGAATATTAAACAGCAGTGTGCAAAATATTTGTACATTCTATTCTATCATGGATATCTGTGAAATATGAGTGAATCATCTCTTCCCAAATTGTGTTTGAATTTTGGAACAGTCAAGCACCCTAGCTCTTTGAGATTGAAGTAAGTTACTTAAACATGCACAAATGCATATGCAGATGTGATTATCAATTGTCTGGTAATCTAATATTTTCTGATTCTATCTGTTTCTTTAGGACCACTGACAGATCACACTTCAAGCAGCTTGTTCACATAGCAGCAGTCACAAGTCATGAGTCATCGTATCTACATCTTGTTGGTGTAACTCACTCCGGTAAGTTGATGGTATTCATGTGGAAATTTCAGCAGTAATACAATATAATATTTAATTTGATATAAGAAATAAAAATGGGAGGTTTTTAAAACTAAGGGAATGATGAATATTAAAAATAGTTTAATGCTAAATCCGAGCAAAAATCGCTCCATACAATTATTAAAGTACACATTCAAAGAAAATCACAAATATGATAAATAATGTATCACTAGAAACTGGCAAGTTAACAGATAGCAATCGTATCAGTTTAAAGTCAACTACATATCAGGTAATTAAACAATAATACAAATAAAACTACCTCCCAGCATCTGCGATATACAAGCGCTTCGCCAAAAAAATAACAATGTTTCAATGACGTCAATAAAGGGAACAATCCTGTCCAAGCAGACGACGTCCCATAAAGAATGAACATAAGTGCAGTGCAGTTATTTCTCAAATTATAAAGAATTTAGTGTATTCAAACGTGCCCATATTTCACACCATTCTAAAATGGGAATGAAACATATTCTGATTACCGAAATCTTTTGTTTGTAAATATATAGGATGAGGGTTAATGAACAATCAAAGAAACCACACTTTCAAATTGAAAAGCCCGCTGAATGATTGCAAGGACGGTATTTATCCCTCATTCAACCCCGAACGTTCAGCGGTGTATGCAGCTGTGAATGCAATGGCGTCTATTTTGTTTACAAGCAACTGATTCCTTTATTCTTGTAACGCTTCATTTTCCATCCAAATAAACCCATGCAGGGGGTTTAGAGTGAGGCAATATATGGATTAAACATAATAGACTAATGCTAGTGAAGTGAAATAACTGAAGAGAAGATGACAAAACAGGCACTGAAAATATGTGAGATGTTATGGGACATCGTCTGCTTGTGCAATTAACGTCCTCCCTTTGACGTCACACATTTCAGCGGCTTTCGGACAGCTGTTCAGGTGCTATGTCGGGGCTGTATTTTAGCAATTTGTAATTGATAATAATCATTACTTCGAATGTTTGCAAGCGTCGAATTTTGACAAACTTGTCCGGTCTAAGCTTCACCTGCGCAATAATGAAACTTAAGTCAGTTTTAAAAATCAATGAATATCTACTTTAAAATTTTTTTTTGTTGTTGAAACTCTTTCATTGGACATAGTTCATGGGCAACGTAAATTAGCGGTAGAGAAAAAAAATGTGAATGTGTACACATCAACATGAAATGGGGCATGAGCTGAACCTCTGAAACAAAACATTGCCACTTAACAAACTTTCCAGTTATTTGACATAGTTTCTGGAAATTCTCTAAAGATAGTTAGTTACTTAGTCCCATGTGATGAATTTCAGGCTGTATGATTGGCAGATGTATGCTTGTATACTCCCATAGAATACTCTGCCCTTCCTTTTAAAACTGTTCCTACTCCAAACTTCAATTGCCAAAGAAAATTTTCATTGAACGCCTGTAACAAACTTCCGTCCATTCCTGTGTAGGTATCAGGCTGTACTTCTCCACCACCAGAGGGCAGTATGGTGATGTCAGCAAGCAGCGACCGTCGTCTCTGTCCTTGGTTCATGTCAGGCTTCCCCCAGGGTTCACAGCGAACATGTCTTCAGTCCGACCTACCAATGTCCATGTGGCTTACTACAGCAAAGGTGATGTGTAATCATTGTCAGCTGCCTGCATCAAGGCTGTAATTGCTGTTGACGGCCTTATTGCAGGAAGCCAGTGCCATTTAATTATAACTGTTCTATATGTAAAGTAACCGACCAAAATGTTTACAGTACTTTTATCCCAGTCATCGGATTCAGTTACGATTCAGCTCTTTCAATTGCACACTCTTCACTCCTCTGGGGAGTATTTGTTGATATCTCCCCAGCCAAAGACGTATGTAATGCTGCTTAATGGAATGCTTTAAATCAAGAAATTATGGACATAATCTGCCTCTTTTTTGGACCTCGTGTTGCAGGAATATCAGTTGCAATGTGCTCAATCATTATTTTTCTTAGGCTGAAGCTTATTCATTGTAGTCAAAATTGTTGCTTCTCTTTTCTTTTCCAAGTTGCAGTATGTGTATTTATTTGTATTATGGTATGACTATTTCACAGGTTGCTTGATGTTGTGTGCATCCCAAAATGAAGACAGTGATCGTCTTTGGTGTTTTAGCGGTGACGCTATGCCATTCCAACAGACGCTTATGGAAACACAGGTAAGATATGAATCATAAATTTCAGTGTGACACTATTGCATACCTGCCAAATAATCCTATTTTGGAGTAATGATTCAAATTTTTTTTTGCTTTCAATTCAAACTAATGTTATGAGCCCCAGATTCCTCTCTGTTCATGAAAACTTCAGTGTGAAAGCATACAAAATACACCGTATTCATAATTTTGCCTTGCAAGATTCCTATTTTTTCCTGAGGAAGGTTGGTAGGAACACTACGGTCTAGTCAATTAAAAGAACCCTTAGGCGATTCACCCCCAGGAAAACTACCCAAAGGAAATACCCATTGATTAATACTACCCCTACTTCAATGAAGGGAAGGGGATATTCCTATAGATGGAATAGATGTTAAAAAGGTGGTATTAGTTCAGGGTTTAGTTCGTAATATCAATCAAATATTAAAAGTGATATGTTAATCACACCTATATAAAAACTGTTTCATAAAACTTGTCATCAATGACAAGTTGCAATAACTGTTATAAGCTTCTGAAATCCTTTGCATCTGAAACTTTTGATTGATAGGTATTATCACAGATATGGAAATTGTTTATAAAGATGCCATGGGGATTTGTTTCACAACTAATTTGTTGGTGTTCTGTGTTTTCCACCTCCGTATTGCTAACATGCATATGCAGATAATGAGCTGAAAGTTTCATATTCTGTTGGAGAGATATTGTGCTCTGGGTTTGTTTGTTTTGTCTTTTCTTTGGTTATTTACTCATACTTTGGATTTATTGTATGCTTTGGTACAAACCATGTGAAACTTTAGCTTTAATCCAGTTTTATTTAGTTTTTCATTAAAGGGTACCAATCACCAAAAGTAATTTTGCTCTGTATGTTAGAGGTTGCATGTCGTTATACTATATTCAAAATATGGGTTTCAAATATTAATTCTATAAAGAGATATTGCAATTTTAATTACACTCTCTGTAAGCGTAAAAGCAACTCGTGAGTAAACTACTCAACGCACCCGTACGTGCTCACCAAGGTAAAGGCTTGCGCGGAACCAAACTCTTGAGTTCGGTTCTGCGTGAGCATTTTCATGTTATCCTTTATTTCCTTCATACTCACTAACTGTTGACCTATAGAATACCAGACAAAGTTCTTTGAGGTTGGTGTTATACTTTCTAGCTGTACACAAATTATTTTTTCAGGTGATCGGTACACTTTAAATCACCTGTTATTTATCAATGCATGGAGCACAATTACTGCAGGCAACATGTTCTTATCAGAGTACAGGGTGACATGAATAGGGATATAATATAGAAAAACCAACAAACACTAAAAAATGAGGTTGTGAAATGCATTGGTCAGTTGTAAATTTAAAATTGTAAAATATCCCCACACAAGTATTCAAATGATTGTACTACCCCCCCCCCCCCAAACAGGTATCCCATCAAGTTGACAGCAGGACGTGGTTCATCTGCGAGATTCCCGCCGAGGATCACATCACTCCTCGAGACGTCTCCTCCATCTCCTTATCCCCATCCTCCAAGCTGAGACCGGTCTCCTCTCCATCTTTATCATCCTCTTTGCCTGATCCTCCTGCTGTGGTGAAGCAGCATGCTCTGCCTGCTCCCAGATATGTGCTCCTCAGCTCACAGGTACAATCGAGGTTCAACTTTTAATTTATCAACAGTCAGGATTGTCCAGTGTTTTTTTTGTGTGTGTGCTTGTTTTTTGTTTTTGTGTGTGTGTGTTACACCTGGCATTAGACCCATTCCTGTAGGAACTGGAGGGTTCCTGTATTAAGTCTTGGAGAAGTAGAAAACTGTAGTAGTCAGCTGGATAAGACATATCTAAACCTGAGTCTAAAATGTCAAACAATCATTTCATGAAGAATACAGACTTGACAATTGAAGGCCTTGCAATTACTTTGACAGTTTATTGTACACTTGTCATTGAAAACCAACAGATATTTGTATATTTTGGGACTCCAGATGGATTGTGTTTGATATTATCACATTGAGTTGCAAGAAAAAAAGTTTCAAATTCTTTTTCTTTTACCTGTAAAATGAATTTTTCACAACCATACCCATTTGTGAAGTATCATTTCATTTCATGAATTGTATTCCCCATGAACTTGGAAAGTTATATCTTTTCTCCTCTGATATATATATATTTTTTTTGTGAAGAAATATGGAACAGAAATCTGCTCATTCACAAGTTCAGGACTGCACTTTTTCTTATGATAATAACCTAACGTGATCTAAATTTATAGTAGGAAAGGTCAAAATACAGATTTGATCACCATGCTCATTTAACCTTGTTCTGATGTGTATATTTGTTTTCAGGGAAGCATCATCATCTCTAGACTGAGGCCTGTGGATCAGCTGAGGCAGCTTATGCTCAATAACACGGGCCCCAAGTGTCTTGCTGTAGAGAACTTCTTTAAACTGCACAAGGTATGTGCATTATTGTGTACTTGCTCAAAGGGTGTTCAGAAATGGTTAGCTTTGCATGAACTTGGTAGAATTGGGTTGAGGGTACCAGGTTTGAAGATATTTTAGCTTGGTTTATTCTACAGTAGAATAGAAGACAAGAATATCATAAGAAAATATTGAAACACACTTAAGAATATTTGTTGAGGCTTGGTCAGTCCCCTAAATCCTTCCTAATTCTGTTCTTTTTTTGTACCCCAAAAATCCTGTCGTTGAATTTGTACCTGGTGCTATTATGAATATTAAGAAATTTTAGAGGAAGTTTTAAAGGAAAATTTTTAAGAGGTCTACTTTGTTCAACATGTTTTATTGTGGTGTCCTGTAGAGTACCTAACTCAATGAGCTTACTCCTGCTATATTAGGGTACTTATCCCATTGTTTCATTTTATATTGTATTTGCTATGTACACGGTTAAGAGTAAATGTATGAGGATCATGATGTGAATGATAGAGATCAACTTCAATTTACTAAGTAGTTGTCTTTATCCTTGTAGGAGGACCAGGCCTGTGCCACGTGCCTGATCTTGGCCTGTTCCACAGCCTCCAGTGACCAGACCATAGCTGACTGGGCCACTCAGGCCTTCTTCCTCTATGGTGGTGAACCTGGAGGTGTGATGTTCGACCAGCAGCCTCCACCTGTGGCAAATCTAGCATCAGTCTTTGGTGAGTAAAAGAGAATTCAGACATGAAAAGAACAGCAGTGATTAAACCTATTACGAAGTTTATATTCATGGAAGATATTTAATGCCCAGTTTTTCAATGAAAAAATGCATTTAAGTCCATGTTAACCGAAATGTGGTGGCACAGAAGTGGGTTATCACATTTTCTTGAATTGGATTCATAAGCAATGTCGCATTTGTATTCATGATTACAGGAGCAACAACCCCTGTTGTAGGGCAGACAGGTCACGACACAACCCCCCGTCCCTTTGCCAGTCCTTCCGGTGCCACACCTAGCTCCATGCGCCCCACTGTGGCCTCAACACCATTTCACCAGTCCACACCTGCCAACCAACCACCAACCTCCGGTCTCCCACAGTATGCCTCACTGTCTGGTAAATTCCAGGGACTGTGCCTGTACTACAGCAGAATTGTCAGGTAAATGTGTTACTTGTTAAAGGCATAGTTACTGCAAGATGGTTTATTGATGAAAGATTTGTCTTATTTAACCATGTATTGTCAGTAGCCAAGAAAACAGTATACTGTAGTATATTCAAATCTGCAAAACCAACAATTTTCTATTTTACATCTTCTGTGAAAATTTTTTTTTAAAAAGGAAAGGTATATAGCTGAGCATAAGAACAAATGGCTGTTTGTGACAGCACATGACTAACACTTTTTTTAGTAGTGAGTGTCATTGTGAATATGACATGTATTTCTCACTTTGTGTACTGTACTTACATGTGTACTTGTATTTGTACCTGAAGTGACAAATACGTTAGTACAATTTTTTTTTTTTAAGTGTTGATAATTAGTAGTGAGCTGTATCCAAAATTCTAACCAACAGCACGCTACAATTATACCTAATTTTCTCATTTTTAGTTAGTTTTTTTTTTCGGTTAAGATAACCATCTATTTGATATTTGGAGTAGAAATATCAAACTATTTTCTCACTTCAAAACAAGAAAAGAGAAATGTTGATTTAAATATTTCTTCCTTTTGCTATTTGTATGCACAGGCCCATGTGGGAGAATCATCTTGTGAAAGAACTACCTGTGATTGGGTGCCAACCCCTTAAAACATTGGTGAGTAGTATTAGTGCTGAAAGGAGGCATATTGCTTTAACATCCTCGAAAATCTTGACTGATTTATTTAACACAAGGGTAGAGAGTTTAATTTATGCATGGAATGTTAACTCCAATGTTAACTTTGAATCTTATGAATTTTTCTTTTGTCTTTGCTTTTTTTTTCCATAAAATTTTGCCAACTTGATTTAGTTTTTTACTCAAATATTGCTGAGAAGACATCTTGAATATGTTGACTGATGATCACATGGTACTTCTGGTTTTGAAATTACTGATTTGGTTTATCAATAATTGTTAATGTTATGTGACGTCATGTTCTTGGTAATTCAAGAATGACATTTTTCTCCATGTATGTAAGTTGTTAGCAAAGCTTTATGTGGATGACCATGGTTAAATGTTGGTGTAAAACCCTTTTCTGTGACATGTTATTCCCTTCAGATGTCCTTTGGTCCTGGAAGTCAGGAGTTGAGCTCTGTGCTGAGAGACATGCAGGCATTGAAAACCTTTCTGGAGAAGAACTCACAATACACTATGCTGGCTGAGAAGTAAGTGTCTTAGAGTGTACCAATCACCAAAATATATTTTGTTCTGTATGTTAGGGGTTCTATGTCATTATATTGTATTCAAAATAAAAGCTTCAAATGTTTATTCTATAAAGAGATATTGCAAGTTGAATTACACTTCCAACAAACAATCCAACAACATGTGAAGAGACTAGTTGAAGCACCCATATGCGTTTGCATAGAGTAAGGGCCCTAACTTAAAGGTGGGTTCTTCATACTCCTTAACCGTTAACCCATAGAAGGCCAGGTAAAGTGTTCTGAGGCTGATTTCATTCTGGCTGTACACAAATCATATTTTAGGTGATTGGTACACTTTAAAAGTACAGGTACTGACTTTGATTCATCTTTGTGTTCTGAAAAGTCTATATTGCTTGGTGTTTGATTATTTTTTGTTGTCAGTGATATTATGATAATAAAAAAACATTTCCCTTTGCAACTCTGGAATTTGTTGTATGGGATATTTGTTGGATTATTAAAAGCACTCATGAAATCATATATTAGTTTGAATATCATAGTCCCATTTATGCATATACATATATGTGTTTACTCTTTGATATGTCTGACTTTCATCAAAACTGTAATGGTGAGACATACATGTAGGCTCTGCTTTTCTGATGGCAACTATGTTGTCAACATTTAGGTTTTTGAAATTTTTGTATTTTCAAAAGCATTATGTCCAAATTCCATGAAATTTGTACCCAAGGTTTTTAAGTAGTGACTGTAGTGTGGAATAAATTTCAGGTCATAAGTCATAGGTCAAATGTAAATTGAGGTCAGTTATGTATCAAAAATTTAACCTTAGATTGAGTTCATTCACTTCTTTGCCAGGAGAGTGGCAAATGACATGAGTGCTGTCTTTTCACTGGCAATGGTGATGATAGTGTTGAAATTCCTTGGTTAGAGCTCATGTACAGTATTGGTAGCAAAAAGGAAATTGGAAAGAAACATGTTAAATATAGTCTCATGTTGTTCTCCTTGTATCAAAAGATTTCTGTAAGAGATCATTTGGTATTCCATCTATGATTTCTGGTGAATTTCAGTGTAAATATCTGTAAGGAGTGCTCGATCACTGCCATTATGCTAGGACCCTTCCACCCCGACAGCTCCCCGCACAGCAATCTTGGGGCTTCGCATGTGGAGACCGCATGTGTATCACTGTGTGTAGCTATTCATTGGTTTTACACGTGTGTGTATAGTGTATAGCACATGCTGCCTTTGTTGGGATTTTACGTGCCTGTCCCGGCACATAAATTAATTTTTGCCTCTTAGATTTAGATTTTTAGATTTTAGATTTTATTTCATTACATTTTCATTTTTTCAAAGTATATAACAATAAGTATTATGAATCTGACAATATTCAAAATAATTGACAACACAACTTAGTGCATAAACATTTTTCGATCATTACAAGCAAAACAGTGCATTAAAGTTTGAGTTGTGAGAGAAAAAAAAAAGTAACATCAATGAAGACTACTTAAGATTAATTTTATGAAAATGAGAATGAAAACAGAGACCAGCTTAGAAGCAAAACTTGTAGAAGCGCTGGTCCCTGGCAAAAAGATGAAGCATGAATACAGTACATAAAAAGAACTAGACTGGGCAATCATGCATAAAATGCCCAATAAAAGGGAAAAAAGAAGAAGACAGATACATGGCCTTGGAAAGCAAACAAATTATAGACATAACACACTTGCTATAGAAGAGAAAGCACTGAGAAATATTGTAAACACAAAAAGCTGGAAATAGTAATAGGAAAATAGTAAAGTTTTAAAGAAGTAAACTTTACAAAAGACGGAACAAGAATGACAAAGTGACAGGTGGGGGTTAGGACGGGAGGGTGGGAAAGGGACAAGATCTTGAAGGTTTCATTTCGTCTTTAGATTTTGCTACACAGGTAAACAACAGTCGTCATCAGGATCACTGAGGGATCAATGTTCATAAAAAGCAATTAGTGATTTTTTCAATTTACGTTTGAGCGTACTTAAACTTATACTGTCTCGTATATTTAAAGGGAGGGAATTCCAAAATTTAGGAGCAGTAAATGAAAAAGTATTCTGGGTTAATGCTGTACGAGTTCTTGGCAAGTGATACAGATTTATTTGTCTAGTGGGATAATGATGTATTTCGTTATTTACTGTAAATATATTATTGAAGACAGTGGGCAATTCGTGGTTATGATACTGAAACATAAGTACAGCAAGGTTGAGGCGATAAATATCATAAATTTTTAGTACATTATTAGAGTGAAACAGACCATCTGTGTGGTGGCGATAATTAACATTACTTATAATTCGCATAGCCTTTTTCTGTAATAAAAAAACTCTGTCTAACAGGCATGCCGCACTGTTTCCCCATGCTAATATTCCATAATTAAGATATGGTAAAACCAGTGTGGAGTATAGTGATAAAAGAATATTTGGCGGAAAAGACCATTTGAGTTTATTAATCATACCAATGTTTCTGGATATCAATTTACATACATTATCAATATGATGCTTCCATGAAAGTTTATTATCTATTATTGTGCCTAGAAATTTTGTTTCAATCACCTTCTGTATTTGTGTATTATCTATTAAAATCGGATGAGGTAGTTCGTTAAAAGTATTACTAAATAACATGTAATTTGTTTTTTCTAGATTTAGTGATAACTTATTAGCCTTAATCCATATTGCAACTGAATCCAGTTCCGAATTAATCACATTACATAAAGTTTCTAGGCTTTTATGCGAAAAAAATAGATTAGTGTCATCTGCATACATAATAAAAGTCAATGAATTTGATGATCTATGAAAGTCATTTATATACAAAATAAAAAGTAAAGGGCCTAGAATAGAACCCTGTGGAACACCACAATTAATATTTCTTAAATGCGACATGCAATTTTCAATACAGACATATTGCTGTCGTTCGTATAAATAATTTCGAAACCAGTCTGAAACAATGCCCCTTATGCCATAATGTGAAAGTTTGCTTAAGAGAATTTCATGATCTATAGTGTCGAATGCCTTAGAGAAGTCTAAGAACATTCCTATTGTGTGGGTACCATTATCAATAGAACTTGTAATATTATTAATTAGAGACAGGAGAGCATGTGTTGTATTATGGTGTTTTCTAAACCCGAACTGAGATTCATGTAAAATATCATTATTATTCAAAAAAGCCATTGTACGAGTAAAAACTACTTTTTCAAGTATTTTGGAAAAGGTGGTTAACAAAGATATTGGCCTGTAGTTTGACAACGATAAGGGGTTACCCTTTTTAAAAATAGGGATTATTTTGGCTAATTTCATTTTGTTTGGAAAAACACCTGTGCTCAGAGATAGATTACATATATAAGTGAATGGTTCAACAATACTTGCTATAATTTTTTTAATTATAAAATTGTCCAGACCATCATGTCCACAACTGCGTTTACTCATAAAATTGTTAACAATATCAAGAACTTCACCTTCATTTACAGGAGTAAAAAACATAGAATTAGGGTTAGGGTTTTGTAAGTAATCATAAAATTTTCTATCACAGTTTGGTATCTTACTTGCTAAATTTGGACCTATTTCAACAAAATAATCATTGAAGTGATCAACAATATCTTGTAACTCCTTAATAGTTCTTTCATCAATTTGTATCTTAGAAATAGTACTTTTCTTTTTCTGTTTATTCAGAACTTCATTGATTAATTTCCATGTGTTTTTAGCATCTTTGTTACAATTCATAAATTGTCGTGAAAAATATATCTTTTTTTCTTTACGTAGTAACCCTGTCAATGTATTTTTATAATTCAAATATTTCGACTTAGAACTTTCAGTGGGATTCGCTTTATATTTCAAATAAAGATTATTTTTCCTATTTATTGATCTTAATAAGCCTGGAGTTATCCATGGGGATTTTGGAATTCTTTTCCTATTTTGAAGATTAACTTTTCTCATAGGACAACATTCATTAAACAAACTAGTTAATTTAGTCATAAATTCCTCAAAACTACTATTTACATCAGTCATATCATAAATATCATTCCAATCTACTATGTTAAGTCTGTCTTTAAATGTGTTAATATTTCCTTCAGACAAATTCCGTTTGTATATTATAGAAGGGTATTGTGTTTGCAGCAAGATGGGGAAATGTGCAAATATGGGAAAGTGATCCGTCAGGTCTGATATTACAACGCCAGCTTGGGGAAAGGGATGCATGTTACTAAATATATTGTCAATTAAGGTGGAAGATTGTTCCGCGATGCGAGTTGGTTTAGAAATAAGTGGTATAAATGAGGAAGTTAGAAGCGTTCCATAGAATTCATGAACGAAAGCATCAGAATCGTAGTTTAATAAATTAACATTGAAGTCACCCATTAAAAAACAATCCTTGCCCCGCAGTATTGGGTTTGAGAGAATATTTTGAAGGCTAATTAAAAAATCATTGTGGCCAGATTTGGGAGGCCTATATATGACTCCAATAATGATATTTTTTCTATTAACAAAAACAATTTCTACAAAAAGTGTTTCTATGGAATCATTCACATAATTCAAAGCAGGTCTATTATTATAGTTATATTCTGAGGAAATATATAGAGCAACACCGCCCCCTATTCTATTGGTCCTATTATTCACTATTGAGTCAAAACCCTGGATTGAAAACAAAGAATTAGGGGTATCTGAAAGCCATGTTTCTGATAGGCCAATTACTGAACATTTAAAACTAAGCCGATCAAGAAGATTACGCAAACACTCGAAGTTTCTATTTATACTTCTAATATTAGCATGAAACAAAGAAAACTCAGCCTTATCCATATTTAAAAAGTGTGAAACAAATTGATTTTCAGAGTAATAAGAGGATGATTTGGCTTTATCATGTTCATTGTCATCGAAATGTACATCAAAATCCTTGGCATTCGAGTTTAGAGTAGTGATCATATCATTAACAAATTTAGTGTCAGGACTGCGAGTTTGAGGATGTAATAGCGTTTGGAAGGCATCTAAAAATTCATCATTGGTCAAGTTATTACCGGGTATGTTATCGTTATTACCGTTATTTACCATTATGTAAGATTATCATCACCGTAAAGAGATAGATCTCAGGCCACCTGAGGGGAAAGGGGTAGGAGTAGGGTCTGGTAGGGAGGGATACTGTCACAATGTACATAAATACACCATTTAGAGAACACATATTTAAGAGACAAGAGAACATAAGTTTAAAAAAACAAAAAACAAAACAAAAACGAAAAACAAAAAACAAAAACAGACAAACAATACTAAAAAAAAAAAAAGCAACGAACAAACAAAAACAAAGCAAAGGCAAAGACTGTATAAAACGAGTCTTAGGACAAGGCCATGCATCTAACAGTGAGTATCTAGAAATAGGAAGAGTTTAAAATACACGTTGTGTTCTCAAAGTAATAGATTGACATGAGGAAATGGTTTGATGATAGGCACCAGATATTTGACTTGGCAAAAGTAAATAACCAAAGACAGATACAATAACAAATAACAATCGATGAAAGCTTAGAGGTAATGCGTTGTACGTCAAGCACTAATACAAATTTACTAATAAATGTGAACATTAACTGACCATCATGACCATGGGCCGTCGAACCAAAAGACAACCGATGGGTCGATGATCGCTTGTATCATTGATGGCAAAAGCAGCTTATTGTGAATGTTGTTTGATATTTGTTTGATATTAAACTTTAGGAGGCGAAATCTTCACAGTGCCTTAGTATTGCTAGTATCTTGCTATTTATCAACAAAAATTGAAAAAATCTTCTATTCTATGTTTGAACAGCTCAGTGTATTTAAAAATGTACCAAGCCATATGAAACTGAGTGGGAATGCTCTAAAGGTAGGGCAGCCCATTTTTTATTTTCATTTTTAAACTTTTCATCAGAATAGCTTTAGACATACTGAAAGCTGTTTCATCTTGCACTCCTCAGAGTAAATCACAAGATGGTAACAAGGGGGAGGGGGGGGGGGGGGATAAGAGTAAAGATAATAAGCTTAGATTGACCGCTGCAAGTAATTGGACAGTAGTCTTGTCCAGTTGTACATCTTAATGTCAAACCCTCTCACATTCTCATTGTCCTTCCCTCATCCCTGTTTTAGTATGGTACACAGCATGCCTAGCAACAACATGATGAGAGCAGATACCCTTGTCTCTGGTGGTCCAGCGCTACAGAGAGACCATCTCAGGATGAGAGGTAAGTCGGTGTCTCTAACTGGTAGAATTTAGGAAAGAATTAATTCCCAGTGTTTTTCGATTGTCTGTGCAATCTGCATGTGAATGACAAAGACTTGGGGTCATTTCACCTATCACATTATTTTACGTTATATTTGTAAGTTTTCAAGCCCGCATCTGTGTGCATTGGTGGTTGTTTTTTTTGTTGTTGTTTTCATTTTTTTTTCTTCTTTTTTTTTCAGTCAGATTTCATCATTTTGATGATTAAAAACCCATGCAATACATACTATATATATTCTGATATACTTCATACCATTCAAAATATCTTGTCCTTGGTTTCTTTCAACTTGCAATCAACATTGTCCATTGGTTGCAATTGCTCTTAAATCGTGCTATGGATCCTTAAATTCTCTTAAATTCTTTGCAATGATTGATTTGTTGCCGCTTCTTTTGAATTCCTTCTCAAGCTGAGTTGTATGCCAATGAGAAACAAGCTTTGGTGAATCTACAAACGTTAGTTGACATGACAGTCGAAGTCCTGGCCATGCTGAAGCTACTCTGCTATCATCAATTCCACATTGTTGCTTCAACACTTTCCCAGGTAGGTTACTGTAAATCCAGAAATTTTCGTGTGCATGAAACTTTCGCGAAAAGTGGTCAAGAATCATGAAATAGTCAAATTACAATTGTAACAACATAAAAATTTGTGAAGGTTTCTTGCTACAAAATTGGCTGTCATTAACAATTTGTGACAGTTTTATGTTGCAAAAGTTTTTGGTTTTACAGTAATCTCTATCAAGTCAGTTTTATCTTTCTAAAGAAAATCTGTCCTTCGATTGGCTAACTTTGATATTGTTGTGTTGTGGAGTTGTTTGTTATTTTTTTTTTGGGGGGGGGGGAGAATTTTCAGTCTTAGATTGCACATTTTTTTATAGAGATTTTCCCCTAATACTTTCTGATAATATTATTTGTTGTTGAGATTTGGAGAATATTTTAAATGGTGTTAATAGTTTGAATTGAATTGATCTAGATATGTTATGTGTTATACTCTTGTAGTATTGGTATGTGACCTCTGTGTTTTGTGGTTTGAGCAATAATACAGGTATTAAAGGGTACCAATCACCAAAAAATATTTTACTCTGTATGTTAAAGGTTCCATGTCATTCTACTATATTCCAAATATGGGCTTCGCATATCACTTCTATAAACAGATATCACAAGTTTACTTATACTCTCTATAAGCATAAAAGCGACCCGTACACGCTCGCCAAGGTAAGGGCTCTCGCGGAACCCAACTCAGAGGTTCGGTTCCGCGCCAGCACCTTCATGTTATCCTTTATTTCCTTCATACTCCTAAACTGTTGACCTATATAATTTCAGATAAAGTTCTTTGAGATTAATTTTATACTTTCTAGCAATATACAAATTATTTTTTCAGGTGGTTGGTACACTTTAATCCATATGATTATTCTATTGCAGTATCTTAGAAAATACAAGAATATCATTAAGTCCATTCTCACAACTTTATGCAAAAAGACTAAGAAAAAATACCGTGCTTGTAAAACGTTGGCTGTATTCAAATCTAGGCTTCAAAGAAATACAAAGAAATTAATATAAGAAATACAACTAAATTTTGGTTTTTGTGCAGATGGATCAAGAAGAACTGAAGAAAATGACTTTCAGAGATCTTGTATTGAGAGGAAAAGAGGTGAGTTATTATGTTCTTGAAATATGTGCTGACCATAGGTTAAATAGAGCATTTAAAAAAAAAACTGTTTGAATATGGAAAAGATTATGATTTTGTATTTATTACTCATATTTTGTATTCTAAAATTTTATTTAAAAAAATTCTTAATCTATAACCTATGAACCCATTCCTTTACAAAAAGTATAATATTATGATTTTCATCTTTATCATAACTACTATTTCATCACCATAGATACCATCTACATTATTATCATTACTTAAAGGCCAAGTCCACACTAATATCAAGTTGATTTGAATAAATAGAGTAAAATTAAACAAGCATAACAGTGAAAAATTTCACTGAAATCGGATGTAAAATAAGAAAGTTACAGCATTTTGAAGTTTTGCATTATTTCATGAAACAGTGATATGCATAACATGGGCTGTATGCAAATGAGTGAACCAATGATGTCACACTCACTTTTCCTTATGTATTTTATTATATGAAATTTCAAATATTTCAATTTTTATGGATGTGATAATAAAGAATCTCTCCCTTGTATCAAAATAAGTTACAATAATGATGATTTAACATGTTCCATAAGGAATCAAACCATGTTTTACATTACATTATTGGAACAAATAATTGAAATATATGATATTTCATATAATAAAACACATCAGGAAAAGTGAGTGTGTGACATCATTGGTTCACTCATTTGCATACCACCCATGTTATGCACATCACTGTTTCAAGAAATAATGCAAAACTTCAAAATGCTGTAACTTTCTTATTTTACATCCGATTTCAAAAAAATTGTCACTGTTGTGCTTGTTTAATTTTACTCTATTTATTCAAATCAACATGATATTAGTGTGGACTTGGCCTTTAACATTGGAATACCACCACAATCATAATCATCAATATCATCAATACCGCCATCATCACCACCATCACCATCATCAACTTTTATATCATCAGCAGCAGCAGCAGCATTAATCGTTAAAGTACATTCAGTAGTAATGTTAGTATCAATAGGGAGTAAAAATGGTATGATTGAAATTGTCATTATTGTTATTGTTCTTATCATCTTCATTGAATGAAAGATTTTCTCTCTCCTTTTTTTATTGACTGTTCCATTCTCCATAGATGTGTGGCAGTCTCATCACAGCCCTCATCAACCGCTACATCGGTGATAACAGCACCACAGATGCCATCAGTAGTCGACTTAGGGAAGTGTGTCCATCACTCTACAGCATCAATGATGCCATCTGTACAAAGGTCAGACATGTCAATTTCAATCAAAACATATAAATATCAAGGGAAACTGTCGGTATACTGATCTTCATCTGTGTTAATGAAATAAAATGCTAAATGAATTTGCATGTACTGTTTGGGGACTAATATTTTACCCTAATTGTATCCAGAAAGGAAGTATTAAAAACAAGAATTTTTATATGCAAACAAAAGAATCATTTGTGTTGAAAACTGAAATTTCATTATGTTTATCCCCCATCCAGGCCAATGAGACGTTACAAGCAGCGACGACTGCTGAAACCAAGTCTGTCAAGGATAGACAACTGCGAGAATCATTGGAGGTAACCATGGAAACATCAGTTGAAATGAAACAGAAGGATATTTTATTTCATCATCATTTCATTAAACCCTCCCCCCCCCAAAAAAAAAAAAAAACCCCAAAAAACAACAAACAAAAAACAAACAAAAAACACCCAAAAGCCCAGAAGGATTTGCTATCTTGCATGGGAGAGACCACTCCTCTTCTTTGAAAAAAAAAGAAAAAATTATTAAATATAATCTTTTTTCTTCTACCCCCCCCCCCCCAATATTTAGGCATCATTATTATTCTTATTAACTTTTTGTTTTAAGCATTTTGGTTTGTAACAGGATGAACAATGACTTCTTTAAAGATACTAACCATGTGATTCTCTTTGTAGACACAATTATTGCATTTTAAATATGTTAAGCTATTGTTATACTGACATGTTTGAAAGTGACCAGGAAGAGGAGGAATAGCTTATTTGCTTAATAAATCGGCAAAGGTTTTTTTTTGTTTTTACACCACTATCAAAGGTTTTGCCGTAAAGATATATGTTTGCATTTTAAAAGATAAATCACATTTGTTTTGTTTCTCTCTGAACAGCTTTTCAAGAAAGTTAGTCAGCAACTGAATCTGTCGGCAGTGTGTGCAGAATATCATCAGGGTAAGTTGAAATATTGTAAAAAAGGAATATGATGTAGTAACACTAGCAACAGATCAATGTATTACATCTACTGATTAAAGTGTACAATTTATAGGCAAAAGTGTCTTTATTGTGAAATATTGAAGTTAGGGAGCTAAAACTTATCTACTCCAAATTTTGGAAAACTTATAAGTATGCTTGTAACTTTCACCAAAGGGTTGGATCATGATTCGATTGATAAAATCTTGGGTGTGTATGCTGCTCCATGTTTATATTTATATTATTTTTCCAAAGATTTCAATGATGGGTTGATACTGAATGAGTGACAACTTATGCGTTTTTAATTCTCCATTGTCTATTATTACTGTGGAGTATACTGTAAAACTAGAAGAAATTTTGTGTGCATGAAAATTTGCGAATGGTCCATATTCATGATGCAAAATGATTGAATAACAACACTGAAATTTGGGAATTCATAAAAGTGTCTTGATGCAAGAATCTCTGTGCTGAATGATTCACACAAGTTTCTCGTTCTACCGGAGTCTATCAGCTGCCTTTTAAGAATAATGATATACATGTATATACTTTGATTCCCTTCAGCCCATTATTATGATGGAGTGGTCGACCTGTGCCTATCTGCTGCCTTTAAGAGAGATCCACAGAATCTAGCTCTGATCTATTACCAAAACGGCAAGCAACCTGAAGATGCTCATGGGATGGAAGCATTTTCTGCAAGGTAATTAATTATCTTAAATCCATTGGAATAATAATACTAATGATAGTGGGTTCTTCTAAAGCGCACATGTCTGTCAGACTTGACACTCCTGGCGCTCCACAATTATTACCCTGGCTTTAGCATGGCTCCAATAAGGCATTCTAGCATTTTATTTCCTGCGAAGTACAAATTTACCTCACCTGGGTCGAGAGAGGTAAATGTAGATTTATGACTTGCCAAAGGACATTGGTGCTGTGGCAGGGATTGATTGTCTCAGGGTCATTATTCTAAGGGTAAGCATTGTAATGAGTGATTTTATACTTTAATATTACTAAGGCTCTTTGATAAATGTATGGGAGAAGCTAATTTCAGAATGCCTACTTTCTTGGAAAATTAAAAGAATCTGTACAATTTTTGCAATAATTCACCAATAAAGTGTCTTTGCATGTGTAAGTTCATAAATAAACTCATAGAGAATTTTCAAGAGAGAATAACTGAAATTCAAAGAGAAATAACAATTTATGTAGCTAGACCTATAATTATTGCCCGATTACACACTTCCCAGGATTCTGAAGGAATTGATTTGTAACATGGTTAGATAAAATTTGGATGCACCAAGGAAATACCAGTATCACCAAGTCTGTGTCTTTGTACCAGACCCAAGTTATTTTGCAGTTATATCCATTTTCATATTTAGTAATTTACATCCCAAATCCTAGATTTGAATGCTACAAGTCCATCACTGACATTTTAGACCAGTTGCTGACAGCCAGCCGGGCCCAGCCATCCTCTCCAGTGGTACCTACCAGACCTGGTTCTCCTCCTCAACCTGATCCAAACAGACTCACTAATACAGATGCAGAACACTATGTAAGTCAAGATTAACCCCTACCATGCCATGCCCCCCCACACGCAAAATGATAAATAAAAATGTTTAAAAAATTGAGTTTTGAACATTTTGTTTAGGCTCAGAATTGCTTGAAAATTCTCCCTCAAACAGAAATCTGTGCCATCAATATAATGTTATTCATATGTAATATATATTTGCCCAGTTTGCTCATGAAAAAACTCATTGAAAGTTAATATTTAACTCTTGAAAGTTCATTTTTGACCATTGCCCAAAAATCTGTTGGCATGGAAGGGGTTAATACAGTTCTTGAATTACCCACAGGCCACACAGTAAGTTGTGTACTCGGCAGAAGGGTGCAACTACTGTAAACGTGGAATATTTCGCGATGTGGAAATTTTCACGAATTTCGCACGGTATGAAATTTGCGCGAAAATAAAAACACGTGAATATTTTTTATTTATGTATTCTTTTGCACGTGAGTCTAGCACGTCGGCCAAATTAAAAACACGTGAAATTCACCTTACTTGGCCGAGCGCGAAAAATTAATCGCGTGAAAATTTCCACTTTTACCGTAGTTCTCATTTTCCCCAACTGTTCAGTTTTTATTTGCTGAAGTAATAATAACTTTGCTTGCAATTTCTACCATGTATTAACCAAAATTTGTTGCATAGATATAGCCCAGGAACAGTAAAAATTTGGGAATGTGATTGACTGGAAATGCACATTTGTTGTACATTGTAGATATATATTTTTTCTGTGAGGGAGTTGGCCTAATTGACACTGGTAAGCCATATAGTATCATAGCACTGGGGTGTGGAACATGTAGCAGTCACCCTCAAAATTAATGTATCTGTGATAAACGTGTGTATTATCTTTTCTTTAGTTGGATGGTATGATGCACAAGTGCCTTGCTTCAGAGGATGAACTCTTCCATGTCACCCTCTATGATTGGCTGGTCAACAAAGGCCTCAAGGAACAACTCCTGGAGGTAAGAAACATGTTAACCTAACCATGTCTCAAAGACAGAAAAAAAAAAAAAAAAAAAATTCAAGGTCATTCTTGCAACAATTGAGGTTGTTCTTGTTAGGTACAGCCAAGTCGTCTTGATGATCTCATGGATAAACTTTCTCCACCTATTTCTTTTTTTGCGACATGGCATAGCTTTCATAGAAACCTGTCTGTTTCTCTAGTTATGTCGTCAGTCTAATTCTTTGCCTTCCTCTTCTCCTTTTGCCCTGCACAATTCCAAGCATGATGTTCTGCTTCAGTCTAATTCACACCAACTTGACTTACTGACTTAAGTGCACAGGACAGAGTGTCCCCTTGCGCTGCTCCGGGTGGTCCTCCTCCATGTGCATCTGTCCTGGGCTTGATGTTCAGCAGCCTTCAAACTTATCCCAGAGTCTTGGTGCACTTGATCTTTCCACCTTGGAGGGGGGGCATCCTGGTGGCCGTGGAGATAAAAAGTCGTTGGTGTGGACTTGGAATGTCAGTCAATCCCGAGACATGTGTACAACATGCCTAAACCATTTCAATATGCGATTGGATATTTCCTCATTAATGGACCTGGAGATGTTTAGAGACTTTCAAAAAAACTAATTCACAATAACTGTATTATTTGTAGGCCTGAGTCATAACGGTTTTTTTTTTTGACCGGTGCCCGCCGGTGATTTTTCGGCGGAGACCGCAGACCGATGAAATTTCATGAAAAAATATGCGGTACAAAAAAGCTGCATATAACGCGCCGCCCGCATCGGGAAAGTAGCATGTTTTTGATTGTTGAAAAGGGAAAACATGAGAGATCTTAAAAGAACATAATATTATATTACAAGTAGGCTTGAGTCATAACGGTTTCCTTTTTTTGACTGGCGTCCGCCGGTGATTTTTCGGCGAGACCGACAGACCGTTGAAATAAAGAAATACCGGTACATAAAGAAATTCAGTGTTAATGAAAGACTTTGAAAATCAACCACTTTAAGAACTAAATTCCCTTACGGTATCTATAATTTCTATATTAGAACTTTCTCATTATATTAAATTTCAAACCATTAATCAACCAAGTGGGACTATGGAAATAAGATTACCGAGCAGGATTTCTCAATTTTCTTGCTTGAATTTATCGGCCCGTAACATTATGATATTGTTGCATTCTGTATACGTGTATGGGCGCTGCCATCTTTTATCTGTTTGTTTGCAACTTAACTCGTGATTACTCCACTAGAGTTAGCCTGGAGTTAGCGCCATCTCGGGGCAAGGTGCGCAGAATCGTACCAGCAGCGCTCACACAGAATTCAACAATAATATACGGGCCGATAAATTCAAGCAAGAAAATTGAGAAATCTTGCTCGGTGATCTTATTTCCGTAGTCCCACTTGGTTGATAAAAGGTTTGAAATTTAATATCATGTGAAAGTTTTAATATAAATAAGGAAATTTAGTTCTTAAAACTGGTTAATTTTCAAAGTCTTTGACACTGTGAATTTCTTATGTATTTCTTTATTTCATCGGTCCGCCGGTGTGCATGAAATTGCACCGGTGACCGGCTGCATCGGTCGGGCGCCGGTGGACCGACCGACTCGACTCAGGCCTAATTATTTGTTCTACTTTTATTGTCATATAATAACACTATTTTTCACGAATTTGATTACTAGTATATAGTTTCCAAATGAGTATAGTGTGTCATGAATCATTGATTCCTACTCGCGTTTACAGTGAGTTACATTGCCATTGACTTTGGAAGTACCCTCTACAATACAATCTTCATCAGGGTTTTCCGCAGACTTGGAAGTCATAGTACTGGTACTGGGAATATTTCCCGCAAGGTATTATTTTCCCCAAATTGCTGCCCTAATACCAAATCTACCAGCAGCTGAGTGTCTCTTTGTTTTTTCTGAAGTGCAAAAGGTTTGTCTACTATGCCACACATGTATTGGCTGTTCACATTCCTTGCGTTTTCTGACAACTTTTGCATTCGGGTAGTGGTGGATATCTAGTGAAAGTATGCCCTGATTGATGGCAACCTTCTTCTTTGTTGGCTCATACAGAGATGCAAGCTCATCTACAATATCCTTTATTTCTGTGTCTTTTTTTTTATATGGTAAGGAACGTCAGGAAGTTTCTTGAGGATATCGTTGCATTGAACTCACAAAGACGATTCGTAAGAGACAGGTTTCTCCCAGGGAGAGGAATGTGTAAACCAGGATTAGATCCTTGGTGTCTTCAGCATGTGGGTCATTATCATTTTGAATAAACTTGAAATTCCTAACAATCTTTGGTATAGGAGATTTAAGTTGTTCAAATGGGGTTTCTTGCCTAGATGGGGGCTCAGAGGCAGCACCCCTTAAGTGCCCCAACCTGTAATTTTTTCACCAAATCAAAATGCTGTCCTTGGGCATTCTACCTTGTTTTGATGGGGTTTTCATAGTATTTGATTGTCAGGTTGTATTATTCAGAAGAGAAAGAACACTATGCTATCATTTATGCATAAATTGCTCTGTCTTCAGAAAAGGTTTTTATAAAGAGGGACATGAAAGTTATTTGATTTTTAGTTTCTACATTCCTGTGCTTTATCAGTCTTTTTCTGTGTTTACCCTCTTTTCCTGAGGCAGAAATAAGCCTGTGCTTCATATATTTACTATTGGCTTGGTTTCTGCACTTTATAGATCTATAGCATTATTACATTAAACATGCATTATCGTATTATTTATTTGGCTGTGGACTAAATACACTACGATGTGGACATTCATCAATATTATCCCTGATATACTTCTTTCCCCGTCATATCAACCAGATATCTTCCCCTTATGTTGAGCCTTACATCAAGCGAGCCGTTCACTACAACCCAGACAATCTGGAGATGTTGGATCTCTTGTGGAAGTATCATGAGAAATGTAAGAACTATCCAGCTGCTTCCAGGATACTGTGCAAGCTAGCAGAGAGACACAGGTAAGGAGACAAAGATGGTATGAGCATGTTGATCTCTCCTTTCTATAGTGTAACACTGCTCTCAAACTTTGTTCAGTCTCTCAAGTACATTTTTTCATGCATCAATTTAAAAGAAATGTACATATTTTTCATCATGATTTTAATGTTCATCCTTCCAACTTTCACAAAATTAAACTAATATGTCCCCTAAAGCATCCACAGTAAACATCATAAGCAAGAGCATACTGTGTCACTTATGATAAAGACTAAATTATACAATATTTTGGTATTAGCCTGCCACGTTTTACATACTAAATTACTCAACAAAATACATTTCGAGTGACATCAGACGTACAGATAACAATAACTTTGTACATCCAAGTCCCTAAACTTCTTTGAAATCAATTATCTTAGTAAATTTGATGTCCTACCCTTAACATAATTTAGCCCAGGGTTGAAACAAACAAAATGAGATAAAACTATATAAGTGCAAAAATCTGGAAAAAAATCCCTATGGCTGTGTGCTAGAATTCGATACAAGATTTAAAACTTCCACTTTGAACTGTTGTATAAATAGTAAAGTAATTTCGCATACTTAAATTCTAAAAAAGGATGTGCTGTTTTATCAAAACAAAATATTATCTCTCAGTACACACCAATCATTCTCAAATTGTTAAAACCATCAACTTTTTTTTTTTACTGTTCTTGGTATGCATTCGAGTCATACCTGTATGTCGATGTTTTGTGATACACGACATAACCATGTTGCGCCCATCTCAAAGGGATTTGAGTTATGAGTGTAAGCAGTGGAATTCAAAGACTGGTGCGTAAACATATAAAACTTGTTTTTCTTTTCAGTACTGATGTAAAGCTTCAGCAAAGAATAGAGTACCTTTCTCGTGCGGTAATGTGCAGCAAGAGCAGCAGTCTGCGTACCAACTCAGCGAGTGAAGGAGAATTCCTACATGAAATTGAAGAGAAACTTGAGGTATGAATTATAATCTTTGCTATTACAATGGCATTGTTTTTTATGTTCTTGATGTGATGTGCAGCAAGAGCAGCAGTCTACGTACCAGCTCAGCCAGTGAAGGAGAATTCCTTAATGAAATCGAAGAGAAACTTGAGGTATGAATTATAATCTTTGCTATTACAATGGCATTATTTTTTTGGGGGGGGGGTCCTTATTTATGTTCATTCTTGTGTACCTGATTAATGGCTTGCTCTTCCATTGTCACATGTTCATATTTTATAGAATGAAGAAGGGAGGAATGACATAAGGCCAAGCAAAAAAAAAAAATGTTTAGTATCCACCCTCTTTGAGAAAAAGGAAGGAGGCCCTTTTAAAAAAAAATATATATATATTTAATGGGGGAAAATGATTTTTGTATCATTTTTCCCCTTTAAATATTTTGAAAAAACCCCAAAACTCAAGCGGGTTCAAAAAAGAAAGTGGGCGAGGACGCTAAACATAAATTTATTTTTACTTCGCCTAAGGATGAAAGAAATGAGAAGTAATCATTTACGTATGAGATAGACTGGATAATAATGCATAGAGTGTAGTAAAGAGATGATGGAAATTTTTTTTTACCATGCCCAGAAATGAGAAGATCCTTTTGGTTAGCAAACACCTCTTCCAAGACATTGTGTGTAAGGAGCAATTTATTCAGCAGGAATCAATAAGAGGTTGTATCAGGAACACATCTTGTTGGTGTTCTTTTAGTTTAGTCAGCATTTATTTTATCATTTAATTTTGTGCAGATGTGCTAAATTTTGTCTGTGATGTAGTCACAGAGGGGCATTTAACAAAAACAGGTTTATATTCACAGACTGTCAAGACTCCAATTATACCAATAAGTCTTGTTTTTTATCGTAGGTGGCCCGTCTCCAGTTACAGGTGTTTGAAGCCATCTCTCAGTCATGTAACCATAGCGATCCGCAGGTCCAGAATGCCCTGTCCATCCTCAACTCAGAGTTGATTGACATCACTAGGGTAAGTGCAATCTGTTCCAGTATATTACATCATATTCAGGAATGGACATTAACATGGGCTTGGTGCACATAGACTCCGAAAGTGGTAATGCGGACCTCCAGGAAACAAAATGAAAATAATTTGTGTGGATCCCTGCACAAATGTATGTACAATTCGTCTGTGTAGAGCCAGAAGGGCGTTAACTCGTATACTTTAACACAGAGTTAACGCCATTCTGGCTCTCGACAGACGAATTCTGGTGGCAAGAAATATCCTGTTTTTAACCACCAGCTAATATATTCTACTGGTCAAATAATTTGATACGGTATGAAGGTATTTCTAGAAAAACATGTCACTTTTACCTGGCTCTTCATCTTCTAGTTCTGGGAACTAGGGGGGTACTACATGTAAATGGGCTTTCATGTATTGTGGTGGGAGGCATGTTTTGTATGTGATATTAAAGTTTATGATCATTTGAATACATGTATGTATCATATGCCCACTGGAAGAGTACACTTGATGACAAAGTGAGAACATTATGTCCCTAAGGAAACCAATCCATTTTCTTTTTTCTTTGTAACCTCAGCTGTATGGTGACTTTGCCAGTGAGTTTGACCTGTCCAAATGCAAGCTGGCCATTGTCCATTGTGCTGGACACTATGAGGAGGCTCTCATACAGGACCTTTGGCAGGAGATTATCGATAAAGGTTTGTACATTGAATGTCTACGCAGTAGTATATTTGAAACATGATTCATGAAAGAACTCTTTAGATTCAAGTAGAGGTATCTTTATCCAGTGGATACATCACCGACTGTGGATCACGTGGTTTTGTGGTTTGAGTCCTGCTGCAGCACTTATTGTGGAAGGAAAAAAAAAAAAAAAAATCAGGGATACGAATGAATCCTGTTTTTAGAAGAAGTCTTTAGAAATTGCAGGAAAGTTGGGAATCTCGAACGCCAAGAGATGTCATAAACTGTACATTGTGGTTGTATAATGTCCTCCAGGGCTGTATTTTGTCAGTATTGAATATGCTGTGTCTTAAATTTCCATTTGTTTTTGTACCCTCAGCGCTACACGAAAGTGAAGACAAGCTGACTGCAACTCGTACGACTATCCTGAGTAAACTTCTGATCAGCTTAGGCAAGGTGTACAGCACATCAGAGAGATACTTTCCTCTGGGTAAGTAGGTTGTGATGTCAAGAAAGAATATAGCAGACAAAATGCTATTGGAAAATCAATTAAAAGGTAAACACTGTTCATACAAAAATCTCCCCCAAAGCCTTTGAATTTTACACAAGCCTTGAATTTTTTGTGTTAATGATTGTTGATTTTTTTAAAGAGAATTGTTTGTACTGAAATTGAAAATATATATGATTTCATTTTCCAATTGCTATTTTAGTTGTTTTTGGGGGGTGATGTATTGTCCAGTATGAAATTCATCAACCTTGCAGTGCCTAGGGTATTGTGCTTTATTAAGAATACTGATCAGGTTATTGTTTATCTAAAACTACGAGTCCTTTTTAAGAGACTTTAGAAGTGATCCTTTAGTATTGAAATAGGCCGCATATATTTCTAATCTTATCCCATTTTGATATCTCATTTTGAAATTCATCTAAAAAAAAAAAGAATTATGTCCCCTGGGACTTACAGAGAAGGTTGAGTTCTATGAAAGGTAAAAAATAATTTTTGAGCTCTCTCATTTTTTAAATGTTAGTTTGGAAGATTATCATAGTAGAAATGTCCACTGAAAAGGATTGCCCTTCAAATGCCCTCACATTCAAATGATGACAAACAGCTGAAATGTTCGGGCCGAACATTTGTGTGTGGTCCCATATACACATTTTCTTTGTACAGTGCATGTGACTCTCATCAGGATTGAGTCAATTTCTTATCATTTTGGTGATTCCAAACCTTTACAACATACATGTACACCAATACTTATGTGCTATATAATCAACCTTTCCCAATTGCTTTGAGACAGTTTCTTTCACACTTCAATCTCATGACCAGAACTCAACTCTATCGTTAAGTAAAAATTTTCTGTATTGTATCCCCCTCCCAACACATTTAGATTTCTTGGTGCTCTATCTGGAGAAGCAGAGCTGTAACTTGGACTGGAATGTATCATGGGTGTTCAAGGCTATGCTGGCAGTAGGTGTACCCCTTCCTAAGCTACACAGTGTGTACGACAGACTCTTCAAGGCCAGGGTGAGACTTCTGTACCCAAACCATTTAAAGGGACAAATTAAGTGAAAAAAATTATAATTTGTGCAGATGTGGGTTCCAGGCTTTGTTCCCCCACCCCCTTTCATTTACTTAGTATTCCTTGACCCATAGAATGCTGGGTTAAGTTTGTTTTCTTTTTGGATGATTTTATAAATATTTAGGTAAATTAATTTCAACTTGACACTTGAAATGCATGAAAGTGATATTTTGGGTGTAACTCTTCTCAAGCTACAAACTGTATGACAGGCACTTCAGGGCCAAGTTGAGACTCCTGCAGCAAGGTTCTTAAAAAGAGATCATTACGAGGTTAAGAATCATGCTAATGTGAAGGAAGGGATACCAGTTGGTTCTACATACATAGCCAATATGTTCTACAGTTCAACAATATAAGCCTAAATGCCGGGGGGGGGGGGGGGGGGGGGGGTGGGAGCCTGAAACAAAGAGTGACTGGGCCTGAAATTATGCAAAAGCTTGAAAACTGGCATTCCTGTGAATGAGGAGGTTAATGGGGTTTCCCCCCTTTTAAGCTTCTCAGTGTGTGTAATCCAGACTCTTCACAATTAAGGTAAAACTCTAAAGCACTGAAGTGTCTGTAATACACACTGTGACGTTTAGGCAAAATTATTTAAAGGTAAAGTTGAATTCTGGTCATAATATTAAATTGTGAAAGAAACTGTCTCAAAGCCATTGGGAAAGGTTGATTATATAGCACATAAGAATAGGTGTGTGCTGTAAGGTTTTAGAATCACCAAAATGATAAGAAATTGACCCAATTCTGCTGAAATTCACATGCACTGCACACAGATATATGTATATGGGACTACACACAAATGTTTGGCCCAAATATTTCAGCTGTTTCTTGTCATATTTTGATTGTGAGGGCATTTGAAGAGCAATCCTTTACAGGGGACATATCTTCTATGATAATCTTCCAAACTACCATAATAAAAATGAGAAAGCTCACAAATTATTTTTTACCTTTCCCAGAACTCAAGCTTCCTTTAAAAGTGGTGAAAGTAGTTGACAATAAAGTGCATTAAGACGTTGATTTGTGTGTTCTCCTTCTCAAGTTATATTTACAGTGTCGCACTTCGGGCAAGATGAGGCATTTTGTACCAAAAACTTATTACTTTTGAAAATTAGTATGGAAATATGTAATTTGATGGTGAAGTGCAAGAGGATGATGTGATGTCTATCTGTGATTTGATAACCTTTTATCTGATTGGAAGAGTTGCAATGCAATCATTTACAAATCATGAATTAGGAATATCTCACTTTTTACCAATCCTGTCTTATTCAGACAATTGTAGCATTCTCAAAGGGTCTTCATTGCAGCCAAGGATGTTAGGTTAAAGATAAGGTTGAGTTCCGGTCATGTGATTACAATATGAAAGAAACTGTCTCAAAGAATTGAGAAAGACAGATCATGTGACTTTATGTCTACATAAGAATTAGTGTCTACTGTGTGCTTTTGGAATCATTAAAATGATTCCCAGTCTCTCTCAGAAGCTCATGCGCTGCACACCAAAATGGGTATATACTATAGGACTGCACACACATGTGGCATGAATGTTCGGCCAGAACACGTCAGCTATTTCCCGTCATATTTCAAAGATGAGGGCATCTGAGGAGCAGTCTTTTTCAGGGGACATTTCTGCTACGATGTTCTTCCAAACTAACATGAAAGGAATGAGAAAGTTTACAAATTAGTTTTCACCTTTCCCAGAACTCAACCATCTCTTTAATACTTGAAACCATTGTAAAAATGAGACAAAAGTTTTTGTATATTTGCACTTCCAACGAAATTGTATTTTTTGCTATTCCCAGGATCCCTTCTGGCCCACATCCCGTAACCCACAGCACATGCTGCGAGTCATTTCTTCTCTACTCTCTGCATTCGCCGACGATGCTGCCCTAGTCCCTGTTCATGATAGGTTTGTATGGCAGTGATCACATTAATCATTTCACTGCTAGGTTGGAGCAACAACTATAAAATCAGAAACTTTCATGCACATTTAATGTTCGCAAATTCCGCGAGTGGTTCAGACTTTCCAAAGTTTCATGTCGCGAAATTAACTTCCGGTTTCACAGTATTGTTTGAGTTCTTATTTTCAAGAAATGGTTACGTCATGGTCTGCTTGCAGAATATTTTTTGTTTTGCCTTGCATGAATACTACTCACTACTATTGACATAGAAAGCAATTCACTGCCTGTGCCTTTGAGACGAGTGTTATCAGAATTTTTAGGATATACTGGTGTTAAATTTTCCTTTGATTTTTGACCCCTTGAACTAAACAAAGATTTTTACCCTGACTTTGCAACTCCAAGATCCTATCAGTTCTTCCTAACTTGAAAGCAGTGTGGTTTATGGTTTAAAAAGGAAGTTTAATCCACTTTTACCTAATCTTAGGATATCAGATGTTGAGGAATGAAATGCAAGCTACTCTTCAGCATTGATTTGCTTAGTCCTGTTGACTTTATACTACAGAATTTTCTGGCACTTCACTGCCCTTTTGCTTATTTTTTCCCCCATCATCCTAGGCGTCTGTTCATCAACTCCACGCTGGATGCCATTGCTAGTTACAAGGTAGAGCTAGAAGCTACCACAGGCAGGCCACAAGTTATACAGTCCTACCTAGCCAGCTTCACAGACCTACAGATCCGTTTGGACAGGATGCAAATCAACCGAGCAAGATAGAGACATTTCCGCCTAGCTAGATTTACAGATTTACAGATCCGTCTTGAGAGAATGCAGAGTGACCGGGCAAGATCGATGATCCTCCCAAGTTTGTTGTACGCATCAATCTGCCTGGAGAGGATGCTTATCAACCAAGTAGAACAGACAACCCTACTTAGATACCTCTACAGATTTGTTTGGATATAATGCAGATAAGCAAAGCAAGGCCGAGGCAGTCACGCCAAGCTATCTTTGCAGACACTTTGGATGAAAGGACAAATCAGCAGAACTGGATAGAGGGCATGTGATGTTACTGTTGATTCTGTTGAGTTGCTATTAGAAATTCATTTTGCAATGACCTTTATTCAAGCAGGACTGAAGCCTTTACTCTGTATAATCTCAAAATCTACTTGTACCTGCAATAAAAGGTTATTTGCATTGATTTCCTAATATGAGTGAGATATAAGATCAATTATGCAGGTTAAAATGTGGAAGATAAAAAATTCATGAAGAACAAGTCAAGACATATTTTTCTTTTGTGAAAGAATAATGTTCAGTTTATTGCACAAAATCACACATTTTTGACAAGTATATATTTATTTTAATGAAATAGTATCACATAGACTTTCAATTTCAGAACTGGCAAAGCATTGTAGGCTTCTTGATATTGACTAGTGATTAAGAATTTTATGTCTCTTTTGTTGTCCAATCACCGAAATTGAATTCTCAAAAATCTGAAACTTAACAACTTTCACCTCTGTTATGAGTGGTCCATATTTACAAAGGTATAATAAAGGTATAACTTTGAGAAGTATCCAAAAATAATGTAATGAGAACTATTTATAAATGATTGTGTCAATATGAACAAGTTTTGTAATGTTCTATCTGCGTTGGGAGTTTATCAGGAAGGTAAGATTTTCTTAAAATAGTGATCATAATTAACATTGTATTATATCCTTTGATATTCGGTCAGATCACATAATGTAGATCTGCATTGCACTGTGGTATACTGGTGAAGGCTCTTAACTCTCATACGAGAGGTCTCCAGTTCAATCCTCATTAGGGGCTTACATCTTTGGAGAAGGTGTTTTGCACACATTTGTCCCTCTCAACCCAAGTTTAAATGGGTACCTGGCACTGCTGTGGTGATAATAATTGCAGGGCCTGTAGGAAGAGCAGTATTAATTAATACTGATGTGGCTACCCTGGATAGATAAGACCAAATTATTAACCATTATTACATGTACATCTAGTTGGGCTATAAATCTGATACAATACCAACATCTTTGGCAGAATTACATTGTATTATGACAGAATATCATGGAAGTGCCCCTTATGAAATCCATATTTTTTATTACTTTTCCCATACATGATACAATTATCAACTTATATATGCAGGTATGCAGTATATGTGTCTTCTGGCTGTGACACTCAGACAGGCATTCTTCATAAACAAAGGTCACATGGTCTATCAAAAGTGATTTGGAACAAAGTATTCTTTTCTACATTGGTTGGCTTTTACAATGCGCATGGTTTTGATGTCCATATAATACCAGGCCCCTCTTTAAGAATTACGTTTTTCAACCAACCAATCATGTACTGGGATTAACTCATTATGAAAGAGGCTTCAAATGTCTTGGGTGAAACAAAAGTAATTATCATAAGTGCATGCTTGAAAGAATAGACTTCCCTCTCTTTCTTGTTTACCTAAGTATAATTGCTCAATTCAGCATATAAAAAACTGACTGAGGTATCTAAAATATATGTTATATTAACTCTGATAACAAGAATTCTTAATAAGGACTTAAATTGTACAATCATTATAAGTACATACATAAATTGACCAATTGTACAGGAAACAGAAATTTTGCAAACTCTTTGAAGAAACTTATTCATGTGGTTTTATAAAATTGATGTATGTTTGTACAATTTTCTTTTTCAAGTAAATAGAATTCAATAAAAAAAAAACAAGGTCAAATTCATCAGGTTTTTCTTTCCCATTTTTCTTTGAGTGGAAAGCTGACCAAATGGAAGTGCCAGCACTTATTAGATTGATGTTGAATGGGTGCAAACCACAACCAAACAGACATTGCAGCTCATTATGATAGGACACTGTTCAAACGTGGTAACAGTGCCAGTTTTAACTGTGAAATCTCAACACCCCTTAAGCCCTCATGGTTCGATGATCGATGAACCGATGAGACTCTTCCACATCAGCACTTGGACCGTGCATCAATGGCCTTCCAAACTAGCCCCCTGGATATGATCTCCCATGCAGTCCTTGGGTTAACCTGAACAGACTCAGATTGGGTGATGGCTGCACAAAGAACTATCTTGGCAAAATTGGAGCTGAGCCATCCGACTCCTGAGAATGCAGTTAAACTCGGGCCATTGTCCAAATGGTCTCCAGTTGCAACATCCACCAGGCTCCCCAAGGTTTTGAAGGCTTAAAAGAATTTGATGATGACGCTGTAGACTGAATCAGCATTCCCTGTGACTGATCTTGACAGAAGTTGGCAACCATACGAACGAACGAAGTGCCAGTCTCGAGCTGGAGACTTAAATTCTATGATTCAACTTGTGTGATAACATTACTCTGCATTTTTAATATTTCATTTCAGGCAGTGAAGTTGATGAATGATTGTATTCTGCTCATTGTGATAAGGGCCATTGTCGGACTTAAAAAAAGACATTTTCCATGTGAAAATGCTGTAAATAATATGACATACATGTACTCCAAAAAACGGCTTTCATACAGGATCGATCAGGTTTTGTTTCACTCAATTTAATTATACATTTCCCTGAAACTTATGCACCGTAAAATGAGACAATCTGCATACATACAAGAGGTTTCAAGAATATATGCTTATCTTAAATATAACTCTTTTAAACGACGTGACAAAATTTTTGCCCTGGTTTGTCCAATACTGGATTGCAAGCAGGTAGTTAGTTTTCCAAATAATACTAACAATGTTCAGTTGGGCTTATTTTCAAAGATAAATGTGTCTCCGGTTTGTCCAAAAACGGGTATCATGGCAGATTTCATGAAAAGTGGAATGACATTAATATTTGCAAAGATTTGGTTTATCATATTTTACAAAAAATTTTGTTTTTAGATTTTTAAAATTTTCAATCTGGCTTACTTTCATGTAATTTTGATAATCAAGGGTACTATAAATATGGCTCCGGTTTGTCCACAAAGGGGCATCACAAGAAATTTTGTGAAAGTTGTAGAAACATAATTTTTTGATGGATAATCATTTTTTTGCAAAAAAATAGAAATAAAAGAAAATTCAAAAATGAATATGGCAAATTAAAGTGTACCAACCACCTGAAAAAAGAATTTGTATACCACTAGGAAGAATAAAATTAACCTCAAAGAACTTTATCTGAAATTCTATAGGTCAACAGTTTAGGAGTATGAAGGAAATACAGGATAACATGAAGGTGCTCGCGCGGAACCGAACCTCCGAGTTGGGTTCCGCGCGAGCCCTTATCTTGGCGAGGGTGCATTGAGTAGTCTACTCACGAGTCGCTTTTATGCTTATAGAGAGTAAAATTAAACTTGTAATATCTCTTAATAGAAGTGATATTCGAAGCCCATATTTGGAATATAGTAGAATGGCATGGAACCTCTAAAATACAGAGAAAATTTTTTTGGGTGATTAAATGAAAATAGCAACAACAAAAAATATATAGGGATCCAAATGGCGTCCATCCGTCCGTCGTCCGTCACAAATGTTAAAGTTTACCTGCAAGACTCTCTTGTGACGCATAACTCAGCAACTGTTGCTGCAATGGCAACCAAACTTGGGTGATAGAAGCACTAGGTGTATCTTCATGTTATGGCGTTGTCGGAGGTCACATGATGAGGTCAAAGGTCATATGAGGTCATATATTAAAGAGCACCTGCAAGACTCTTTTCATATGTTAAATTTTACCTGCAAGACTCTATTTTGACAGATAACTTCACATCAGTTGCTTGGATAACAACCTAACTTGGGTCATAGATGCACTGGGGGTACCTTCATGTTATGGTGCCGTCGGAGGTCACGTGATAAGGTCAAAGGTCATTTGAGGTCATACGTTAAAGTTTACCTGCAACTCTCTTTTTACAGATAACTTCTCAGTTGCTTGGATTACAACCTAACTTGGGTCATAGATGCTCTGGGGGTACCTTCATGTTATGGTGCCGTCGAAGGTCACGTGATAAGGTCAAAGGTCATTTGAGGTCATATGTTAAAGTTTACCTGCAAGACTCTCTTATGACACATAACTCTGCACATGTTGCTGCAATGGCAACCCAACTTGGGTGATAGGTGCACTTGGGGTACATTCATGTTATTTTTGCGAGTGGGCGAGACACAATGCTTATGCTCTTGTTTTGACAAACTTTGCACGGGAGTTAGTTCATAATTTTTTTCATATTTCATGTTTCATCATCGATCAAGGTTGCCCTGGTTTTGTTTTTAAAGAATTGTAAAAATAGGAAACCCATATAGTAAACCCATGTATTTTCCCCACAATGACTTGCTTACCAAATTTACTTTGAGGGAAAGTCCACTGTGATATTAAGTTTGTTTCAAGAAAATTTGAAAAATTAGAAAAACAGATTACGGTAGTGTAAGTTTCAGGAATCCAGAAAAAGAGAGGAATTTTTAAATTTATGATTGATCGAAGACAAATTGTGACCTTACTTTTGGGCAACATTACCATTCGCTATCTACAGAAAATTTAAACAATTTCCAGAAGGGGGGTTCTTATGAAGGACTGGATCTGTCTCATGCAGGGACTGTGTAAAAACATAGATGTACATGTATGTGCAATAATTATACCAAGGGTGCATATACAGCTCGGGAAAAAATTATTAGACCAAGCTCTTTTTCATAAGGATTTCATTGTTGTGAAAGTTATATTGCTCATTTAACTTGTCCAATCATCTTAATTGTCACTTACATCAATGAAAAACATATAAAGACAAGTTTACCTTTCTATTCTGTATTTTTCTTTGCTTCTTCCTCATGAATATAATTATCATTGTGCTTTATTTGTGTTTTTAAGCTTTGCAAATGATAATTAATAGTAACAGCACAGTGTATCTGTTTCTTCAAGATGATTTTGGCTAACAATTCAGGTTTCCCCCTATTTTCAATATAACTTCTATCGAACCTAGAATCAGCTTATTGTCTTATTTTCCATCGATATTAATGGCATACCCTTTGTTCTTTATAGTGGCAGCCATTCGCCTTGGCATACTCACTATGAGATGCTGACATTTTTCCATTGTCACTTCAGCCAATTCTTGCTTTAAGAAATGAAAGAGTTCCTTCTCGTTGGCTGCCTTGTGCTCAACCATCTTTTCTTTGATGTTCTTTCAGGCTGCAATTTGGTAGTTCCAAACCGTTTGTGTTTCTGTTTGATGTAATGCATCGCAGTTTTAGAAACACTGAGCTTTGCGACAACTTCTCTCTCCATAAAACCCTCCTTTAGCAGAATGAGGATGGAGGCCTTCTTTCATTCATCAGATACTTTTGATTTGGGCATGTTTTCTACTTCTTGGTTACTTGCATAAAAATTATAGGATCATATGCAATTCTCACTTCTGAATGAAAACCTGGTTTGTAAATACTATCAGCTTTGCTTGTAGAAATAAAAACATCTAAGAACAAATGCCATTGAGTACTGAACATTAAGATGAAATAGCAGGTCTCTCCTTCAAAAGAATGCACAAATTGAATTTTTCTGTATAATTGAATTCATGTAATTAAAATTCGGTTGGCATCCTATCTGATTTTAACCCAACTGAGAATCTTTGAAATGTATTCAAAGATAGGATGCAGGAACACAAGCCAGCCATTACAAGAGAAGTTCAACCCTTTCAGTTCTTAAAGCAAGAATTGGTAGTAATGCCAATAGGGGGAATGCCACTTCTCCTAGAGAGCATGCCAAGGCAAATTGGCTGCCACTATTAAGAACAAAGGGTATGCCATTAATATCGATGGAAAATAAGACAATAAGCTGATTCTAAGTCCGGTATAGAAATGCAAAATACTGAAAATAGGGGGGAACCTGAATTGTTAGCCAAATGCAGCTAAAAGGAACAGATACACTGTACTGTTACTATTAATTATCTTTTCCAAAGCTTAAAAACACAAATAAAGCTCACTAATAATTATATTTATGTGGAAGAAGGAAAGAAAAACTCAGAATAGGAAGGTAAACTTGTCTTGTTATGTTTTTCATTGATGTAAGTAACAATTAAGATGATTAAAGAAGATAAATGAACAATATAACTTTCACAACACAGAAATCCTTATGGAAAAGAGCTTGGTCTAATAATTTTTTCCCGAGCTGTATATATATATATATCACTGGCCCGTCTCCGTGGTCTAGTGGTTAAGGCATTGGCGTTCTAAGCCAACGACCCGGGTTCGATTCCCGGCGGAGACATTTTTTCAACATTTGCAAAAATTCAAAAAGGGAGGACAGCTCTGGGGAACTTTGATTTAAGCTACGCAACCATTATTCTCTTATTTTCATTTCTCACAATTATATATATATATATATATATATATATATACATATATATATATAAGCAAATATTGTCTTTACAGGAAATAGAAATGTATCAAACACCAAAGTTAGGTCACAGAGTTCCTCATTTTTGTTTGATTCCATTACAACTTCAAAAGTTCATAAATTTCTTTTTTTTTAAGTATCAGATTTTGCTTAAAATTGTCTCTGGTTTTCGCTTTTTCTGCATTTGTTGCAACCAACTGAATATTAGAGTGGACTTCCCCTTTAAAGGTAAGTGACTGGACCAAAATTTTAAAATATGGGTTAAAATTCATAGAGGAGAAAAAAAATGAAAACGTATTGAAAATACCAGAACTTAACGACTTTGAAAATGAGAATCCGAACCGCGACTATGGACAGAAACTTTGCACACACACACACCAAAAAAAATAAATGTATACAGGGAATTGAACCTGGGCAACTGCGGTCAGAAACGAAATGCTAGAGTAAGTTACTATCTAGGTGCTCCTATAGTTATTAAGGCCATTATGTCTCTTAACCTCAGCTTGCTCGTCTACAAAAGCAAATGAGAGATTCGGTATCAGGGGAAGCTCCAGGATTTTGTAAAACAAAGGGGGAGGGATCTATTTCCCCCAAAAAATCTGACAAGCAAAAAAATAAGGGGGAGGGGTTCCGAGACCCATTTGACCCCCTCCCCTGGTCAGGAGCGGCTCTAGGATTTTGAAAAACTTGGGGGTCCAATTCCCCCAAATCTGACATGCAAAAAAAGAAGGGGGGGGGGGGGGGGTCATATCAACTCTTTTATTTTTTGCAGAATTGCAAAAAACTTTACAAGAATCGAACCTGGGACGCCACGGTCAGAAACTTAACGTTAGCGCAAGTGTCTATCTGGGCCCTCCTGTACACAGGCCCAGATAGCCCTTAACCCCAACTTTGCTCGCCGTCAAAAAGTGACAAAATTTTAGAGGTTACTTCGTTTAGCTCAATGGTAGAGCATTTGTCTCATATACCCGAGGTCCGAGGTTCGATATCAACTCTTTCTTTCATTGTTATCTGACATTTTTGCCGCAATGATTTGCAAAATTGTAAAACATTAACAGGGAATCGAACCTGTGCCTCGGCGGTCAGAAACTTAACGTTAGCGCAAGTTACTTTCTGGGCACTCCTGTACACAGCAGGCCCAGATAGCCCTTAACCCCAACTTTGCTCGTCAAAAAGTGACAAAATTTTAGAGGTTAATTTGTTTAGCTCAATGGTAGAGCATTTGTCTCGTATACCCGAGGTCCGAGGTTCGAGGTTCGATATCAACTCTCTCTTTCATTGTTATCTGACATTTTTGCCTCAATGATTTGCAAAATTGTAAAACGTTAACAGGGAATCGAACCTGTGCCTCGGCGGTCATATCTGGGCACTCCTGTACTGTAGGCAGCAGGCCCAGATAGCCCTTAACCCCAACTTTGCTGCCGTCAAAAAAGTGACAAAATTTTAGAGGTTGATTTGTTTAGGTCAATGGTAGAGCATTTGTCTCGTATACCTGAGGTTCGAGGTTCGATATCAACTCTTTCTTTCATTGTTATCTGAATTTTTGCTGCAATGATTTGCAAAATTGTAAAACATTAACAGGGAATCGAACCTGGGCCTGGCACAGATAATTACCTTGACTTTCCCAATATTTTCTATCAAGTCCTCAGTTTCTCTCCTTTTCATAATAGGGCCTATTATGTTCATTTAAACAATTGGGCCAATACTACGACAGTGAAGACTGATGAGGATCTGGACATATTTTATCATTTCTAATTTTAGTAGCTTTGTGTCATGTTGACATTTTCGAAGTATGAGCATGGAATTCGAGAGGTCATTCTATATACAAATATATATACAATCTATATGATCATTTAAAAAAGCATCAAACAATGAGAATACAGATTACTCACTAAAATCACAAAAATGAAAAACATAAATATAAGCTCTTATACAGAGGCATTTTTGTAATATTTGATCAACATTTCCTTATTAAATCGGTTAATATGGTAAGGGCATTTGAGCAAATTTCATGAAAAGTGGAAATTAGCCATTCTTCATAAAAACTACATTTTTTGCCCAAATAGACAATTTTCGAAAGGGCCTATTTTCATGTTTTCCATCAATCCAGACTAAATGTCACCATGGTCGATCAAAATAACGGGATGTTCACCAATTTCATGAACAGTTGAAAAACTTACATTTTACAACAAAAAAAACTAACTACAATTAGGGGTTAGGTCATCATTTTGAACCAAAAATTGAACATTTTCAAAAAGGCGTGATGTTTTCTCATCAATCAAGATTTTCAAAATGTGACCAAATGATCCAAATGACGGTATTTCAACAAATCTCATGAATAATTTTGACAATAATTAAAATTCAGCGTTTTAGGCAAAAAATCGAACGTTTAAAAAAGTCCTGGCTTCATGTTTTTTCATCAATCCCTACCAAATGTGGCTACCGTCGATCCAAATAAGGGCATTTTGGCCAATTTCATGAAAAGTTGAAAAACAGCCATTTTTGACAAAAACAGCAAGGGGTTAGTTCAGCATTTTTGGCGAAAAATTGACCATTTTCAAAAGGGCCTATTTTCATGTTTTAATGAAATCAAGACCTACCCGTGACCACCGTTCATCCAAATAAGGTCATTTTCGCCAATTTCATGAAAAGTTGAAAAACAGCCATTTTTGACAAAAACAGCAAGGGGTTAGTTCAGCATTTTTGGTTAAAAATCGACCATTTTCAAAAAGGGGTGATATTTTCTCATCAATCAAGATTTTAAAAATGTGACCAAATGATCCAAATGACGGTATTTCAACAAATCTCATGAAAAATTTTGACAATAATTGAAATTCAGCGTTTTAGGCGAAAAATCGACCATTTTCAAAAAGTCCTGGCTTCATGTTTTTTTCATCAATCCCTACCAAATGTGGCTACCGTCGATCCAAATTAGAGTATTTTTGCCAATTTCATGAAAAGTGGAAAAACAGCCATTTTTGACAAAAACAGCAATTTGGGCCAAAAATCCAACATTTTCAAAAAGTCCTGGCTTCATGTTTTTTCATCAATCCCTACCAAATGTGGCTACCGTCGATCCAAATAAGTGTATTTTTGCCAATTTCATGAAAAGTGGAAAAACAGCCATTTTTGAGAAAAATAGCAAGGGGTTAGTTCAGCATTTTCGGCCAAAAATCGACCATTTTCAAAAGGGCCTATTTTCATGTTTTTTTTTAAATCTAGACTACATATGACCACCGTCGATCCAAATAAGGGTATTTTTGCCAATTTCATGAAAAGTAGAAAAACAGCCATTATTGACAAAAACAGCAAGGGGTTAGTTCAGCATTTTTGGCGAAAAATCGACCATTTTCAAAAGGGCCTATTTTCATGTTTTTAATAAAATCAAGACCTACCCGTGACCACCGTTGATCCAAATAAGGGCATTTTCGCCAATTTCATGAAAAGTTGAAAAACAGCCATTTTTGACAAAAACAGCAAGGGGTTAGTTCAGCATTTTTGGCCAAAAATCCAACATTTCCAAAAAGTCCTGGCTTCATGTTTTTTCATCAATCCCTACCAAATGTGGCTACCGTCGATCCAAATAAGGGTATTTTTGCCAATTTCATGAAAAGTAGAAAAACAGCCATTTTTGACAAAAACAGCAAGGGGTTAGTTCAGCATTTTTGGCCAAAAATCCAACATTTTCAAAAAGTCCTGGCTTCATGTTTTTTCATCAATCCCTACCAAATGTGGCTACCGTCGATCCAAATAAAGGTATTTTTGCCAATTTCATGAAAAGTGGAAAAACAGCCATTTTTGACAAAAACAGCAAGGGGTTAGTTCAGCATTTTTGGCCAAAAATCCAACATTTCCAAAAAGTCCTGGCTTCATGTTTTTTCATCAATCCCTACCAAATGTGGCTACCGTCGATCCAAATAAGGGTATTTTTGCCAATTTCATGAAAAGTGGAAAAACAGCCATTTTTGACAAAAACAGCAAGGGGTTAGTTTAGCATTTTTGGCCAAAAATCCAACATTTCCAAAAAGTCCTGGCTTCATGTTTTTTCATCAATCCCTACCAAATGTGGCTACCGTCGATCCAAATAAAGGTATTTTTGCCAATTTCATGAAAAGTGGAAAAACGGCCATTATTGACAAAAACAGCAAGGGGTTAGTTCAGTATTTTTGTCCAAAAGTTGACCATTTTCAAAAGGACCTATTTTCATGTTTTTAAAAAAATCAAGACTACACATGACCACCATTTATCCAAATGAGGGCATTTTCGCCAATTTCATGAAAAGTTGAAAAACAGCCATTTTTGACAAAAACAGCAAGGGGTTAGTTCAGCATTTTTGGCCAAAAATCCAACATTTCCAAAAAGTCCTGGCTTCATGTTTTTTCATCAACCCCTACCAAATGTGGCTACCGTCGATCCAAATAAGGGTATTTTTGCCAATTTCATGAAAAGTGGAAAAACGACCATTTTTGACAAAAACAGCAAGGGGTTAGTTCAGCATTTTTGGCAAAAAGTTGACCATTTTCAAAAGGGCCTATTTTCATGTTTTTTAAAAAATCAAGACTACACGTGACCACCGTTGATCCAAATAAGGGCATTTTCGCCAATTTCATGAAAAGTTGAAAAACAGCCATTTTTGACAAAAACAGCAAGGGGTTGTAGTTCAGCATTTTTGGCCAAAAATCCAACATTTCCAAAAAGTCCTGGCTCTATGTTTTTTCATCAATCCATACCAAATGTGGCTACCGTCGATCCAAATAAGGGTATTTTTGCCAATTTCATGAAAAGTAGAAAAACAGCCATTATTGACAAAAACAGCAAGGGGTTAGTTCAGCATTTTTGTCCAAAAGTTGACCATTTTCAAAAGGGCCTATTTTCATGTTTTTAAAAAAATCAAGACCTACCCATGACCACCATTTATCCAAATAAGGGCATTTTTGCCAATTTCATGAAAAGTTGAAAAACAGCCATTTTTGACAAAAACAGCAAGGGGTTAGTTCAGCATTTTTGGCCCAAAATCCAACATTTCCAAAAAGTCCTGGCTTCATGTTTTTTCATCAACCCCTACCAAATGTGGCTACCGTCGATCCAAATAAAGGTATTTTTGCCAATTTCATGAAAAGTGGAAAAACGACCATTTTTGACAAAAACAGCAAGGGGTTAGTTCAGCATTTTTGGCCAAAAGTTGACCATTTTCAAAAGGGCCTATTTTCATGTTTTTTAAAAAATCAAGACTACACATGACCACCGTTGATCCAAATAAGGTCATTTTCGCCAATTTCATGAGAAGTTGAAAAACAGGCATTTTTGACAAAAACAGCAAGGGGTAAGTTCAGCATTTTTGGCCAAAAATCCAACATTTCTAAAAAGTCCTGGCTCCATGTTTTTTCATCAATCCATACCAAATGTGGCTACCGTCGATCCAAATAAGGGTATTTTTGCCAATTTCATGAAAAGTAGAAAAACAGCCATTATTGACGAAAACAGCAAGGGGTTAGTTAAGTATTTTTGGCGAAAAATCGACCATTTTCAAAAAGTCCTGGCTTCATGTTTTTTCATCAATCCCTACCAAATGTGGCTACCGTCGATCCAAATTAGAGTATTTTTGCCAATTTTATGAAAAGTGGAAAAACAGCCATTTTTGACAAAAACAGCAAGGGGTTAGTTCAGCATTTTTGGCCAAAAATCCAACATTTCCAAAAAGTCCTGGCTTCATGTTTTTTCATCAATCCCTACCAAATGTGGCTACCGTCGATCCAAATAAGGGTATTTTTGCCAATTTCATGAAAAGTGGAAAAACAGTCATTTTTGAGAAAAACAGCAAGGGGTTAGTTCAGCATTTTCGGCCAAAAATCGACCATTTTCAAAAGGGCCTATTTTCATGTTTTTTTAAAAATCTAGACTACATATTACCACCGTCGATCCAAATAAGGGTATTTTTGCCAATTTCATGAAAAGTAGAAAAACAGCCATTATTGACAAAAACAGCAAGGGGTTAGTTAAGCATTTTTGGCGAAAAATCGACCATTTTCAAAAGGGCCTATTTTCATGTTTTTAATAAAATCAAGACCTACCCGTGACCACCGTTGATCCAAATAAGGGCATTTTCGCCAATTTCATGAAAAGTTGAAAAACAGCCATTTTTGACAAAAACAGAAAGGGGTTAGTTTAGCATTTTTGGCCAAACATCCAACATTTTCAAAAAGTCCTGGCTTCATGTTTTTTCATCAATCCCTACCAAATGTGGCTACCGTTGATCCAAATAAAGGTATTTTTGCCAATTTCATGAAAAGTGGAAAAAACGGCCATTATTGACAAAAACAGCAAGGGGTTAGTTCAGCATTTTTGTCCAAAAGTTGACCATTTTCAAAAGGGCCTATTTTCATGTTTTTAAAAAAATCAAGACCTACCCATGACCACCATTTATCCAAATAAGGGCATTTTGGCCAATTTCATGAAAAGTTGAAAAACAGCCATTTTTGACAAAAACAGCAAGGGGTTAGTTCAGCATTTTTGGCCAAAAATCCAACATTTCCAAAAAGTCCTGGCTTCATGTTTTTTCATCAATCCCTACCAAATGTGGCTACCGTCGATCCAAATAAGGGTATTTTTGCCAATTTCATGAAAAGTGGAAAAACAGCCATTTTTGACAAAAACAGCAAGGGGTTAGTTCAGCATTTTTGGCCAAAAATTGACCATTTTCAAAAGGGCCTATTTTCATGTTTTTTAAAAAATCAAGACTACACATGACCACCGTTGATCCAAATAAGGGCATTTTCGCCAATTTCATGAGAAGTTGAAAAACAGGCATTTTTGACAAAAACAGCAAGGGGTTGTAGTTCAGCATTTTTGGCCAAAAATCCAACATTTCCAAAAAGTCCTGGCTTCATGTTTTTTCATCAATCCCTACCAAATGTGGCTATCGTCGATCCAAATTGGAGTATTTTTGCCAATTTCATGAAAAGTAGAAAAACAGCCATTATTGACAAAAACAGCAAGGGGTTAGTTAAGCATTTTTGGCGAAAAATCGACCATTCTCAAAAAGTCCTGGCTTCATGTTTTTTCATCAATCCCTACCAAATGTGGCTACCGTCGATCCAAATAAAGGTATTTTTGCCAATTTCATGAAAAGTGGAAAAACGGCCATTATTGACAAAAACAGCAAGGGGTTAGTTCAGCATTTTTGTCCAAAAGTTGACCATTTTCAAAAGGGCCTATTTTCATGTTTTTAAAAAAATCAAGACTACACATGACCACCATTTATCCAAATGAGGGCATTTTTGCCAATTTCATGAAAAGTTGAAAAACAGCCATTTTTGACAAAAACAGCAAGGGCTTAGTTCAGCATTTTTGGCTAAAAATCCAACATTTTCAAAAAGTCCTGGCTCCATGTTTTTTCATCAATCCCTACCAAATGTGGCTACCGTCGATCCAAATTAGAGTATTTTTGCCAATTTCATGAAAAGTGGAAAAACAGCCATTTTTGACAAAAACAGCAAGGGGTTAGTTCAGCATTTTTGGCCAAAAATCCAACATTTTCAAAAAGTCCTGGCTCCATGTTTTTCATCAATCCCTACCAAATGTGGCTACCGTCGATCCAAATAAGGGTATTTTTGCCAATTTCATGAAAAGTTGAAAAACAGCCATTTTTGACAAAAACAGCAAGGGGTTAGTTCAGCATTTTTGGCCAAAAATTGACCATTTTCAAAAGGGCCTATTTTCATGTTTTTAATAAAATCAAGACCTACCCGTGACCACCGTTGATCCAAATAAGGGCATTTTGGCCAATTTCATGAAAAGTTGAAAAACAGACATTTTTGACAAAAACAGCATTTTTGGCGAAAAATCCAACATTTCCAAAAAAGTCCTGGCTTCATGTTTTTTCATCAATCCCTACCAAATGTGGCTACCGTCGATCCAAATAAGGGTATTTTTGCCAATTTCATGAAAAGTAGAAAAACAGCCATTATTGACAAAAACAGCAAGGGATTAGTTCAGCATTTTTGGCCAAAAATCCAACATTTTCAAAAAGTCCTGGCTTCATGTTTTTTCATCAATCCCTACCAAATGTGGCTACCGTCGATCCAAATAAGGGCATTTTGGCCAATTTCATGAAAAGTTGAAAAACAGCCATTTTTGACAAAAACAGCAAGGGGTTAGTTAGTTCAGCATTTGTGGCCCAAAATTGACCATTTTCAAAAGGGCCTATTTTCATGTTTTTTTTTAAAATCTAGACTACATATGACCACCGTCGATCCAAATAAGGGCATTTTCGCCAATTTCATGAGAAGTTGAAAAACAGCCATTTTTGACAAAAACAGCAAGGGGTTGTAGTTCAGCATTTTTGGCCAAAAATCCAACATTTCCAAAAAGTCCTGGCTTCATGTTTTTTCATCAATCCCTACCAAATGTGGCTACCGTCGATCCAAATAAGGGTATTTTTGCCAATTTCATGAAAAGTGGAAAAACAACCATTTTTGACAAAAACAGCAAGGGGTTAGTTAGTTCAGCATTTGTGGCCCAAAATTGACCATTTTCAAAAGGGCCTATTTTCATGTTTTTTTTTAAAATCTAGACTACATATGACCACCGTCGATCCAAATAAGGGCATTTTCGCCAATTTCATGAAAAGTTGAAAAACAGCCATTTTTGACAAAAACAGCAAGGGGTTAGTTCAGCATTTTTGGCCAAAAATCCAACATTTCCAAAAAGTCCTGGCTTCATGTTTTTTCATCAATCCCTACCAAATGTGGCTACCGTCGATCCAAATAAGGGTATTTTGGCCAATTTCATGAAAAGTGGAAAAACAGCCATTTTTGACAAAAACAGCAAGGGGTTAGTTCAGCATTTTTGGCCCAAAATCGACCATTTTCAAAAGGGCCTATTTTCATTTTTTTTTTTTTTAAATCTAGACTAGGACCTACATATGACCACCGTCGATCCAAATAAGGGCATTTTGGCCAATTTCATGAAAAGTTGAAAAACAGCCATTTTTGACAAAAACAGCAAGGGGTTAGTTCAGCATTTTTGGCCAAAAATTGACCATTTTCAAAAGGGCCTATTTTCATGTTTTTTAAAAAATCAAGACTACACATGACCACCATTGATCCAAATGAGGGCATTTTCGCCAATTTCATGAAAAGTTGAAAAACAGCCATTTTTGACAAAAACAGCAAGGGGTTGTAGTTCAGCATTTTTGGCCAAAAATCCAACATTTCCAAAAAGTCCTGGCTTCATGTTTTTTCATCAATCCCTACCAAATGTGGCTATCGTCGATCCAAATTGGAGTATTTTTGCCAATTTCATGAAAAGTAGAAAAACAGCCATTATTGACAAAAACAGCAAGGGGTTAGTTAAGCATTTTTGGCGAAAAATCGACCATTCTCAAAAAGTCCTGGCTTCATGTTTTTTCATCAATCCCTACCAAATGTGGCTACCGTCGATCCAAATAAAGGTATTTTTGCCAATTTCATGAAAAGTGGAAAAACGGCCATTATTGACAAAAACAGCAAGGGGTTAGTTCAGCATTTTTGTCCAAAAGTTGACCATTTTCAAAAGGGCCTATTTTCATGTTTTTAAAAAAATCAAGACTACACATGACCACCATTTATCCAAATGAGGGCATTTTTGCCAATTTCATGAAAAGTTGAAAAACAGCCATTTTTGACAAAAACAGCAAGGGCTTAGTTCAGCATTTTTGGCTAAAAATCCAACATTTTCAAAAAGTCCTGGCTCCATGTTTTTTCATCAATCCCTACCAAATGTGGCTACCGTCGATCCAAATTAGAGTATTTTTGCCAATTTCATGAAAAGTGGAAAAACAGCCATTTTTGACAAAAACAGCAAGGGGTTAGTTCAGCATTTTTGGCTCAAAATCCAACATTTTCAAAAAGTCCTGGCTCCATGTTTTTCATCAATCCCTACCAAATGTGGCTACCGTCGATCCAAATAAGGGTATTTTTGCCAATTTCATGAAAAGTGGAAAAACAGCCATTTTTGACAAAAACAGCAAGGGGTTAGTTCAGCATTTTTGGCCAAAAATTGACCATTTTCAAAAGGGCCTATTTTCATGTTTTTAATAAAATCAAGACCTACCCGTGACCACCGTTGATCCAAATAAGGGCATTTTCGCCAATTTCATGAAAAGTTGAAAAACAGACATTTTTGACAAAAACAGCATTTTTGGCGAAAAATCCAACATTTCCAAAAAAGTCCTGGCTTCATGTTTTTTCATCAATCCCTACCAAATGTGGCTACCGTCGATCCAAATAAGGGTATTTTTGCCAATTTCATGAAAAGTAGAAAAACAGCCATTATTGACAAAAACAGCAAGGGGTTAGTTCAGCATTTTTGGCCAAACATCCAACATTTTCAAAAAGTCCTGGCTTCATGTTTTTTCATCAATCCCTACCAAATGTGGCTACCGTCGATCCAAATAAGGGTATTTTTGCCAATTTCATGAAAAGTTGAAAAACAGCCATTTTTGACAAAAACAGCAAGGGGTTAGTTAGTTCAGCATTTGTGGCCCAAAATTGACCATTTTCAAAAGGGCCTATTTTCATGTTTTTTTTTAAAATCTAGACTACATATGACCACCGTCGATCCAAATAAGGGCATTTTCGCCAATTTCATGAGAAGTTGAAAAACAGCCATTTTTGACAAAAACAGCAAGGGGTTGTAGTTCAGCATTTTTGGCCAAAAATCCAACATTTCCAAAAAGTCCTGGCTTCATGTTTTTTCATCAATCCCTACCAAATGTGGCTACCGTCGATCCAAATAAGGGTATTTTTGCCAATTTCATGAAAAGTGGAAAAACAACCATTTTTGACAAAAACAGCAAGGGGTTAGTTCAGCATTTTTGGCCCAAAATCGACCATTTTCAAAAGGGCCTATTTTCATTTTTTTTTTTTTTAAATCTAGACTAGGACCTTCATATGACCACCGTCGATCCAAATAAGGGCATTTTGGCCAATTTCATGAAAAGTAGAAAAACAGCCATTATTGACAAAAACAGCAAGGGGTTAGTTCAGCATTTTTGGCGAAAAATTGACCATTTTCAAAAGGGCCTATTTTCATGTTTTTAATGAAATCAAGACCTACCCGTGACCACCGTTGATCCAAATAAGGGCATTTTGGCCAATTTCATGAAAAGTTGAAAAACAGCCATTTTTGACAAAAACAGCAAGGGGTTAGTTCAGCATTTTTGGCCAAAAATCCAACATTTCCAAAAAGTCCTGGCTTCATGTTTTTTCATCAATCCCTACCAAATGTGGCTACTGTCGATCCAAATAAGGGTATTTTTGCCAATTTCATGAAAAGTGGAAAAACAGCCATTTTTGACAAAAACAGCAAGGGATTAGTTCAGCATTTTTAAAATTTCCTTTTTTTTTTTAAAAAAAAATCCAGACTACACGTGAACACCGTCGATCCAAATAAGGGCATTTTGGCCAATTTTATGAAAAGTAGAAAAACAGCCATTATTGACAAAAACAGCGAGGGGTTAGTTCAGCGTTTTTGGCCCAAAATCGACCATTTTCAAAAGGGCCTATTTTCATGCTTTTAATGAAATCAAGACCTACCCGTGACCACCGTTGATCCAAATAAGGGCATTTTCGCTAATTTCATGAAAAGTTGAAAAACAGCCATTTTTGACAAAAACAGCAAGGGGTTAGTTCAGCATTTTTGGCCAAAAATCCAACATTTCCAAAAAGTCCTGGCTTCATGTTTTTTCATCAATCCCTACCAAATGTGGCTACCGTCGATCCAAATAAGGGTATTTTTGCCAATTTCATGAAAAGTAGAAAAACAGCCATTATTGACAAAAACAGCAAGGGGTTAGTTCAGCATTTTTAAAATGGCCTATTTTCATGTTTTTAAAAAAATCCAGACTACACGTGACCACCGTCAATCCAAATAAGGGCATTTTCGCACATTTCAAGAAAAGTTGAAAAACAGCCATTTTTAACAAAAACAGCAAGGGGTTGTTAGTTCAGCATTTTTGGCCAAAAATCGACCATTTTCAAAAGGGCCTATTTTCATGTTTTTAAAAAAAATTAAGAGTACACGTGACCACCGTTGATCCAAATAAGGGCATTTTGGCCAATTTCATGAAAAGTTGAAAAACAGTCATTTTTAACAAAAACAGCAAGGGCTTAGTTCAGCACTTTTAGCTGAAAAGAAAAACCCTAAAATTTTTCAGTCTTACCTATTAGTCTTTTATTCAATGCTGAAATAATGATATTTGTGGCCACTGTTGAGAATTTGCATTTCCTAAACCTTATCACTATGGAGGAAGTTTTGAGCAATGTGACTGGCTGAAAAATGATTACGATATGGACAGTTTGTCTGATTAGCTGATATTCAAGTTTTGAAATTTAAAGAGTAATTCACACACACACACTCACTTCCACAATGTATACAGTGAGCGTAGTGCCTCATATGTTTTTCCGTCTCCTACACACAAATGCAAAAATCTGTAATTATTCAGCTCTGCAACTGAGCTAGTAGCTCCCTCAATTTTACCAATTCAATACAACTTAGATAAATGGTAATCTGCTTGATAATTCATTCGAAAGACAGAAATTTGAGGTGGTGTTGAAATAGAGAGAGAAAAGAGAGACTGGAGGGAAGGAGGGAGAGAAAGAGAAAGAGAGATAAGGAGGACTGGGGTGACAAAGAGGGTGAAAGTGACAAATTCAAATTCAAAATCAAATTCAAATAATTTATTTAAATAAAATCCTGACATAACAGGACCATCATAACAAAAAATACACAACATACAAGAAGCATGTTCAACAAGAAAACCCCCCAAAACAAAACCTCAATAAAACATTTTGAAAAATAAAGTAAAAACAAAATTATACAACTATATCAAAACATAGAAAGGAGAAAGGAGAAGAAAGATAAAAGGGAAGAGGACAGGCAAGAGAGAGAAGGGATAAGGACGAGAGAGGGGGATAGAGGTAGAGCAAAACGAAAGGAAGAGAACGAGAGAAGGGAGGGAGGGCAACAGAGATAGGGAGAGAGAGTGAGAAAGGGGGGGGGGTGAGTAGGCAAGCAAGAGAAATGGAAACAGTATTTTCTGCTCATGGGCCACTTTGTAAAATAAACAACTAAGAAGAAGTCTTGAATATATAGCTAATCACATACAGTGGAACCTCGTTATAAAGAGCACTGATATAACAAACTCTCGTTATAACAAGGTGATTTTCCTGGTCCCATCTCTTTGTATTCTATTGTATTTTGGCCCTGATATAACAAGGTTTCGATATAAAGAGGTAATTTCTCTGGTCCCAAGGACCTCGTTATAACGAGATTCCACTGTATTACATGTTTGTGTAAAATCTATCTCTCCGTTGTTCGTCCAACCCCACACACGTTTCTTGTGGATTTCTTCCCCTCCCTCTCCAGGATTGGCTTAACCCTTTCAGGACAGGAATTATTTAAGAGCTCAATTGATCACATTTTGTTCTGCAAATTGGCAACAATAATATTTTTCTTTTAGTGCTACGTGGTTCTAATAAGATGTAATGTCTTGAAAATAATATACATGGTCAGGAACTTTGTCGAAAAGTTGAAAAAGTTGCCAATTTGGACAAAAAACAATGATTTTGAATCTCTCAATGTGTTGCCAATTTAAGGATGTTCAATCTTATTCTCCTTTTTAAAATTCCTGGCATCAAACGCAATATGATCATGCAACAAAAATGGACACAGTATGTGCAGAATTTTTTGCTCTTTCTACGCATGCATGTGGAATATTTTTTAAGGCTCTAAAACAAAAGTTATTGGGCCAAACCACAAAATGTGGTCAATTGTCTCGAAAGGGTTAAACACTGCTCTCAGGATTGATTCATTCTACTTCAATTGCTATATGTACCTACAGCCAGGCAGACTTGGAATTTCAGCATTTCTTACAGTATTCTGGATGACATACTCATCCACATGCAAACTAGGTCAATTGAAGTTCATTTAACTCATTTACCTTTGCCTCATGAATATTTCAGAGTAGCTTCCAATTTGAAATCTCTCTCTAATTCACTACTGTACCAGTAAACATGCAAACCCACAATGGCCTTATTAAATAAGTGGCAAGCATTACAGGCATCAGGTTATAAAGCGGCATCCCTTAACTTGGGGCACAGGTCTCCAATGATGGAAATGTTAAGAAGATCGTCCTGAAGATGATCAACACTGGAGGTTCAGATGGTCCTAAGAGTGTCTAAACCCCTCAAAAAAAGTTCTGCAATTCAAAATTGAGCAATGACATCTCTCTTGTAACTGCATGTTTATCATCATGTGTATATTAATGTGTGTTTTAATCGAATAATAGTAGGCTTTTGACTATGTTCGAGTTTCATACAGACTCAAAGCACATTTTATCTTCCACACAAAAGACGAAAACATCATTGTGTTCATGAATGATTGCCTCAACATCACTCAAAACACAATCCAACCTCCTAAGAAAGGAGAATTCACTGTTGACATTTTGCAACATTTCACTTTTGACTTGGCCTTATATTCAGGTGTACTGCACATTCCATAATCAGTACAAATGGGGCATTATTTTAAAGGGGAATAAAAAAGTGTTTCAATGATACTTAAAGTGATTGATTAACTTTGTGAAAAATTGTAAAATCAGCTCAAATGCCAGTGAATTGTGTGCAGTCCTCTAACTACATATATAATTCAGGATATGTGAAAGTATGAGAGAAAATGGAACCCGTTTACTATCCTAAAAAAGAGAAAATCGCGATCAATCGCTAGCGCAAGTCGCACGGCTTCTTCGCTGCGCTGCAGTCACAAAAACCAAGCACCAGCGCTTGGCGATTTTAGAGCGGGTTTCCAGCCCGTACGGTATTCTGTGATAGAGCGAGGTATGCCAATCGTAAGAGTTCTTTAGGGTTCGGTGGTACTCTATCCCGACATCAATGTTCAATCGTAAATATCTTGATATATAAACGACCGATCAGCTTTTAAAACTCAGGCGATCCCTGTCTGAGCTAAAGGTTTGCAATTATGATTACAGCATTAGCTGGAACAGTGATTTTTTTTTTCAATCCTGGGCAAAGTTAATCAATGCCTTTAATTCAGGTATTATGATATGTTAATAAGAGAGATATCAACACTCAAACCTAACTTGCAGAACTTTTTTGAGGAGTTTATATCCCAGCGATAGGTGATCTAGGAGATGGTCTACATTTGAGGAGTAGATGGTACCTTTTAAGGGACAAGATGGTCTAGAAGTTAATCTACGTTTAAGCCATAGAAGCTCTGTGTTCTCATCGGTTCTCATGTTGCTTCACTGAGAGGGACAAAAGCAAGAGGTAATTGTAGACTCACTACAAGTCCCACAGAAGACATGGATGGTTCAGAAGTTTATCCACATGTAAGCCATAGAAGCTTTGTGATCTTATCTTCCTTCACAGAGATGGGCAAAAGCAAGAGGTAATTCTAGACCCACCACAGGTCCCACAGAAGCCATGGATTGTCTAGAAGTTAATCCACATTTAGGCTGCACAGGCTCTGTGTTCTCATTGGTTCTCATCTTGCTTCACAGAGATGGGCAAAAGCAAGAGGTAATTCTAGACCCACCACAGGTCCCACAGAAGCCATGGATTGTCTAGAAGTTAATCCACATTTAAGCTGCACAGGCTCTGTGTTCTCACTGGTTCTCATCTTGCTTCACAGAGATGGGCAAAAGCAAGAGGTAATTCTAGACCCACCACAGGTCCCACAGAAGCCATGGATTGTCTAGAAGTTAATCCACATTTAAGCTGCACAGGCTCTGTGTTCTCATTGGTTCTCATCTTGCTTCACAGAGAGTGGCAAAAGCAAGCGGTAATTTTAGACCCACTACAGGTCCCACAGAGCTTAGCCATGTCACCACATAGTTCCTTAAGTTCAAATGACAAATTGAGAAGAAAAAATGCAATAATAAGAGATTATTTGGTTAGACTACATTACATCTCTTATTCTAATTCATAATATCTTTTATCTCATACTAAAACTTATCAGGGTCTCTGTAAAAAAAATCTACCTAAATAAAGCATTATGTGGCTGGAAGGGATTTTATGTTTACATGAATAATAAAAGAAACATGTAGAATTTGGTGCAATTTACAGGTATTACTTCACTTCCAATAGTAGGGCAGAATGCTAAAAAAAAAAACTAGTATTTTTTTTTTCTTAAAAATACCATTTCCTTTTTTTTTTTTTTTTATAAATACATGATTTAAAGGTCATTTTAAATGGTTGCAATTACTCATCTACAAGTATAATTTTAGGCCTAGAAATTCTAAAATTTTCTTATTGATAATGAACAATACATCAATCCTTACAAAATGTTTATCATTTTCCTTGAAACTTTCACCATTTTTATTTCTTTACATTTGAAGTCGTTTTCAAACCAACTAAACTATTTCTACAATTATGTCATATGATCAAACAGTGCCTTTAAGCAGGTGATACTCACCCTTTACTACAAGGCGCAACAGACTTCATCAGACCTGCTGTACGGCAAGGGTGGAGCTGAAAGAAAGGCCTCCCGAGTAAAGGATGCTCCTGTTAAATAAGAGAAAAGAAATGTTTTTACCATTATGGTGATTTGGGACAGTACTGAAATATTTGATAATGATAATAATGTTCAATCTATATGTGACACTCCACCACAAAACGACCAATAAGTCGCAATGAGAGTTTTAGAGTAAACAGCTGAAAAAGGTGGTTCGGGGTGGAAATTTTGATTTTAGGTTTTTTATATTTTCTGAAAGTTCATTTATTAATCTACCATCTGACAAAATTTCAGGGTAAAATACCATGTTGAAATATGTTTTTACTCTCATTCAAAATTACCATGTTTTCCTGGACATTCAAGCTTTGTGTGTCAACTTGCTGGGATTGTACTTCACATCGCTTTTCTGGTATAGCTTAAAAACTATGTATTGTCTTATATTCAAAATCTAAAGAAAGAAAGAAATATATCTATTCTGAATGTATGGAAAGTTTCAACCCCAAAAAGTTAGTACTTCACAGTGTATGCTATGGAATTTTGACTCAACCTTTTGTGCGACAAACAATAGGACACAGATTAGGCGCTCTTAAATAGTCACTCTTCTTTAGAGCCTGTTTTCTCTATTGTTTTGGTCATTAGCCTGTCTGACACATTGACATTCGCATTGTAATTTACAAGGCTTCGCTTATCCATACAAGACAAGTTATATATCATTTTAAAGCTTAGAATCTAAGCTTTCAAACTGTGTTGAAATTTAGAAAACCCAAATTTCCGACTTATTGGTCGTTTTGTGGTGGAGGGTCACATATAGAACATAATAATCAATAACCAATTCTCTATGCACATTTTGTATATAGAATCGGTTCACCTATACAATGTAAATAAAATGCTGTCGGAAGAAAAAGTAAGTCTTCAGACTTCTTGCTGGGCACAATTCAACTTTCCCCTACATAAATTTTTCCAAGTTTGGAGGGCAATATAAAAACAATTTTACATGTAAAAAAATCAACAAATAGCTGTGCTTAAAGGTAATGTTTGATTTTGGTAAGCCCTCAAAAACTTTTCGTCAGATTTATTGGATTTTTGTTGATAAATAGCAAGATACTAGCAATACAAAGATGCTGTGAAGATTTCACATCCTAAAGTGGCATATTAAACAAATGAGAGGCAAAAGATATTTTAGGTGCCGGGTCAGGGATATAAACTCCCAACAACTTCAGCGCGCACTACACACCTACACGCGTTCAAAACCTACACACAGTCACACACATGCTATCTCCGCGCGAAGCCTCGCGACTGTTGTGTGGGGAGCCGTCGGGGTGGAAAGGTCCTAGTGGAGGGCAGTATATGGCTGTGATCTAGTGTTCCTTACATTATATACGGTAAAATTCACCGGAAATCATTGATGGAATACCAAATGATCTCGTACAAACATCTTTTGATACATGGAGAACAACATGAGACTATGTTTAACATGTTTCTTTCCAATTTCCTTTTTGTTATCAAAACTGTACATGAGCTTTAATAAAAGTCCCTATTAAAGCATACTTACATGTACATGTACATTTGTGTGTTACAAGAGAAAGAACCGTAAAGTATACTTTGCTAATGTAATTCTATTTTGCTGCAGGTTTTTTTTTTTAATGCTGTTTACAGTGTCATGTATGAATGATCCACTGTAACGGTAATTGACCCTATCAGTAAATTAAAAGAGAATGAAACCCTGGGGAAAAATCAATTTTAATGAAAAGAGAGGACTGAAATTTTGATCAGTCTCAATTTACTTTCTATGGCGATCATCAAGTTGGCAATGTTGCTTCAAAATGGCAGGTTTAGTAATACAACTCTCAATATGTTTTGTACACAAAATTTCATATTTTCTCCATTATCTTTAAAGATGCTGCTTGTCACATATGTTGTGTCACATAATTTTCACATGATATATCTTGAGCTAAGAAGGAGACTAGCTGCACCTTGAGAGACAATGAGGAAAATATGAAATTTTGTATACAAAACATACGGCGAGTTGTACTAAACCTGTCACTTTGAACCAACATTGCCAATTTGAGGATCGCCACAGAAAGTAAATTGAGACTTTTCAAACTTTCATAACTTTCTCATTTCGTAACTGATTTTGATGGAACTTTTTAAAAATTGCTTCTCTCTATCCTCTCTTGTCATTAAAATTATTTTTTCCCCAGGGTTTCATTCTCCTTTAATTAAAAAGGCTTGATATAAATTACATGTACCTGTTGGGTGATGAATGTCCATCTCTGGTGCCTCAGCCTTTCTTGGTATGACCCTGGTACAAGCCTCCAAACCTCCTCCAAGGTAAGCAGTTTACCATCTGCAGAATAAAGTGGGATAATAGCTCAGTACAAATTGACAGAAAACAAAGAGTTTTTTTCTAAGATGGTTCTAATCCTCAAATCTAACCACAAAAAATCTAAAATACTGAACTCAGGCCAAATGGGCTGCTTTATATATTTTTTGTTATTTGCCAAAAAAAGAAAACTTTGTCTCAGCAGCTCTATCAAGGAAGAAAATATATTATCTCTCAAAGGGCCATTCTTTGTAAAGTGAAACAAACGGTCACACACCTGACCATCCAATTTTGTCTTATTGCTGGAATATCAGATTATATATATATATTTTTTTTTTTAAATCACCAGTTTCTTACATGAAAAGATTTCCCTTTCTTTGACAAGATAGAGTAATTTCCCAACCATAATATTTTACAGAAACATTTACAAACACCCTTTCTTTAGTGGTCACACATGTGACCAACACAATTTTCACCTCTAAAAGAAAAGAAGGTTCACCGATTTATGAAAAAATGCTTTCAAACTGTTCAGAGCATTCCTACCACACAACAATGAAAAATGGCAACTTGAACTCCAGGGGAAATAGGAGAAAAGTATGTTTGAATACCAAAAAGTAAGACCCATTTTCGTGTGAGGTCACACATGTGACCAATCTAATTTTGACCTCTGAAAGAAAATGGTGTACTCTCATTTAAAATAATTACCCTCCATCTGTTTGCAGTAAGATTGTTATTCAAATATTAATCCAAAATTAGAGACTTCTACTACAAGACAAATACTGAAAAATTAGGTGTAAATGAACTATTTTTTCAAGGTTTTGGTCACACACGTGACTGAGAATGGCCCCAAAGCATAATTATTTCATATTTTGCTGTCAAAAGAGGCTTAAGAACTGTAAACATGAACCCAGTCCAAATTGGCCCTAAATCAACTAAAACAACTTTTGTCTTTTAATTTTTTTCCAAAAAAAACAATGACCTTTTGGCCTGTAAGAAAAAAATCATATTCTCCTACAAAGCTCCAATATTTCGTATTTTCAGGACTAGTGGAACTGAGGATATTTTAATTCCTGACCGATCTAAAAACATGAACTCAGGCCTAATGGGCTTGATCACACAACATTTGTTTCACTGGAATTAGGATTGCAAGAAACGGTGACCTCAGCATTCGTAACTTGAAAAAAAAAAAAAAAATTCTGACAAATCTTTTATATCTCATATTTTGTTGCAAACTGACATCATTCCTATTATCGTCCCATCTGAAAGCATGAATTCTGCAAATATGGCGTGTAACAAACAATTTTTCTTTAAATTTAAAGATGACCCTGGCCCTTGCGGCTTTTAAAAGAATATATTTTCTGACAAAGCAAACATATTTCATATATTTTAATAAACCAAGTAATTTGATTTCTGGAAATATGGGTGTAACAAAATAAAAATTTTGTTTTTTGCAAAAAAGATGACCTTGGCCCTTGCAGCTTTTTGTAAAAAAATCATATTTGGTAAAACTCCAATATTTCATATTTCGTACAAACCAAGGCTATTTTTATTCCTGGGCCGATCTAAAAACATGAACTGGCCAAATGGACAACATCGAACAAAATTTGTCTTTGGTGAAAATATAGTGACCTGGCGGCTTTTTTCAGAAAATTCATGGTTTCTGACAGAGCATTCAGATTTCATATTTTCGCACAAATCAAGGATACTTGGATTTTGAGCTGGACTGAACAGATATTGTATTTTGCAATAAAAAGATGACCCCCGCCCTTACAGCTTTTTCCAAATAATCATATTAAATTCATATACTCAACATTTGGTCACAAAATGAGGCTCTTTCCATTCCACCACATATAAAAGCATGATATCTAGCTATGTTGGCTTCAATGAGCAGATTTCATTTTTTGCAATAAACGATAACCCTGGCCCTTTTCGCTTAAAAAAAAAAAAAAAATCACATCAAATTCATATTCCACATTTTGTCTTAAAATAAGGCTCTTTCCATTACACCCCATCCAAAAAATTGAACTCTAGTCAATGGGCTTCATTGAACATACATGTACTGTATATATATATTTCATGAATACGAATCTACAACTAATAGGCTTTCAGAAAATGCAAATTAATTTGGGGGTTTCCATGAGTTCTGACGGCGGATTCTATATGGGCATGTTTTTACCGCTTTTTACATTATATTGCCCATTGATGCATGTACGAATTTGAAAGTCTGACGCGCATGTGGCATTATGGAATGTCGAGAATGACTATAAATAGTTGGAAATTGTCAAGAATAGTGTCAGGAATACAAACCATGTGAAAACACGGCATTTTTACATTCTGTACGCGCTGTAAGCTTTAAATGGCATGAACCCTACTCTCATCTGATTAAAAAGTGATTTTGAGCATTTTAAAATTTTGACGCGCGCGTACGTGCGCGTCATGATGCGCGTGCAGATCTTATTAACATTATATGTTGAACCTTGACCTGAAGTTCATGTGTGTCAAATATGGTTCATTTTTGATGACTCGTAATGAAGATATGATCGATAATGTGATTTCACAAAATGGCGCCTGGATGACGTCACGATGACCTGATGACCTTGAAAAAATGTCTGGCACTTGACCTTGATAGTCCTGATGACTGACTGAAATTTGATGAAATTGAGTGAGCCGATTTTGAGTAATCATGCCCACAAAAAAGTGGGAGAAAAATTAAAATTCTGATGAAATTAGAAGGTGATCTGTCTACGACAGACCACTTAATAACTAATTCCATGTCATACTTTGCACAATTGGTTTTGCATTCCATCTCTGTAAGGTCTTTGAGCCTGGTAATCAGAATTACAGGAAGATTTATGCAGTTTTTTTCCTCATTGCCAATTCTAATCTATCCTTTGACATGTTTGACTTATAGGCTCATGAAAGAAATCCTGTTCAGGGTTATGGTGGTGTCACACCTTGGCGTTTTAGCCAGCGTATGCCCGACGTATGAGGAATTTGGCGAATACGCTGGCGTACGTCGAATACGTTACGGGTAAGTTTTGCATACGTTAAGAGCACGCTAAAACACGCTGGTATACGTCGTCATACGGCGAGGTCGTCGAAAAATTTTGTGACGTATGCCAGCGTATGGCTCATACGTCCCGCATACGCGGGCCATAAGTTGTAGGTAAGTTACGCGATCGTTGACACACGTTCACACACGTTACTCGTAAGTTACTCATAAGTCGAAATACGTCGAGATATAGTCTAGCGTACCCCAAAACTTACTTCTAACCTATGAGTAACGTGCTTTGAACGTATGTGTAACTTAACTCCAACGTATATTGACGTATGAAGACGTATTTGACGTGCTCCGGACGATCACAAAACTTACTGAACGTGTTTCTAACTTACAGCTACCGTATAATGGCGTACTGACAAAGTTTAGAGGAATTGGTATATAAAAATGGGGTTCACAGGAGGAACCCATCAGAACTCATGAAGACTCCATGGTGAACAGATGCCCATGCCATTCGAGAGATGGAGGATCCGGAAAGACTGAGACGAGAATACCTACTAGCTGTCCTCCAATATCAGCATGACCTCATCGACTTGACACTGTACCAGTTGCGTGCCAATAGAGCCAGGAGAAGAAGAGGTGAACGGAGGAGAAGGAAGTGGATTAGACCTTGGATTGGGAGGCGACGGCAGTTTGGCATGTATGACCAGCTTCTGGTGGAACTTCGTAACAAGGACCATGCATCCTTCACCAACTTCATGCGTATGCAACCAGCAATGTTCGATGAGCTGCTGGCCAGAGTGGGTCCAAGGATAACCAAGGAGTACACCTTCTACAGGGATCCGCTTGAGCCTGGCATGAAGCTGGCCCTGACTTTGTGTCACCTTGCCTCAGGGAACAAGTATGCCTCGATGAAGTTCGGATGGAGGCTCCCTCACAACACCCAATCCCTAGTGGTCAGAGAAGTCTGTCAAGCCATTATTGATGAATACGTGGATGAGGTGCTGGTTTGCCCAAGTACTCCTGATGGTTGGCGCGCCATAGCTGACAAGTTCTTCCAAAGATGAAACTTTCCCCATACATGTGGGGCACTTGATGGGAAGCACTGAGCCGGTGCCTTGTGTCTCCACATGTGGGGAGGTGGCTGGTACATCTCCGACGCCGTGGGGGTGTGGGTAGCTGGTGCTGAATTGGGTCGCACGGAAGCAGGAACAGAAGAGGTGGGGACTCTGGGAGGTTCTTCCTCATCACTCTCCTCGTCCATCAGCTCACTGAGGATGGTGTTGATGCTTGACCGTGCCTTCCGGAACTTGCGCTTGGACATGCTGACCAGGCTGTCACGCACGTAGTTGGCGAAGGCTGCATTGGCTGTAATGGGCTGAGGCTGTGCGAGGCCTTTGAGGAGCTCCCCCGACTCGTGAACCCTCTTCTGGAGTGACTGTAGCAACTGGTCATCTTCCTGGCAACGCTTGCCCTTGCGCTGTGAGGATGAGAAGGGGAAAGTGCAGGGCGTGCTTTCATCATCAACCATGATGTCTGCACAGGCAGCCTCGGCAGCCTCGAGGTCCCCGCTGTGTGCTGCAATGGCTGCCTTCACCTGCAAATATGATTAATAAAATACAAGGCATAAATTCAAGGCATATTTGATGATTTGTAATCACAATGAAACTAATATAAATAAATATCAATATTTGTTTATACTTACACTGTTGACTGGCTCAGCATTATGTCGGACCACAGGCTTGAGGAAGCCGAAGTTTGTCTTCACCCACTGCTCCCTCTCTGTCAGTTCCGGGGCGCCGTCACCGCTCTTCTTTTTGTCGAGACGGGTGTGGGTGTCTCGCAGGGACTTGAACCACCCTTGAAGGTGCTCAACAGTCTTCCCCATGCCCTTGGCTTGCTCCTCCCAGAGCTTTGCCTTCTTGTCCACCCTTCTGTAGTCAGTCTTCTTGATGTCCCAGATCATGGCGTTTTCTCGAAGGAATTCGCACATGAGCTGCTCCTCTTGGACATCAAGACAAAACTGTGTCTTCTTGGCCCTCTTCTTCTTGGTAAAGGTTGACTGAGATGAGTTGGAGGTCACGGAGGCAGCTACTGATGCCACTGACGATTCCCGAGAAGCGTTGGAACCTGCATCATCTCCATCAGAGGGTGAGCGTGAGGGTGAGGGTGAGGATGTGAGTGATGGTGAGGGATCCTCCTTGCGTTCACGTCCACGCCCCCGCCCACGGCCAGGGGACTTCTTGGCAGCGTTCTTCGAAGTTTTCTTCGGCATGGCGGTGGTGTTGATACGGTGATGTATAGTGCGGTTATGATTTGAATAGTCGAGCGGCAGCCTTTTTATAGGCTACGACACGTGATCGTCAGCGATACGCTGCCGCGCGCTATGCGTAAGTTAGGCTATCGTTGGGCATAAGTTGTGTACGCCGGCAATACGCTAAGCATTCGTTGGAATACGTTACTTATAAGTTAACGAAGCGTTCTATATAAGTTACTAATACGTTATGTATACGTCCAACTCGTTATGAATACGCTAAGTATACGCCCAGAGTTGAAAAAAAAAATCAAAGTTCAGCGTATGCCGACGTTTTAGAGAAATTTTGATACGTTGGGCATACGCTGGCTAAAACGCCAAGGTGTGACACCACCATTAGGAAACAAACTTTTTACCTGACCTGCAGCATAGACAAATTTTCGTCAAATCTCCACAATCCGGAAGCCCTTTTTTTCAGAAAAGATATTGTTACAATTAGACAATAGAATAAGAGAAAGTTTAATGGAACAAAAATTGTCCATGTCTTTGCTTTAATTTGCATTTATTTATTTATTCATTTACTTTAATTTTAGTTTATTTCATTTATTTATTATTATTTTTTTGTATCAGTGCTTCTGGTAGTATAACTGCAACTAGTATACTGCGTGGAATTATACAGAATCATAAGAATGATTTTTAATGTTCTCTGCATGTATCTTCATCTCCTGCTTTCAATATCAAACAGGGAAAACAGTTCAGATATACACTGAGCTCTTCAGACAGCTGAAAAACAAGGCAGCTGAGCTTCAGCTTGCTTTGAACCCTCAGAAGATAGTGACAAATTTTGAGTCTGGAATAAAGAGGGCTGTCATGGCAGAATTCCCCCAGGTATTCTCACCCATTCACAATATGCTTAATTTATATTTCTTTAAAAAAAAAAAAAAAAAAAAGTTAGGTCTGTTTCCTTTTTTTGGGGGGGGGGATTTCAAGGTGTCACTATGCTCACATATATTTCCTTGAGACTTAAAATATGTTTTGGCCTTAGAGAGATGTGCTAGACTCATTTTTTGACAATGGCGCAAAGTGTATAGCTATAGTAAAGGCATATTATGGCAAAAAACACAACAAAAAAAACTTCAGCATTTTCCATGTCAGAAAAGAAAGAAATAATGCCCCAAGATTATTGATTTTTGTCTTAATACATGAAGTTTTTAACATTGATGTGGTTCAGGCAAGTCACAAGCTGGCAAACTGTCTGGCATAAATACTATTCACAGGCATAAAGCCAGGCATGCATAGTTAACCAAACACAATGGTGAGCCCATTTGCTGCATTTCCTTGTTCATTACTTGTCTGCATTTGAAAATGACAGTATTTTACTTAAGTAGTGTAGAAGCAAATTCTCTCACAGAAAATGAATGGGCTGGGTGTCATTTTTAAAATTATTATTATTCATAAAAATCAAAACTATGATCTGTAAGACCATTTAAAATAATGTCTGACATGGGAAAATATAGAAAATGCACCCTGCTGCTTTGGGAAGTTATATATGCTATACGGTGGGTACATTTCATGTATTGCTGATCATTTTCTTTTAAATCGGGTTTATTTTAGGCAACCCATAAAGGATGCTGATGGCAACGGCTTTCTTACCACTTGGAGAAGTTGTTGGTGCTGTCAATGCTGTACAGCTTCAGGCACCAGTTGTTGCACACATTGATGACTTTAACCCTTTCAGGACAGGAATTATTTCAGGGCTAAATTGATCACATTTTGATCTTCAAATTGGCAACACTAATATTTCTCTTTTAGTGCTACATGGTTCTAACAAAATGTAATGTCTTGTAAAACAATATACATCATTAGTAACTTAGTCGAAAGTTGAAAAAAAAATTGCCAATTTTGATAAGAACAGTGATTTTGAACCTCTCAATATGTTGCCAATTTAAGGATTTTGAAGCTTATTCTCCTTTTTAAAATTTCTGGCATTAAATATGGTCATGCAACAAAAATGGACATAGTGTGTGCAGAAATTTTTGCTCTTTCTACTCATGCATCTGGTATATTTTTTAGGGCTCTGAATCAGAAGTTATTCAGCCAAACCACAATTTGTGGTCAAGTGTCCTGAAAGGGTTAACAATTACTTCAACAGTAAGGTCTCACCTACCTAGCAACTGTTTTTGTAAAGTCATGGAAAACCATTTTTTCATATTTCATTTGCCATAGTCAAACTTTAAAAATTGCTACTTTTTAAAGTTTGCAAGGTTTATGTTGTAACTTGAACCCCTAACTGCTAAGGATTAAAAAAAAAAAATCAATTCTAATTTTGTTTCTAGCGTCCACCATGTATATATTTTTTTTAATGATAACATCAGTAGTTTATTTTTTATCTTTTACTTCTCTTTCATAAGGAACATGGATTGCTGGCCAGTTCCCTATAGAGATGTGGAACATTCATCAGGAGGAACGCAGGACAAATATGGACACAGAAGGCTGGCATAATGCCTTCATGAGGATGGTGGCCAAACACCAACATTTGGGAGTTCATCAATGCTCTGAAAAAAGAGCAGGCATCGGTTAGGGCAACAAAGCTTCAGATTGAAGTTGGGCATGTTGTAAGAGTAAGGCAACCCAAGTATGTGAGGCTTAATGAAAGGCTCCAATGTCTCACTGCTAGCTATCTGCATGGAGAAATCCCACTGATGCACTTCCTCCAGAGCATCTCACATACTATTACAGGCCCTGTGTGAGAACAGTCCATTAGGTTAATACTACATGTAAATGAGCAATATTTTTATAGCTCGGATCATTTACAGTCTATACTCACTGTCTATTGCTCAAACTTGTCTACCTGATGGTTGACTAATTGATAATATACATGTAAGCAAGAACAAGGAAACTGAATTTTCTTTTTTCCTCAGGAAACAAATTCTTCAAGCAAATCTGATTTTCTTTTTTTTTTGTGTGTGTACACACTTTATATTCCGATTTGACTGCTGTTGGACTGATTTGGCTGCTGTATTTTACTTTCACAAAATTCTTGTGAGTCTTCTTTGAGACATAATAGTCATACAGTGGATATGGACACATTATCTGCCACTTTACAGCCCATTATATTACGCAGGTGGTAGTCAAGTGAGATGGACTTCTTCATCGTAAAAGTATACGTTTTGAGTGGTTTTATCTGAAATTCCTGTAATATTCATGGAAAATGCTTTTGTTTGTCATGAGAAAAAAGAACCAATCTGAATCCTGGTAGACGCACCTTACATTGATTTAAATAAATATAAAAAAGAAAAAAGAAAGAAACATTGATAAAAATGCATTGAAAGTCGTGATTTCGAGACATATTTACCATTATTCTTAATTGTTCCTGTTATCATTGCTACCATTATCACATATGTATCAATGTTATCATTTTTATTACTATTATTATCATCATCATCACCATCATTTTTAGTGTTATTATAACCATTATTATTATTGTTGTCATCCATTACTATTGATTCATTTTTTTATTTAACTCACTTTTATTGAAGACAATTACAGTTTCAAAGCTATTGCACATCCAGGATAATTGTAAATCATGGTTACTTATAGATGAAGATAATCCTATATTGTGTATAAGAAAATGAACAATTTTACAAATAATGCAGTTTTGTAATGGTTTGAAAAGGTAAAGTGGACATTATTGTTATTCTATATGATACGCAAATTGAAATGGAGATTCTATGGTATACATCATATGCGAATCACAGATTATATAAATTCAATACGAGTTAACTTCAACTTCACAGTGCACATAAAAGAAGCAGAAGACCAGTATGTGATGGTTAATTGTCTACAATCCTACTGAGCAGTTATGTAGGTGAGGGGCTTCTGGAGAATGGGAAAAGAAACTGATTCAACTTCAACCTTGTTGTGTGTGTGTGGAGTAACCTTAGAACTTCAGCATTTGCTGAACATGTCCAGGTTTTCGCCAGGCAGCCAGAGAAACTCAGTAAAGAGATGCCTCACTTTGTTTGCATCTATTTGTTTTAATTTGTTTTGTTATGCATTTGTATAGTACCGGTATATCTTGTTTTCCTTGCCATCCTTTTTTGAGAGTTATTATCCTAAATGGTATTCACACCTTGACTTCCCAGGTAATTTCTCATGTGAAACGATGTTAGTTAATGTACAATGTCATGAGACATGCTTGCATAAAATTATTCCTGTTATTTGGTGTATATTGCCTTTGTTCATCTTGAAAGAGTATTTATATATTTAACAATCTTTTCATAAGAAGTTTACTAGTGTTTCAGTTACAATGTATTTCTTTGCTAGTATGGAAGATCATGGAAGAATTAAGTCTGATTCAGTTAGATTTTTGGCACTGTATTGATATGATGATATGGCCAGAGTGGTCAGCTTAATTCATCTGTAAGAATCCCTAGGGTTTGGGGCAACAAAAACTTTTTAACATAATTTCAGAAGTAACACTGTTTACTGCACCACGCTGATTCAAACTTGTATTGCATTGCCAATCGGAATATGTTTATTAGGGTGTAGATCATGTATTTGATTTAACAAAAGGTGTTGAAACATAAAAAATATAATCTCAATTACAACTTGCAAATTAAAGACCAATTTATGAAGCAGTGATTTCTATGCCTAATTTAGTCAATGAAATGTGTAAAGTTTTAATAAGCAGACTACTTTTTAATATTAACCTACTCTTGCCTTTGATATATACTGGTGCTCACATGCTCAGATTTAAAAAAAACTTTTAAATTCTTTTAGTGCCATCATTCTCCAAGTATGAATCAAGATGTCTTTCACTTTTCTTGCTGGTTTTCCATTAAAGTGTTATCCACAAATTATGGGATATTTTTATGGAGAGAATAGTATTCATGCCAAAGAGTTAACATCTTATGTCATAAAAGTATTGTGGCAATATACTTGTGTGTGTTATAACAAAGAAATAACAAACCTTTTTTGTTACATGAGCTATACAAAGTTTATTAAAGTTTACTGAGTGTTTATCATGGTTTTATACATCTCTTGGTTCAATGTGATCATTTTGTTTTATTGCCTCAAGTGGTGTGTGATATATGCCTTTTAATTTAGCACTTCATATTCTCTGTAGCACCATACTCTCAATGACGATACATTGTATCGTCATTGAGAGTGTATAGTACTGACGGTATCCGGACACCTACCCCCTTTAGGGTATCCACTCTAAAAGGGTACTTGTCTTAGAGGGTGGTTGTCCTAAGGAGTAGTTGTGTGGGGTAGTTGTCCGGGGGTCCTTGTTCTAGAGCAGGGGTTCTCAAAGTACGGCCCGCGAGACTCAGCTGTTTTTTTTCTCTTTTTAATCATTTTTTTTATCACAATGTGAAACATGCCTCAATACGATTACATTGTGTTTACTTTGACTTTACAGTGTGAGTGGGATCATGTGACTTTCTGGACAAAGATGATTCCGGCAGCATCATTTCCTACATTGCACAAATTGTCTATCGCTGTGCTCACCATGTTTGGCTCTACATACAGGTGCGAAAGTGCATTTTCCACAATGAACATTCTAAAGAACTCATACCGTAGCACGTTGACCAGTGAAAATTTGCACCAGTGCCTTCGTCTGGAAATCACTCCTTTTGTGCCAAGGTTTAAGCAACTTGTTGCCGACAAACAGTGCCACTTTTCCCACAAAAAGTGAGGAGAAACTTTACCAGAGTCTTCAACAGGCCTGGTCTACAACTCTACTTTGACTACAAAAGTTACTAATATTACAATACATTATCTGTCTCCTCAGTTCCAGGTATGCAATAAAACTAACATAGGTATAATAATGATTAATATCCCTTAAAAAAGTACAACAATTTTTTATTATCACTATTGACTCCCGCTGCATTTTGAATTTTTCTCAAATATTGCCTGTTTTTCATATAAAACTGTTATAAATTTGTTGGATAAAATACTCCCCAAATAAGGCTCAGATTGAACCAGAGAGCATCTAAAACCCCTGAGCTTCCAGGGCCCTTAAGCGGGCCCTGGACCCCGGCCGCAAGGGACTTCACGCTCCGCGCACATTGGTTATTTTTAAAGTCTCCACTTCACTCTGCCCCTTTCAAGTTTCATTTGAGTCCCATCTGGCCCTTCAAGGAAAAAGTTTCAGAACCCCAGTTCTAGAGTGAGCTTGTTCTAGAGGGTAGTTAGCAGGGGGCAATCATCCTAGAGAGTAATTGTCATCCTGGGAGTAGTTGTCCCAGAGGGTGCTTGCCTTGGGGGTAGTTGTCCTAGATGGTGTTTATATCCTAGGGTGGTTATCCGGGGGAGGGAGGGGGGGGGTCAGGGGTCAAGGTGGTTGTCCAGGGGATAAGTGTCCTAGAACTGGTGCTGATATGATAATGCATGTGTATGTGTGTGTGTGTGTGGTTGAAGGGGATACATAACCAAGCAGGGGTGGTGATACATGGGGGGGGGGGGGGGAAGGCAGGGGGCAAGTGACCAAAAAAAAGGAGAAGAAGAGGAAACGAAAGGGTGGAACTATTATTATTATTATTATCATTATTATTATTATTATCTGTTCATCTAAAATGTAAATAAAGTCACTTATGGGCAGAGGGGGACACAATACATCCCTCACCTTTTCAGGCTCCCAAAAAGGGTTTCCTGCTACCCACAAAAATGCCGCCTTTCAGACTTGTTCACTGCCTGCATTTTTTTTCTTCTTCCTTCAAGGGCCATCTTCTTTTTTCGAGAAGTGCCCTGTCTTGCATCCCCCTATAATTAACCCCTCTTATATCAATCACACAACTGCTGTAAATCAGATTAATGATCCTGTTTCATTGTGTTTTTTTTTTCATAGCATTCTCCCCTTTGCCATAAAAGTTGTAATAGTGCAATTTTCATCTCCGTCAAGTTTCCTCATTCCATTTGGGCAGGTACCCCATTCGAAATCTGATAGGGATTGATCTTGATATAAGCAGCAGCAAGGTGAATAACTCTTTTAATGCACATTTTTGTAGATGACTTCTTTGAAGTTTCATTTTTCTTAAAGTTTCATTTCCCTGTCCTTTCTCAACTTGCTACTAAATGGCCAGAAGAATAAATAGTAATTAGACCAAATGGTCATTAGACTATATGAAAATTAGACCAAATGATAAGTAGCCCAAGTGGTTATTAGACTAAATGGAATTGGACAAAATGATAGGTAGACCATACGGTATAAGCCAAAGTAGGTGTAGCCCAAATGGATATTAGACTATGTGGCTTGTAGACAAAATGACTGTTAGACTATTTGGAAATAGACAAAGTGAAAAATAGCCGAAGTGAAAATTAGCCCAAATGGGTTTTAGACTAAATGGGATTAGCGAAACTGGGTATCAGACGAATTGATTATTAGGCCAAATGGAAATTAGACGAAATGGTAAGTAGACAAACTGGTTGAAGACAAAATAAAGTTAGACCACGTGGAGTTCGACGAACTGATAATTAGACCAAGTGGTGGTAGACCAAGCGGCAGTGTACCGTTCTGCTGCCACCGCAGCTTATATACTCATTTGAAAGCTATGAAGGCATTTATAATATGTTAATTCTCGATCTGAATTAGCTAATAAAATATCGGATGTCAGAAAATGCGTTAAAAGTATTATTTTCAGACACAAAGTTACGACTGAGGGTTAAGTCCGTCACACTTCCGCACTGAATATACTTGTGTGTATTGGGATGTTACAGACTGTGCCTGTATATATTGTCAGCATAGTGCATACTCATGGTATGAAAAAAAAGAAGTCTCATTCATACTCCGGGGGCCAGTCTCCCTGCGCTGTGATATGAATAAAAAGACACTCCCTGTGCTGTGATACAAATAAAAAAACGGGCCCTGCGCCGTGTGTGTGATACGAATAAAAAGATGCACCCATTGCATCGCGATGCCCGATATATCTTTACTATTATGCTCGTGTGTGTGCAGATTCTCAAGCTGAATGATTTTTGTCCATTTGAGGTGCAGTGAAATTTGCTTGCTCATTATAACGGGAATGATTAGCAGTCTTTTTCTTTGTTTTAGAGGCATGAGATTTAGCTTGTTATAGCAGATATCTCATTATAGCCGACCTCGCTATAAAGGTTTGTGCTGCCATAGAATTACATGCAAGTAAATTTGGGACTGTGACAATATGCTTGTTATAGCCATAACCTCGTTATGGCCAACCTCGTTATGTCAAGTTTTTCCTGTATATAAAAAAAATTTTTTTTGAAGAAAAATCATATTTTCTGACAAAGCATTCATATTTCATATTTTGTTGCAAACCGAGGCCACTTTGATTTCTGGCCCATCTAAACTTCCAGCATTGAAACCTGTGTGTACACATGTATGTGATGAACAAACTGTGGAAAGAAATACAGTATACATGTACGCACCTAATTTACATGCTGTGAAGTAGAGTACTGGAACATTGTAGCTTGCGCTGTGAACAATGTTATACTCAAATTGGCAACTTTCACTTCTGTACCCTTCAACTGCTGGTTCTACTGCCTGTAAGGAGTTCAATGATATTAAAGTTTTAAAAAATCTAAGGAAGTAAAACACTCATTTTAGGATCCTTCTAATTGTGGCAGTCAATCCCTCTCAATTAACTCTGATTTTAGGTCCAATATCATTTCAATGGATTAAAAAATCAGAAAAATAATGTAAATTTCACGGTTTTCTTCTCCACAAAGTGAAAATTTCAAAAACAAAAATGGGGTTTCCATGATTCTACGTTTTCAAATGGCAAGTTCTGCGAATTCCACCCGTTTTTCCGTGATCGCGGAAAATAATCGTCCCTAGCTATACATGTAACTATTTCTTATAACTTTATAACATTACCAGAACACCTGGTAAACACAGTTTGCCATCTACTCAATATAAATTCCTACATTACTTCTATCCTTAAGATAGAAATAAACCCTGTAAGAAAAATCTCACATCACCATGTGCTTATCCATGCTGAGAGGCAGCAAGTGGGCTTGCCTTTTAATTGAATGGTAAAAAATATACCTTATCAAAGTAAAGTGAGAAATTTAGAAAAACAATGCAACTAACTCTCCTACTTAGTCGCCTTGTTCATTCACATTTCATCCATCTAGAAAGACTAGTACAACCCCCCCCCCCCCCCACACCCACGGACAAAAGTGCCCTCTCAATGCCTGGACCCACACTATGTGCCTTTGCCACTACAAATCAATACCTACCACATGATGATCGGGTTCCTCTACTAGTATTTGGAGCACATCATCTCTTGAATCCTGAGTGACTCCTGTTCCATGACAGTCGCCATCCGTGGCTTCAAGGGGCATCGGTAGCTGACGTGTGACATTCCTTTTGATCAGATACTGGACTTCATCAGAGCCAACCTAGATGTGAAAAATGGATGCATCGTATGTCAGTCGAGGGGAAGGCTTGAAAGTCTATAGAGTCTACTCACCTTAAAGGTTAATCCAACCAGGGAAATGTTCTCTATACTGAAAGTCCCAGGTATGTACCATACATGTATGTGACCAAGTATCATGGAACTGTATTACAGAATTATGAACATAAATTGACATAAAAATATTTTGATATCTTGATACAGTCATAAGACATACAAAAATCCTACATATAAATGAACACAAATAGTCAGTTATGTACATGCATGAGACAAAATAGCTTGGACTTGCCATACATGTACACGTATAACATTTCCCTGATTTAACCACCCTGAAAAACAAGGAACAAGTTGAAATTGTGTGGAAGTAGACAAAACAGAGGAACAGGATAGTGAAAGAAATTGGACAAATAATAAGAGCATCATAAATTTAAAAAAAAACTAAGATCACAAAATCAATATGAATCCTGCCATCACTTGACTTGGTGTATTTCAGAACAACTCTCCCATACATGTACACAGGGGCAGATCCAGGATTTTGTAAAAGAGGGGGGCACGATGCCATATAAGTATGCAATAAAGGGGGCTTTAAAAAAAAATTTGTACTTAAAGGAAACCAAAACCCAAGGAGAGAATCAATGTTATTGGAAAGTGAGAATTCAGAGAAGCACTTTACAAAAAATTTCATTAAAATTGGTTAAAAAATGAGAGAGTTATGGAAGTTTGAAAAGTCTCGTGTTACTTTCTATGGGGATCCTCAAATTGGCAAAATTGCTTCAAAATGGATGATTTTGTGAACAACTCTCCATTTGTTTTGTACACAGATTTTCAGATTTTCCCCATTATCTTTCAAGGGCAGTTAATCTCCTTCTGAGCTCAACATATATAATGGGAAAATGTATTTTACACCACATATGTCGAGTTCAGGAGGAGACAAGGAGCACCCTGAGAGATAATGGGGAAAATCTGAAAATCTGTGTACAAAACAAATGGAGAGTTGTTCACAAAATCAGCCATTTTGAAGCAATTTTGCCAATTTGAGGATCCCCATAGAAAGTAAAACAAGACTTTTCAAACTTCCATAACTCTCTCATTTTTTAACCAATTTTAATGAAACTTTTTGTAAAGTGCTTCTCTGAATTTTCACTTTTCAATAACATTGATTCTCTCCTTGGGTTTTGGTTTCCTTTAAGGTACATGTATGCCAGTTGGGTTTCAAAGGGGGGGGGGCACCAGCTAGTTTCCTCCCTATGTACATGTAGATGCACCACTGCACGTACACACTAGTAAAATATAATGAATTTCCATTGTTTCCCCTCAAATTTTTCGCAGCACTGTAAGGGCTGTACCCAAGATATGTTATGGATGGCATGTTCGTTAAGGACCTTTGATGTAAAAAAAAAAACAAAAAACAAAGTGGTCCTGCTTGGCAATGAAATTTAGAAAATAAAATTTCTACCATTCTGTGGGTAAGAGCAAAAGAGAGTATTGTCCAACAGAACATCACAGACGACATTATGGAATTGCCAAAGTTCTTTTGCATGTATTTTATCATCCTTCATTCAAAAATACACACATGTATCCAAACCTCTGTTCTGCTTTTATTCTGAGCAACTTGCTGTCAATGTTGGATTGTCCTTAAAGATAAAGTTTAGTTCTACTCATGCAATTCCATTCTCAAAGAAACTGTCTAGAAGCAATTTAAAAAAAGGATGATTTATGTTGTACATAAAACTTGGTGCACACTGTGAGGTTTTGGAATCATCAATATCATAGGAAATTACTAAATCTTGCTGAAAAGTAGCATGCAAGTTAGTTGCAAACAGAAATTTGTGTATGGGTTTCCACACTCATGTGGGATGACAGTTTGGTCCAAACTTTTCAGCTACCTGGACATTCTTCCAAATTATAAAACAAAACACGTGGTCTAATCTGCCCAAGGATGTGAATACTGTTGATCACATCAGAACTTGTCTAGCCTGGCTTTAAAAGAGTTTACAGCTGTTGCAGTGACAACCTCAGTTGGTAGGGAGTTCCAGCCACTCATCACTCTAATTCCGAAAGCATTCGCTCTCACATCCAATCTGCTCCTCTTCTGGAATAGCTTGAATGGGTGACCTCATGGTGCCTCAACAGTGACAGCTAGCTGAGAAGAAAATATATCCTTATTCACCTTTTCAATACCATGGATTATCTTATAAGTCTAGATTATAATATGATGTGCAACAAAACCAATTCCATTTGTGGCTACCTTAAACTATGGGAGCAGACTTTGAGCATTAAAGCTGCCATCTCTCCAGTACAGAATGAAGAGAGGCGATAATATCTCCTCTCTTCATTCTGTACTAGAGAGATGGCAGCTTTAATGCTCGAAGTCTGCTGCCATAGTTTAAGGTAGCCACAGATGAAATTAGCTTTGTTGCACGTCTCTGAACCTTTCCAATTTCCTTGAGGTCTGATATGTATCTTGAGTGCCACACTGCATTTCCGTATTCAAGGATTGGTCTTAAAAGAGCCATGTGTAATCTGGTGGTGGTGACTGTATCCTTGTAGATAAAGATATGTTTAATTACAGTAATACAGCTGTTTTTTAGGACTGCAGAGGCAACATAGGCCTGAAACTTGAGCTCAGCATCCATGATGACCCCGAGGCCCCAGGTCCTGTTCTTGTAAGACTTCTTGCAAGGCAGTGAGATTGTATGGATGATGCAAGCTGTTTTTAATGACATTTAAGAATTAGCATTTAGCCACATTGAACCGGAGTTGCAATTTCTCAGACCATTTTATCAACATGTCTAAGTCACCTTGGATGATATCGCAATTAGCATTAGTTCTTATATCTCTGAAGATCTTTGTCTTCTGTTGTATTCCACCCCTGACACTACTCCATTTCAAGAACTTTCCATTTACCTTGACCCTCTGCCTGCGACCTGTTAGGAAGGCACGAAACCACTCCTCGAGCTTGCCAGCGATTGCATATGCCTTGTGTTTGCTCAATAGCCATTGGTGAGGCACAGAATAAAAAGCTTTACCGAAGTCTAGATACTGTATAGTGAATCAACATCACTTCCACTATCTAGGGAGGATGTCCAGAGCTTCATTACTTCCACTAAGTGTGTCACACATGAACGACCAGGAAAATATATCCATGCTGATCATCACATAGCATGTCATTCTCGCACAAATGCTTGAGCAAGAATGCAAGATCCTCTTATAACAGATTCCACAATCTTACTAATGACAGATGTAAGGCTGATTGGCCGATAGTTTTCAACAGCAATGCGGCTTCCTTTCTTATGCACTGCAGTGATGTTTGCATCTTTCCATGTTTGTGGTAGTGCTCCTTCAATGACAGATTTCCTGAAGATAATAGCCAGGGGAGTGCATTGCATCTGCAGTCCCCTTCAGAACTCTTGGGTGAAATCCATCAGGCCCAGCAGATTTTAAGCTCTTTATTAACTTCACCTTATTCTTAATAGAGTTAGAGTGATGTCAATAGAAGAGAGGTAAGCCTATCATGAAAAGTCATTTACAAGTAGATTTATAGATCATCATTCACCGCACCATTATCTTCACCATCTTTATCCTTACTATTGCCATCATCATTATCCTCATCATCCTCATGTTCATTTACATGTATATCAACTGTGAACACTATCATCATCATTAATATCATCATATTCATCACCATAAACATCATCCTCATAGTCATAATAATCACTATCATCACCACAGATACATGTACATTTGTAGTATGTTAGTTATCATTACCATCATCATCATCACCATCACCATCACCATCACCATCAAAGTAATCTGACAGTTTTTAAGATCCTCTGGCTCTAGAATCTACCGGTAGATCTAACAGTAACAGTTACATGTACATGTAATGTCAGATTATTCATTCACTTTTCACCATCATATAACTATTAATCATCACCAACATCGAAAACATCACCACTCATCGACTCTATCATCATGATCATCACTGCCCAAGGCAAGAAATTTCTGTTCTTAGAATTTGTCAAAATTCATTAAAAAATACAAGATTATATACATGTACTTTAGCATATTCATCTCTCACCTCTCTGTCCAGTGACACTGTCACCATTCATTGTCACTGATATGGTAGTGGATCCTATTTCCGAACAATTTTCAGAAAATCAACGATAGCAAATAAAATATCAAACGAATACATATCTGTCAAACTTAGATAATGAATGCTTAAAGTCCTACTGAAAAAGAAGTTGGTGGAATTTGAAAAAGACAACATAGATCTAATACGATATTCCCTTCCGAGCGAACCCCTTCCCGACGACGCGGCGTTTTGGTCCCTTGAAAAAGGTATTGTATTTTCGAACGTGTGAAACACCTATGGGAAAAAGACACAACCTACCCCGATTTGGAGCCAACGGGGTGACGACTGGGGGTGACCAGAGAGCAGTTCTTCAGATATTCCTTATGTTTTTTTGCCTCATTTTATGATCTTCTACCGTGTTCTTTGTTTCAATAGCGTGGAGAACATACGCGTAGTCCCACGTGTGTGAAAGCCATTTTATGCGCTTTAATAACTGTACGCGTTCGGAATACCATGCTGTTCGGAAATACAATCCTTGACTATACTGAATAAAGTGTCCATCATGTCCATCATTGGCGGCGGCGGCCCATTGGCCCCGTTGGCACAGTTTACCAGTGGCGCTAGCGGCACCCCTTTGGGACTTTATCTCTCTCAGCGCCACTGCTTATTGATTTTCAACAAATAGCGCCACGCCTTCTTGCTCGCAAGATAACCTCTTCATGTAGTAATAAATCACTATTTTGGTCTTTGGAAGGGAAAAAAAAAAATTACTTGTAAGACTTGACAGGCCTGTAATGATACAATGAACAGCTGATTTGGTGTGTAAATCTGCACTGCACACATCTTCAGTGTGTCCAACTCCAAGTATGTCTACATGTATGTAGTAGAGGTGTTGTGGATCAGTGGATAAGTCCCCGGACTTTGAACCACGAGGTCCGGGGTTCAAATCCCACCGCAGCACTAGCAAGACGTTAATCTACATTTGCCACTCTCCACCCAGGTGTTAAATGGGTACCCGGTAGGATGCGAAAGTTAATGTCGTTTGCTTAGCAATGTGAGCGCCACGGCCCATGGCTGGAATACTCCCCAGGGAGTGGAGAATGTGCATACATTGTGTGCGGGCAAGCCAGAATCCGATGACCGGGGTAATAATATATCTGTAAAGCGCTTAGAGACATCTCCGATGTATTAGGCGCTATATAAAAGTGGAATATTAATATTATTATTTATGAATGGATGTGATCGTGTGTGCTACCTCAAGTGAAGGGTTATTTTCCTTCCTCTCTTTCTCTTTCTGATCTCTAATCCCTCCTCTCTCTCCCAGTGACTGATAAGTGAGAACTACCATAAGTTTTGTCTGGACACTGTAATCTTTTGTTGATAATTTCATTGAAGATAAGGTCAGAGGTCTAGTACAAGTGTGCCCCTGAGAGAGAGAGAGAAAGAGGGGTAGGGGTTACCTCTAGGTAGTTTAGGAATTCAGACCATTCATTAGCCAACTACAACTAACAACTAATACAACTAACTGTAATGCTCTTTGAGCATCACAATTCATTATACCTTCCACTTCCTTTTATGAAAGTTACCACCTTTCCTATATATTCCTCATTTCCTAGTAGGTGACAGACTTTTGGATTTTTTGTCTTAAGTGCACTGTACATTCTATTTCTTTGTCTTGCGTATTTTGGGCATACTAATAAAAAGTGTTCATTTGTTTCTACTGTCTGGTATTCTTCACATAGTCAGTGTTGTGTTTTTTATTTAGATATTTATAGTAATTCAGATTACATTTACCAAGTCTAAATTGATGAATTAATCTTTCATCCTTTCAGTTAAATCCTTTAACTTTGAAAACAGAGTTTACATCTCTATTGATGCCATACAAATGTCTTCCTTTCTCATCGTTATCCCATAGGTTTTGCCACGTGGATTTGTAGTAAATTTCTGTTTCTCTCATAAACTCACTTTTACTTTGGTTTATTATGATATCTGTGTGTTGTTTCTTCGAAGCTTCTTTTGCCAACAAATCAGCTCGTTCATTTCCTGACAGGCCACAGTGGGCTGGTACCCATTCAAAATTTACTTCGATTCCAAATGAATTGATGGCCAATAACTTTTCGTATACCTCCACTACAATACTCAATTTTTTAACATTCTTAATGGCTTCTAGAGCTGAGACTGAATCCGTCAATATAACAACTGCGATTGGATGATATTCGTCTATCCATTCGAGTGCCATTAAAATAGCTACCAATTCTGCTCTCATGATGGAGATATCAGATGTTTTAAAACGTTTACTTATAAAATGCTGAGTTTTGGTATGTAAAAAGCTGCTCCCGTATACCCTTCTTGTTGTTTAGAAGCATCCGTATAGACTCTTAAACAGTGATTATATTTTTTTCTTATGATTTCTTTTGCTCCGGTCGACACTTGTCTCCAAGTCTGATCAACAGACTAGCACCACACGTTCTTCTCAGCTTGCCGAGGGCCCTCACATTAAAGGGAAATCCAACCTTAATAGGAAGTTGCTTTGAAAGAAAGAGGAAAAATCAGAAAAGAAGATTGGTGAAAGTTTGAACGAAATCGGACAAGCAATAAGAAAGTTATGAATTTTTGAAAGTTGTAATCATTATACACTGTATGCATATGGGAATTTCAAATTGGCAGAATAGGTAATGTCACTGTGATGTAGCTGTGGACAACTCCCCCATTCGCTCTAACACACAAAATGACTAAAATGTCACTTTTTTTCAAAATGTATTACTCAGTAGGATATTTTCGTTCATGAGGACCTATAACAATATGCTATCGCCAATATATTTTGAGTACTGCCCCCAGGGTAAAAGCGCCTCGAAGAAAACCGCAAATTAATGATATTTTTGTGTACAATAAATGGGAGAGTTGTCCACAAAAATGTCACAATTGACCACCAAATTGCCAATTTGAGATTTGCATAGATGTAGTGATCTCATTTTTCAAACATCCATAACTTTCTTAGTCCTTGTCCGATTTCTTTCAAACTTTCACCATCCTGTTTTTCTTATTTTTCTGCTTTCACACAAATCATCTTATTACCAAGGTTGGATTGCCCTTTAAGTTTAACCTTGCCACATGGGCTTGATGTTTAATAAAATTTGACAATGACTGATTGATGTTCAATGTTTTATAAAATTTGACACTGATGTTCAATGTCAAATTTTAGAAAACATCAAGCCCGTTTGGCTAGTTTTACTTTTAATTACTAAGTATAAAACAAAGAGTCAGATCTAACGTTAGCTAGTCAGGTATAAGTTTAACTTAATACTACTACAGTGCGTCCCAAAAAAAAGTTAACATCAGCGTCGGAAATACACGGGGGCGACGGGCGATTTCGCCCTCGTCGGCCCCCATATCGCCCCAATAAATGCTGGAAAACCCGTATTTGGGGGCGACCGTTTTCATATGAGTCGCCCCCATCAATGATTCGAAAGAAAATCACTATTATGCTCAAAAAGCAGCTAAATTCAACCTTTTATCGCGAATGTGTAGCATCGTGAGCGCTAGACCAAATGACAACAATTATACTATAGCCAGATATCGCATATTGACAGGGAAACTGAAGATAGACAGTAACTACTTTCATTCTATATCAGGGTTGTATAAATTCATCGACAGCTTCATTTCACTTAGTCTTTGCGCGACACCTTTTGTGAAAATTTCCTTTCCGAAACGCAATATCACTGTTACAATGATAGGTCTAAAATTACCATCATCCGTGTAATGAGACTATCACTAGATCTACGACCGGATATTATACACCACACAGAGAAATTGTCCCTTACCACATTAAGTCCGTAGTCACCTCAAAAAATCAATCTGTAAAGCCAAAGCCTGCCTAAAAAATACGGAATTAGTGCCATTTTTTCAAAGCACTCGGCGCTTAAGTCGGGTTGTGAGAAACAGAGTTAACGAAAACGCTCTACAAATCAAGAAATCGGTGTATTTATGACGGGGCTTTTTACTTATCGCGCGCGAGAACGATGCTCATCGAATGAGATGGTATCCACAAAAAACAAATTAGAAAAGAAAAATCGCCCGGAACTGTGCGCATTCACAGTGTATATGTACGTACGTACGTCCAAGCGGATTTAGAAGTATTTTGTGCGACTCGCACACAGTGCGAGAGAAAAAAAACACACACCAAGCCCGCCTTTTCGCGTAAAATAAACATCTCCGCGGGAAATACGCCTAATGACAGCAATTTCGGGTGAAACTGACGTATTGTTGAATTGACCTATTGTTGATTTATTCCTTCAAATTTTGAAGAAAAAAAAAAAAAATCTGATGGGGGGGGGGGGGTTGAAGTTAAGATTTTAAAAATCTATAGGTCTATTTCAAAATTAAATTGGGCAGTATGACGTAAAGTAAACCTGTGCATGAGGTACGATTAGTACCAATGTAACAAAAACAAAAAAAAACAAATTGATTACCAATCTGCACTTTCCATTAAAATAGTAGCCCCAATAACATAAGAAATAGCCCCATAAAATTCGAAAGTAGCCCCAAGGCAAAAAAAAAAGTAGCCCCTAAAAAAAAAAAATTATTTCCTAGGCTGGTTAACACTCAGAAAATGTCTCCCCAAATAAATATTACAAAACATTTGAAGCAAAATTTCATACCTGTGGATAGCTTAGGGTCTCTTCTTTTACATGACACCTAAAGATCTGGCGATATTTTACGCTCGAGTGAGCAAAGACCACTTTTGTGAAAAGGTGCAAAATCCAGACTTGACAAGAATTGGCCTTTTTTCTGGCTGGTATCAGCAAGTTGAGTGTCATGAAAAGGCTTATGAATATTCATATTTGATTAATAATAGATAATTTATTAAAGAAGATGTTCTGTTCTATGTATATATCCTTACGTATCTCATCAATATTTTCATGCTTCAGTGAGTAACTGAACTGAATTAACTGTTTTACTGAGTGTTTTGAAGTATTAGTTTTGGCAAGGTTTTAATCCAAGCTGGTTTTCTCAGTCAACCATAAAGTTTTGATGGGATATGTCAAGATATACAGGAAACATTCTTCCTAAATTGCCTTTTTATGATCAGAATATGAAAGTTTCTAAGCCTTTTCAAGACTCATAAAGGAAACCAAAACCCAAGGAGGGAATCAGTGTTATTGGAAAGTGAAAATTCAGAGAAGCACTTTACAAAAAGTTTCATTAAAATTGGTTAAAAAATGAGAGAGTTATGGAAGTTTGAAAAGTCTCGTTTTACTTTCTATGGGGATCCTCAAATTGGCAAAATTGCTTCAAAATGGCTGATTTTGTGAACAACTCTCCATTTGTTTTGTACACAGATTTTCAGATTTTCCCCATTATCTTTCAAGGTGCAGTTAATCTCCTTCTGAGCTCAACATATATAATGGGAAAATGTATTTTACACCACATATGTCGAGTTCAGGAGGAGACAAGGAGCACTTGTCATTTTTTTCCTGTCGTATTTTCCTACTATTTAGCTTTTATTAATCCTGATATGTGAATTCGAAAATCATGTTGGTGTCTCTATTAGATGTTTTAGGTGTCGTTTGATAGGAGAGATCCTAAGCTTTCCATAGCTATGAAAATTTCATGAACATATTTTGAAATTTTCATTTGGGGAGACTTTTTCCAGCCAGCCAGCACAAAATACCAATTCTTGTCAAGTCTGGATTTTGCCCCCATTCGCAAAAGTCGCTTTTGCTCACTCGAGCTCAATAGTACTGCCAGATATTTTGGTGTCATTTGATAGAAGAGAGCCGAGACCCTAATCTATCCACATAGACTATATGAACATTGTCAACAAATATTTTGAAATATTTATTTTGGGAGACTTTTTCCAACTGTTAAGTTTTTGGGGGGACGCACTGTAGATCTAAGAGTATTAGATCTAGACTAACTGACTAAGTTACTTTTCTAAGTTTACAAAACAGTAACAAATTACGAACCATGTGTGACCTAATTTCCCATCCTTCTTTCAGTTGGTTTGATAGTCGCTCTATTTCGGTTATATCATTCATAAATTTCACGCTCCCCACTTCTCCAGCTCCCTCCATGACCAAGTAGACTGGATAGATCCAGTGCAGAATGCTCCGTCAATCGGGTGATCGAGGTACTGCTTGCTGGCCGGCGCTAAGCTTCGGCGGCGTCTGGGCAGGCGTCTGGGCAGGCCGCCCAGGCCCAGGCCAGAGAGTCAAAGCAAAGAGTTTAAATACGAAGAGTGCTCAGTCCCGAAATAAAGCACGCGTATATATTGTGGTACATGTCGATCGGCCGAGAGGGAAGGTTATAGTCTTTATCAAGATGTTTGTATTTTTTATTTCCTTTATTTTTTCTTCTTTTTCTGTACATCGCTTTTGGTAAAGCCGTAAAGGGCATAATCTTGATATTGTCCCTTCAAATACAAACTTATGTCCCAAAACAGATAGGAATCAACATACTCTAACTGCACCATGGAGGAGAGGGAGAGAGTTGGGAGGGGGAGCTAGGAGGGATGTTTGTATTTTTGTTAAAGTTATTTGCTGTGAAATTTCTATTAATATTTATGTGATTGGGAGGGGGGGGGGGAATGGTCCAAACATGTTCCCTGATATTAAGCTCTATATGAGCAAACACTGCGATATCTGACGGGAATGTCGAGAAAAGTAAAAATAAAAAATAAAAATAAATAAATAAAATGCTATCTTTATTTTTCTAAATCAGAATATTTCATTTGATATCATGATTTATGTAAATTTTAGGGATTATAGACGTATAATGTAAATCTATGGCCTTATGTTAAAAGTCAAGACAGAAAAGGCTTTATTAAAATGAGACTGCGTGCGAGCAAATCCTTAAATACAAAGATTAATTAAGAGTGGCGTATCCAAGATTCTCTTATTTTTATTGGTGGCGTATCCAGGGACGCACGTGCCCTACGTGCCAGCCAAAACCAAATCTGACATATCTTATAGTTACACATCGAATGAAAGGAATTGTGTGCCCCCCCCCCCCCCCCGGCATAGAAGGAACATGAAAAATGTGATTTTTTTTTCCTTGCTTGTCTGAAAATTCAGAATAGACAGCATCTGATGATTTTTTTGTTCGTCAGGTGTGAGCCCCCCTCCCCTGCATTCCTGGATACTCCACCAATATAAATAACTTACAGTAAGTTATTTGTAATGTTCTGCCGTAGCAGTTTGAGACGACAGGCGAAGAAAACAGTATAGGGCTATTTTGAATTGAATTAACTAGTAACCAACAATAGCAGCTGATGATATAATTTATTTATTTACCAGTCCTATTCTGTCTTTGTAGGAATATCCCATTCCTTTTGCCCCAGCCCCCTTTGTCTCTCTCTCGCTTTCTCTCTCTCTCTCTCTCTCTCTCTCTCTCTCTCTCTCTCTCCCTTCCCTCCCCCTCTCACAGGTTTCATTTTAATAATCTCTTATTCTCTTATTCTCTCTTACAACCAATCTATAAAAATGACTCCAATAGAAATGAGGACAAAAATAATGATCTCTTGTTTTTTTTTCCTTCAATCGTTCAATTTAATGAGATCGACCACCAACACCATGCAATCCCATTCTTCACATCCATGACAGAAGGCGCGGATCCAGGGGGGGGGGGCGAATCGACCGCGCCCCCTTTTTGGAACCCAATTAACTGGCATACCTGAAGTACACTTTTAAAAAAATTGCCTCTTTAATTGTGTACTTTTCGGCTCTGTGCCCCCTCCTCTACAAAATCCTGGATCCGCCCCTGGAATAGGAATTACATTCTTTTGAACTACAAACTACAGGTATACACGGACTCGGCCTAAAATGTAAATAAAACCGGATCGAGCACCATTAGTTTGGGAGCCTACGAGGCTAACAATGTTGGTCTATTAACCCTCAGAGAAAACTTGTAAAAAAGCCCACCCCGCAAGACTGACGTGACAGTCCGGGCATGGACGAGTGGCGGATTTAGGGGGGGCGCAATCCCGGCCCATGCCCCCTCCTCTTTTTTAAAGAAAGTCATACATCATTGTCCCCGGGCCCTTTTTAAAAAAATTGTTTTGGAGGACCGGCGAGAAGAAGAAAAAAATCTTTTCACCCTCTCCCCCCCCCCCCCCCCCCCACTGAGCAACTTTTCGAGGACTGGCGAAAACAAATTACCTTCCCTCCCCCCCCCCCCCCCCCCCCCCACGGAGCAACTTTTGGAGGAATGGTGAGAAGAAAAAAATACGAATCTTCCCTCTAGCACTTCCAAAAAGTTGACAGCCCTGCATTTGTGCCCCCCTTTTTTTTTTTTTACTACATCCTGCATTCGCCCCTGTCATGAACTGTCAGTGTCAGACTCATATCCATAATAGGGTTCAGAAGCCCTCTCCCACTACATTGTCGGTCTCGTTGGCTGAAGCCAAAGTAAACGACGATCAGCAAGTAAAAAACTTTGATGAGCGAAGTTTGAGGAGAACACCTTTGGCAAACTGACAGAGTTCCATCGGCAACGTCACCACCTCGATCGGGATCGCAGATGGGTAGACCTAGCCTAGCTAGAGCTAGACACCTTGTCGGTCGCTATTCAGCTCAGCTATTTCATGCTGATTGCATGATCTCACATCAGTCATTTTAGCTAAGCGTAATTCGGTGGTAGAACATTGATTACATGAATTTATGAATTTAATACATTGAATTTTGCCTCTGGTACATTAGAAATATAATAGTGAACTGGAATTTAGTGAGAGTTTCTTCTAATACCGGCTAGGCTGGGCCCCTGGGCGGGCGGACATACGTCTGCTACATGGTCGTCTGCTAGCGCACGATCTCATTTGATGCCGTGATCTCACGTGATCGATACTACACGCCCACATTACGTCATCAATAACAACAAACGGTTTCACGTGTTATATGACAAATTATTTTTTTTGGTCAAAAGCATGCATATTCCCGGGGATTTATGGGGGGTTTAAACGACTCATCGAGCCTTAATTACACACTTTCAGAGCTTTAAATTTCATGTAAATTACATTTTTCATAATTTCAAATAAATACTAGGGGAATTAAAGTCATTTCAAAATCCCTCTTTTCATGTGTTAACCTATGGGAGCTGGAAGGCCAAAAGCATGCATATTCCCGGGGATTTATGGGGGGTTTACTGGACTCATTGAGCCTTAATTATACACTTTCAGAGCTTTAAATTTCATGTAAATTACATTTTTCATAATTTCAAATAAATAATACACTCTCAGAAAAGTTTTTAGGTTGGTTAAAATATGAACCTACCAACTGTTGGTTAAAACAAAATCCCAAATGTTTTACATACAATTTATTTTTAACCAACAGTTGGTAGGTTCATATTTGAACCAACCTAATGATTTTTAACCAACATTTCTGAGAGTGTAGGGGAATTAAAGTCATTTCAAAATCCCTCTTTTCATGTGTTAACCTATGGGAGCTGGAAGGCCAAAAGCATGCATATTCCCGGGGATTTATGGGGGGTTTACTGGACTCATTGAGCCTTAATTATACATTTTCAGAGCTTTAAATTTCATCTAAATCACAGTTTTTATATTTTCAAATAAAAACTATGGGAATTATAATCATCCCAATATTCCTTGTTTTCGAGTGTACACCTATGGCAGGCGAGACTTTTTTGGTCAAAAGCATGCATATTCCCCGGGATTTATGTGGGGTCTTTTCAATTTTTTGAGCCTTCAGTAAGCTTGTTCAAAGCCTCAAATTACATGTAAATCACAGTTTTTATATTTTCAAATAAAAACTATGGGAATTATAATCATCCTAAAATTCCTTGTTTCCGCGTGTAAACCTATGGCAGGCGAGACTTTTGGGGGTCAAAAGCATGCATATTCCCTGGGATTTATGCGGGGTCTGTTCGACTAGTTGAGACTTAATCATACATTTTCAGAGCTTTAAATTTTATTTAAGTCACATTTTTAAAAATTTTAATCTAATTCTGGGGGAATTATAATCATTCAAAAATCCCTGTTTTTGCGTGTTAACCTATGGGAGCTGGAAGGCCAAAAGCATGCATATTCCCGGGGATTTATGTGGGGTCCCTTCCACTTTTTGAGCCATCAATAATCTTGTTCAGAGTCTCAAATTACATGTAAGCCATATTTACATGAAATTCAAGGAAATACAAGAGGAACTATAATCATTCTTAAAATCCATGTTTTCACGTGTTAACCCTATGGCAGATGATTATGTCAAAAAGCAGGCATGATCCCGGGGATTCATAGTGGCATTTATTGATAATAAAGGTTCAATAAATGTTTTTTGAACTATCCATCCTTTCTCTCATGCAAAAATCAGACTTGAAAAAGATAGAGTAAGATATGAAATATTAAGAAAAAATGAAACATCTTTTCACGTGTTATACCTATGGCGAACGTATTTTTCCGAGTCTATTTTAACACAGCAATTTACGTCTGCCGAATGTACTACGGAAGTAGGTGAGAGTAATCTGTCTTGATACTATTAAAAGTCTTTGGTCAAAGCTCGCAAGTTCAAGCATGCACAACATCGACTACACGTTTTCCACACTCTCTACTGAACTGAAGTAACCGACTAGATATGCGCATACTGATCCCCTCCACTGAATTCTACACTGCACGCACTACTGTCTACAGTGCTATCGGCCCCCATATATCGAGAGAGCGATGCACTCATGAAATTATGGTATCTCTTAATACACCCGCCAAAAAAGAATACATGTAATACATACACTTATACTTATTTTAAAATAAAAATGAAGTACCATGGCTAGAGATTTACATAAGTGAGGAATATATTAAACATTACAAAAGCAATTAAGCCTCCATACCTGGGTTGAGCTGAGTTGATTTACCCCTTTCGGAGTATCTCTGTATCCTCTTTCCACTGTATTTACACTTATATGTATGTATTCCTCACCATATTCTTGTCAAACTTGTCTATGGACCTCTGTCGTGTGCAGATGAGTCTGAAATAAAGTCTTGAATTGAATTGAGAGTATACAATAAAAATCATAATTATCAAAGTGTACATGACATGTAATATAAAAATGAGATAAAAAATACATAATAAACAGTTTGATTATAAACTATTGTTGGTGAACATTACTAACAAACATATAATACAAGTTTTAAAAACGTTATATAAAATTTAGGTATAGGCGCAGGCGTAGGCCTAGTGGGAGGAAATTTTGAACCTGAACAGACAATCTGCAGATTGTAAGGACATTTTTTCCCCTTGTCACAGTAAGCTGGAGATGTTATATATAGGCGCGCCTTTTTTAATTGAAAAGACACCCTGAAAATGTGAGGCCTTTCTTTTTTTCTTTCTTTCATATAAACTTTGCACTGACGAGGCACAACTCAGCACCCCAGGTACCGGAAGAAATTGGACAAACTTTAAAGAATTAATATGAAGATAATGCCTCAAACTAACAGCTGTATAATGCCTAAGGTGTACATATTCAGCAAATTGAAAAAATACTTAATCGATAGTAATGTTTATCTAATGACATATATACCCATTGTAGAATATTTATTGAGCATTTTTGTGCAGTGTCAACCTAACTTTCAACGTTTTCGCAAAATAATAATTTGTTCTTAATAACAATCATAAAGTGTTTACTATAGGCCTATATGTTTTATAAGTTTGTTCGAATCATCCTGAAAAAAGGAATTATCCGTTGATTAGAACGATGTATATATACATCGTTCTAATCAACGGATCATCCTGAAAAAAGGAATTATCCGTTGATTAGAACGATGTATATATATACATCGTTCTAATCAACGGATAATTCCTTTTTTCAGGATGATTCGAACAAACTTATATGTTTATACATCGTTCTAATCAACGGATAATTCCTTTTTTCAGGATGATTCGAACAAACTTATAAAACATATAGGCCTATAGTAAACACTTTATGATTGTTATTAAGAACAAATTATTATTTTAGGCCTAATCAAGATTTGATCATGTACAATGAGTGCATATCGATATAAGTAGTTAAAACTCAACTTCATTTTGTGCTCGACAAGGTAAATGGTGCCGAGATATAGTGTTCCATTTCACCCCATCAGTAGAAGAAAAAAAAAAGCTAACACAAAAATCAGAGTTTTCCATTAAAAGCAAAATGTTGGGTCCAGTACCAGGCCTGTGTGCAGTGCACATAATATACTGATGAGAAGATATTATTCTTGCACAATATTGGAAATTGTCGGACGCTAAAAAATAGGATTAACATTTCTGATAATTGATAGGCAGGCCCTTTCGTATGACCGTAAAATGCAAACCAATTAATAAAAGGTAAAAATATTTTTTGAGATATTTAAGAAGTCTTACTTCACCATGTTCTCCCCAATGGGGCCCTCCGAATTACCGACGGACATCAAACTAATTTGCGTGCAACGCGTATAATATGCACACAGAGGCAGCGGAACGTCAGGCTCGGACAATGGAAGTGGAGGGGGGGGGGTTGCACCTTTTGTCCACCAAACAAAAGGTGCCCCCCCCCCCCACTGTTTGTGACATACATTCATATCATAAGGCGATGATAATGATGATGGTGCATCACCCGCGGCATAGACACTGGGGGGGGGGGGGGGAGGTAAGAGTCCAGCAAAATGCCACTATCGTTTGGCCAAAAAAAAACAAACCCAAAACCAAAGAAAATGGACTTAGGAGAAAGGAAAAGATAGAAAGAGAGAGAGAAGGAGAAGAGCATTCAAAATGAAAATAGTGATGATAAGTCCTGGAATAAGCCCCTTCTTGTCACGTTTTATCCACCCTGTCAGACAAGTACCCCCATGTCACCATGACAATAGTGCCCCTCAAATGGTTAGAAAAAACCCCACAGGTGTACCTGTGGTGGTGTTGGTGGTGGTAGTGGTGGTGGTGGTGGTGGTGGTAGTAGTGCATGGTGGTGAGAAGGAGGAGGAGGAGCAGGAGGATTGAAGGGGGGGGGGGAGGGGTAATCGTAAGAATGATGAAAAAGGTGATCATTTTGATGAATAACAAAAATCATAATTATAATACTTACAATCATGATTAGGGATTTAGTAAGTATATGCCAGCCTCATTGAAAATGCAATTAAGTTCGGGGTTATAATTAATTCAGACATCTTCTCAAGTTCTCAGCGAAACTATACGGTTTATTTGTCATTACATGTATACTGTAGATCCTTTCGCTACAATATTGATTTAACTCTGTTTGTTCTTTGGAACAATATCAAACAACGAAATGCCCTCCACACGACCCAACATGTTTCTAAGATGAGATAGTATCTTCGAGCGAGGAAAAAATATCAAAAGCCAAGTTCTGCTCTATAAGTATAGCTCCTCTATTTAATGTATCTCCAGATTACTTCGCTTGCTGAGTATGTTACCGACATTGTCTTATTCTTGAGCCGGTTGTTGTCCCCTCAAAATTCTTTAAATCTAGGAAGATGACATGTACGACCATCCGAAAGGCGCAATCACGTAGGCGGTCCTCTCCTAAACTTTATGAGAAAAGAACTGCTTTTTTTTTTTTTTTTTTTTTTGGAGGGGGGGGGGTGGTAAAAGCCCCCTTGCCTCTTTCAGAGCTTTGAGAAGCGAGCAGGAATTCATGTGGGAAAGGCCCCCCCCCCCCAACATTATGTGTTTCTTTTCTCTCCCCCCCCCCCCCCCTCCCTGAGCAATTATTCTTGATCGGCCCCTGAATCCTCTCACTTTTTTAAATGAGGAGGATGTATAAGTACACTCTCTCAATCTTGAGCTCTTGAGAAGAACCCTTACTTTTAATTGGATTATATCATAGGCGGATACAGGGAAAACGGCCGCCCAATCCCCCTTCCACTGCATAAGAGGTTTTTAAGATTAAGGGAAGAAAGGGAAACGAGGAAGCGGAGGAAGTCGAGATTTTTTCCACCCTTTTTGTAACTATAGTCTGAATTGTATAGGTATAAGGAAATAACTATATTTGAAGCATAAATTTATGAATATTCCATGCTTACATCAGACATTTGAGAAGACACTTAAAAATAAGAAGTGCTTCGCTGTCCGATAATGGAGAGTAACCAATTTTTGTTAAAAAGGTTCCCCATGTTTTGTCTTGTTTTTCTATTTATGGACTGTGCAACAACACGGAAATATACAAACATTCTCCGTGATGTTCATATTATGGTAGTATCTGTCTTCAAATCTCGTTGTTGTTTGCATTTTTTTCAAGCTGTATATTGCAACCTGAAGGAAATGGAGGACTTATTTTATTTCAACGAATGTGAAATGGGAAATGTGAAACTTGATCTGAAATTGACCTAGGTAACATAATACACGTCTTCTTGATTTATGGCAATTACCAATGAGCATTAGGGCCTACCATTAATTATTCTGAAGACCATTAATGATCGGGAACGTTTTGTGAGGATTCGATAATAATTTATCGCACCAATCGTGGATTCCTGTAACAGAGATAAACATATCAAGCTGGAAAGCATGGGATCAGAAAACAAGGAGTAAGATTATTTTCGCTTTTGTGATAAGCTATTTTATGGATAAAGATTAAAAATTAGTTTTCCTCACTTTTATTAATTTTTCTTTTTCACTTGCTTTCGATTTTCCCTCACTATCCGCACCGAACTTCCCGTATGGCAAGCCTTTTCAAATTTTCATTCCCATTTCGTGAGATCAAAGATTAGAATTCTTGATATCATAACTTCATTACTTTTTATAAAGAAATCAATTGTACATGTGATGAAATGATTTCTTGATAAAGCAAGAATAGGGTTTGTGATATCTAGATTTGTGATAACAAGAATTCTCATTCTTGATATTACGAAATGGGAATAGATTGTAAGGCCACACTCGCGTTGATTAATTGTGTATGTTTTATTACGCTGTATAATTTGTACCAGTGTTACCTCAAACCAAACTTTAATCAACTCATTCTTGTATACCTCCATTTTGATAATTTTTCTTGTTATAATCGAATAAAAATACAAAGAGCATCGTCGGATTGGACATGATGGGACATGGGAAGGAATGGGACTTCAAAATTATTCTTTATAGTGGCAGCGCCCCTAAAAAATGTGCAAATTTTAAATTTGTAATGTGCAGCCTGACTAAGCATCCGTAGATTTAATATCACGTAACGTTAGGTGCAACAATGACCATCAAAAGCTTCAAATTTTGCATTGTGCACCGTCAAAGGTTCGGTTTTGTAGCTCCGTAGTGCATGGGCCGCAGAGCCGGGGGGGGGGGGGGCTGGGGGGGGCTGCAGCCCCCACCTTTTTTTAGTAGACACGTTAAAAAAATCTCGGAAAAAGGGTCGAAAATCTTCATTAATGAGTGAAGTCTGATCAGCTCCCCCCCCCCCCCAACTTTCAAAAACGCTCCGCAGCCCCTGTATAGTGGGGCTGCTGTTGTTGCCTGTTTAAGGTGCACATATGAGGTTTTATTTCTTAGTGTATCAGTCATGGTTTAGTGAACCCGAACCAGACAGATGAAAGTTGAAAATGATTATGGATACATAATGTAGGATATGGGATAACATAAGATTTTATATCACTTCTCAGACATGACTAATAGTGGTATAAAACTAAAAATCATATTCATGATATTTGGCTATTTTTAATATCTACCACCTGTTGATGTGTCTATTTGTTTGATTTAAATTAATTTTATTTTATTCTTCATGTACAAAATAAAAAATAAAAACATGACGTGTATGACAGAGAAAGGAAATATACAGATAGACTGCAAAACCCATAAAAGCGGATAATAAGCTTATTTCCATTGGGGTATTTTGACGGTGGTCATCAAAATACATGAATATCATTATTGTAATGAAATGGCTAGGATGTAGAACTTTAGAAGTATTTCTACCATTTTAGAAATGGTTGATTATCTTTATGAGTAATATAACTATGCTAAATCTAAAGATTAATTACAATGTTCCATCGCGCTTACAACCCGGAGCAGGATGGGACAAATTACTGATCCTCCCCTGTTGTAAAAAAAAAAAAAAAAAAACACCGTAAGAATGCATTCAATTCACATCCTCAAAATTGCTGACCAAATGTACTACTTTTTGTTTCATCTTTTAATCATTGATTAGTAACTGTTGTACCATCTACAATTTCAATTCAAAGATATTTGAACAAAATTTTGTTCCATCCTACAATGTCCCGCAATCCATTGATTCCCCATGCATTTTCAGGACGTCTTTTACAACGACTCTTTCCTGCACATACGCGAACACAATTCAAGTTGCAAACTCTATTGTCCAGGATAATGACGATTTTCTTATTATCAGTAAGATTAATATAAAAAAATCGGATATCTTACTCTCTTACACTAATAAAGAAAAATGTAAATCCACTCTTTTAGGAGTCATTATGATGGATCGATTCGTTTTGGAGTTGAATCCACTCCAATGTAGGAGTTGATCCCTAATAATTATGACTGCTATAAGAGTGGATTTCCACAGACTCCTGGACATTTATAGAGTAATTCAATGGTGTGTGTGTGTATATATATATATATATATATATATATATATATATATATATATATACATTTACCCTCCCTTGTAAAAAGTATTGCAACATAGACACATGCATTACACAGGAGGCAATCAGTGTAATTAAGCGGAGTTTTAATAAATTTATAGTACATGGTATAAGATCTTATTTTAAGGTACATTATATTAACATGTCAAGAATTATTGTTCATGTAAAGTTCATCAATTTCTAATATTTTGTCGGGTATCCGCTCCTTCTGATATAATGGTGCGCATCTTCCTTGGCAGAACGAACGAATCTGTACACAATACAATTATATTTACAGGACCAAAAGTGTGGCTCACTGTATACATTTAAACGCAAATTCAAAATATCCTTCGTAAATCCTTACGCAATCCAACCTATGGCTCCCTAGTAATGTACTGTATTCCTCGTCTCCCCCATTGTATTTTTTTTATGAAGATCATCTCTCATCTACATGTTATAATCTCAAAGACTGCTTTTAATCCTAAGGGAATCTACAATATTACAAGCCTAGCTTCTTACTAGATTCCCTCATATTTCACGCCAAACTAGTATGTCTTTAAAGTTGTCCCAACTTTAAAATGATGGAGATATTGATCTGTGTCTTTGCATGTTTACTTGCATTTGTTAAATCCTATTTTTGTTGATAGTATTGAAGATATGTTCCTATATTATTGTAATAATGCAACGGTCATTTTTTTATGTTCCAATTATGTGATTTGAAATATGAAATAAACTGAAACTGAAACTGAAACTGAAATTTCACCATGTTGTAATACTTTTGGCAAGAGAGAGTATATATATATATATATATATATATATATATATATATATATTGAGAAATGTTCCTCGAACGCAACGCTGGCGTCACTCATATAGTTGTTTTAGTATATAGTGGAAGAGATGGACTATGAGACGGTCGTAGCTTTTATTATCCTCCTTTATTTGTCGTCAAGCTTTCGATCTATATGATCTTCATCAGGACTGTATAAAAACACAAAATGATGGCTGACATTTACATCAGAATAAACATTTTAATTTCTTTCAATTGTTATAGTTAATAATACTACTACTACTAATAATGATAATAAATTATTAAAGTTATAAAATGTCAGCCATCATTTTGTGTTTTTATACAGTCCTGATTAAGATAATATAGATCGAAAGCTTGACGACAAATAAAGGAGGATAATAATAGCTACGACCGTCTCATAGTCCACCTCTTCCACTATATATACATATACATACATACATATATATATATATATATATATATATATATATATATATATTCACATAGGTGTGGTTAAAATTGGAGTTGAGGCATTCAAAAGTGCTCAATGCTGAAGGGCAGAGCAGAAATCCAATCTAAATCTAAGAAAAAGTGGGCTCTGCAATTTCTGCCTGGAGGAGAAGTACACTATTATTAGTAACAGAGAGGCACTAAACAAAAGGTCGGAGATCATCTCGAAGTGCAGGCACCGAAAAAGGCCGCCAAGAAAGCCACCCAAGCGTGACACCGATCCATTGCAGCAAGCAGATACACAAGCCGAGTCGAGTCATCAGTCTGCCTGAAGATCGCGTCGAGCGTGAAACCGACGGTAGCGGACAGGACCCAGGTACAAATATATAAATATATATATATATATATATATATATATATATATATATATATATATATATATATATATATATATATATATATATACATGTGTGTGTGTGTGTGTGTGTGTGTACCATTAGTGATATCTTCATTCTTTATTATTTGTTCTTTCCTGCTTAGGACTTTAGCTGAGGACGAGAATCTTAATCTCCGCCGGTCTCTTTGGAACTTGTTCACAAATTTCCTGGACAATACCACTATTCACGCCTTGCCCCTAATCTTCAGCAAAACGTCTCTGTTCCTTGAGAAAGTCTTCTGGGTAGTAGCTTTCTTGATATGCTTTGGTTGCTTCTCTTATCAAGGTGAGATTACGTAATTATACATGGATACACAAATATAATGTATGTTTATATAGATGTACACTTTTTTTTTGTTTTTCAGTAATCTTTATTATATATAACATAACATTCGTCTTGAATGTATACAACAAATAACACTCGATAAAATCATTGAAACAAGGCATATACAACAAAAATATCATTGAATGAAATGTAATCATTAAAAAAGAAAAAAAAAGACGAAGACAATGAATATCAGACTGTATAACATAATTCATTCTTACTCTAGACTCCTTATTCTACCTACTTCCCTCCCCCCTCCCCCCCCCCTCGCCCCCCTACTTAACCCATATCACAGCATACAAACACCCCACCATCCACACAACACGCATACACACACACACACACACAAAAAAAAAACACCAATACGCATCCACCTATTCATACTACATCGTCTCAGGTTCCCCCCTCCAGTCCACATACCTGACTTGAATATTTTTTATGTGTTCCCATTTTCGTAAATGCAAATGCAGTCTACCTGCTTTTGACGCTAGAGTTTTTTCATCCTCTATAAATTCCGAAATAATTTTTACTATCTTTTCTCTGGTTGGCAAGTTATTTTCTGACCTAGATTTGAAAATAGTATATTTCAACAAAATCATCAGACTATTTACACACTTAGATCTATCAGAATTACCCGTGATTCCCAAAAATATTTCTTGCCAATTCATATTTTTCAATTCAGCTATATCAAAATGTTCAATCACAAATTTCCATATCTGTTTAACCTTGTCACACTGCCAAAATAAATGCGAATATGTCTCTGGTTCAAGTTGACAAAAGGAGCATAGGTTATCAGCTACAAAACCAAATTTCATAAGCTGTTCTTTGGTATATACGACCCCGTGTACTAACATAAACTGAAATTCCCTGCATTTCCAAATCAGAGTTGAACTTCTCGGTCTGACAAATATTTCCCTCAATTCCTTATCCGTAAAATCAAAGTTGTTGTGACCATCCCTTATCTGTATACTATAAGTGTCTTGCAACTCTTTGACAAAATGTTCATAAATTCTCCTAGATTTTATGTATTGAAAATTAGATTTCTGCTCAAAAATATTCAAGATTATATTAAAATTTGTTAAATCAACTTGCTGAAATCTGTCTATGGCTTCAGTATCCTTCCAATTCATTGGTATAGCACTAATTATATCGTTTATCTTAAGCAAACCGTCTCCGTTAATACCAAGACTTTGAAAGTATGCCACCGGCTTCACATGTCCATTATCGTAAATATCTGTTAGCTGGCATATGCCACTATCATATAAATCACTATAAAAAAACGTTTTATCTCTTATACGTATATTTCTATTATTAAATATTACTGGATTTATAACATCACTTTCAACATTCCTGCATTTTTCCATATCCTGCCAAACTTTTATCATTTCCAAATAAAATGGTGGAGCACCCAATCTCAAAAAGGACGAATCAAAATCAAAATCAAAATCAAAATCACATTTAAAAACAAATCTTCCCCCAACTGATCTAAAGCAGTAATCAAAATACAATTTCCACCCTGCATTCTTTTCTCCATATAATAAGCGTTTTAACCACATAATACGTTGTGTCTTGACAAACAGCTTGAAATTTGTCATTTTTAAGCCACCATTTACATAATCCTGATACATTATTTTTCTTTTTATTCGGTCTTTTCCACGCCACAGAAATTCAAAAGTAATCTTTTCTACTTCAGAAAATATCCACTGAGGAACCACTATGTACACACACACACACGCACACACACACACACACACACACACATATATATATATATATATATATATATATATATATATATATATATATATATAAAATTGTAAGGAAATAACATATACAACAGCTTTGGCAACTCTCGTGGAAATAGTTATAATTGTGAGAAATGAAAATGAGAGAATAATGGTTGCGTAGCTTAAATCAAAGTTCCCCAGAGCTGTCCTCCCTTTTTGAATTTTTGCAAAGGTTGAAAAATGTCTCCGCTGGGATTTCATTTCATTTATTTTCCATTTTCAACAGAATATAACAACGTAATTACATCATAATTTCATGAACCATTTTTCAACAGAATATAACGTTATTACATCATAAATAATATCATGAACCATTTTCAACAATATAAAAACAAACGTAAATACATCCTAAATAATATCATGAACAAAATACATGTAATAACAATAATTTTCATTCAGTGTAATTTTCAAAGATAATTATAATAAATAAATGCTGAAAATGGAGGGGAATGCTAAAAAGCAAAGCTTGTATTTTGCAAACGAACCCGGGTCGTTGGCTTAGATCGCCATGCCTTAACCACTAGACCACGGAGACGGGCCAGTGATTTCGGCGACACCAGATTCAATTGACCGACAGATTGACAAATCTTCAACCTTATTAATCAATTCCTTTGTCGGGGGCAGGTGAGTTTTGAACAAAGACAAGCCGCATACCTCAGCTGGATCCAAGCGAATGCTTTGAGACACATGAATACATTAGAATAATAATCATTATAAACAAATGTAAGGAAATAACATATACAACAGCTTTGGAAACTCTCGTGGAAATTTTATATATATTATATAAATGATTTATAAACCACTTATTTAGATATCCAAACAAGCTGTTTGTCAAGATTCAAAATAAAATGCAATTAATTTTCAAATAATAATCTTAATACAGCAATCTCTATAAGATGGCGCTGTTCAAGTGCTACCAGTTTAATGCCCCTTTAAGTACTTTTAATGAGAATTTCTTCTTTTCAGGAAACTTAGGTAAAAAAACCCACCAAATTAATGACATAATAGTTGGTGAAATTATCAATATTTTCTAACAAGTTAGAACGCGTCTTCGCTATTATATTTTAGAATGTATAATGGTTCTTTTGCTGATCAAACAAAAAAGATCAAATTTATATCTAAAGTAAACAAAACAGGAAAGGCAGTCCGGGTAATGGTAATGTTTTGGTCATTAATATTATCTGCAAGTTAGTAATTTCAATCTGGTTCATTTGAGAGGGTGCCTTATCGCTATTATAATGCTAAATAGTTTAATCTTTCCAGTGGCGGATCTACGGGGGGGGGGGGGGTTAGGGGGTTTAAACCCCCCCCCCCCTTGGGCTGCCAAGTAAACATTTAATGTGCATAGGAAAAAAAAAAGAGAAAAAATAGAGCATGCAAGTATGCTTAAAATCGCAAGTTGGCAACTCTAAAAATGAAAAATCTCCCTACTGTGGGAGGGGGGTATCCCCCCTCCCACACCCTCGCTCGGGCTCGGTCGCTACGCTCCCTCGCAATACCCAGCTCAGCCTCTCAAACCCCCCCCCCTGGAAAAAAGCTAGATCCGCCCCTGCTTTCTTTGTTTTCTAGACTCTATGCCCGGGTTTCATTCAAATAGTAGTTACTTTCTCATTACTCTGTCAGTAGAAGCTGTAGAACCTATGGGTTGTGCAAAAAGCAATCTCTCCTGATCGGAATTCCCGCAGATAGTACCAAAGTCTCTCAGGTTTCTTAATCCTGTAGTTAGAAGACCAACGCGACATTATGGTTGACCCAGGCGATCAGGACTGAATTATGATGAGTCACACAAGAGAATGGATGAACGTTCGGCTTCGTTACCTTGTGGTTTATCTTACCGTTTTTGTCAATGATTATCATTGTATTATCAAAGCTAATGATTTACCAAGGTTCACATCCAGCGCACATTATCTCCCTGATCGCTTTCCCTCCTGCTGAAGAGAATACGTGGATCTTGTTAGCTTTACTGTAGCTCACATAGATCTGATTATCGCTGTCTACAGTGAGATTACCCCACCCACCTTCATTGAAAGTGTCGAACTCTACATCCTGTTTCAAGTACTGTCTGCTGCAGCTGACGATGAGCAGAGAAGATATCGATTCCTCCTGTGTTACATCCAACTGCCATCCTACCGTCTGGTGTATGAGCCATGACAGCCGTACTATCCTCAATAGGCAACTCAACATTTATTCCCACTGAATCGACGATCTTTCCAAAATGTAGCTTGTCGATGCCCACATTTCTCTGAAAAGCGACACATTTTCCTTTTTTTGCTCGATATCTTCACCTGTGTACTTAAATGTCATGCATTTTATGCGAACAGCTCTATAGCACTAGCGTACCCAAGGGGGGCAGGGGGGCAGAGTGACCCCTGACAACTTTTGAAAGAAAAACAATTTTTTTTTTTTACCTTTTTTTCTTTTTTTTTTTTTGCTTGTCAGATAATCATGGAGCAAAAAGTCTGATACCCCCCCACTGAGTGACTTTTTGAGGATCTGGAGAAAAAAAAACTGTTGCCACCCCCCCCCCCCCCCCCCACCCCCCCCCCCCCCCCCACATACACACCCCCACTGAGAGAGTTCTGGAGGGCTGGCGAGAAGAAAAAAATACGGGTCTCCCTCCAAACAGAAAATGACAGTTGACAAAATTTGCTCCCCCTTTAAAAAATCCTGGGTACGCCACTGCTCTATAGTCCTTACTATATTGTGGGTATAGAGAAATAAAGATCAAAATTAAATAGTGATACCCTAACGGTTTTAATTATCTATTTATTAAAGTATGCATAATAAATAAAGCTTTTCTTTGATGTTGATTTTAAACATTATACGTACTTCTCTTTCATCAAAATGTATCTGCGAATCCGAGTTCATAAAAACTAAAGAGGATATGTAGTTTGCACAGTCCATTTCGCATTAAGATGGACCATTACAATATACTTTTAAATTTTGTTTGAAGTGATTATGTTGCTTAAAACTGGATTGAATTGACAGCTATTCCAGGTGAAATATCAGATTTTACTTTTTAGTAGTAAATATGTCTATAATACGACACAGCTATCTCTCGATGGACAGAAATGGTAGTTATTTGTATTAAATGCTTCCATTTCTTATAGTTGACTCCGAGTGCCACTAATCATCCGATTTTCAGATAGTGGTTGGGCGCACTCATTCATCCGATCCACTGCCAGAACAGAATGTTCGTAAAATTTTGAGGCAAAATAGTAAATATGAAACTATGTATAGAAATAAACAAAAATGTGAAAAAGGAAAATTCGGTCTTACTGACGTACAGTTACTTTGCTCGAAGGTAATATTTCATTTTCTGTTTGATATTTTTCGGGGTTTATGAGCAAAACAGTTTTCCTTACGTGATTATTTTTTCCCGGAAAATGGTTTCGGGAGTCCCGGCCCTTCCAACTAAACTCGCTCAGTATAAAGGGAAAGGGTTAACATGATTTCTGGACATCACTTCTTTTTATCCTGAAGGAAGTGAGGCCACAGCTTTCTCGCCCCCTGGATCCATCAATGAATATCAATATGATAGCTGTTACATTCTGTTACTCATACCCACTCTTGATTATAGTATTCCCTTCAGTTATACAGGCTTTTTAGTGGGTTTCCCACTACACCAGTGAGCGCCTTTTTCATTCCAAAATTGTCCCACAAGCAACCCCCCCCCCCCAAAAAAAAAAAAAAGAAAAGAAAAAAGTAAGAAATAAAGAAAAGATCCTCACATTCACTGGGTGCTGCATGTTTCGCTCCAATTTTCGCTGACAAGCAAAGCAATTTTGTTTCTGACATTTTCTGATGCCTTTTCTCTCTAAAAAAAAACAAAAACGAAATAACAAAAGTTGAGCAAAACTGACATTTCCTCCAGAACCTCTAGGTTGTATAAAATGATACTATTATTACTATCTTCATCATCATACAGGTGTGAAAATCACCAAGGAATTCAATTCCTATCCTTACATGACGAAGAATGACATCATCACTCAAACCCTAACGGACTTTCCCGCAGTGACCATCTGTAACGTGAACATGATGAGGCGATCAAAGATCGACGGCACCAGGTTCGAAGGACTGCTCGCTGTTGTTGATGACATAGGTAATTTGGTTCAAAGACGGGGTTTGCAAGCCATGTCCCGTATGCTCTCCCTGTCTGCTCCCATTTATACCCGTCCCTGTGTCTAAAGCCGAGTTTAAACAAACAGACAAAGGAAGTTAGTCCGAGGTCGAAGTTTTCATTTTCAGTTTAGACCGCGTGTCGGGTTCAACTGAATTATTACATATATACATATACCGTTCATGGGCAGCGGAACCGGGGGGAGGGGAGGGGGCCTGGTGGCTTTTTATAGGTAGGTATATATGTTTTCTTTTATTTCTGAATAATTTTCAAAGATACGAAGTCCTTTTTTTTTACTCTATGGTTATTAAAATTGGATATGACTTCTGATTGTGATACAAATAAACATTCTGGAATTATAAAGTCGTTCTCAAATTTCATTCCAAAGAGCACTGAAAATAGGGCATTAACGCAGCTGAAGCCTTTTAACAGTTTACTGAAATTTCTGCGTTAGATCATAGGCCTATATCGGAGTCTCGTGCAAGCATTAATTTCTGTTCTCTTTTATCGGTTTAAAAAAAATCCAGAGTCTGTTTGGAAATTCTCTGATACATCAACTGATTTATCACCTGATTCGTCATCCGATTCATCACCTGATTTGTCTGCTAATTCCACACATGCTTCGTCACCCGATTCATCACCTGATTTGTCTGCTGATTCTACACATGCTTCGCCACCCGATTCATCACTTAATTCGTCATCGGATTCGGCACATGTTTCGTCACATGATTCGTCACATGATTCGTCACAATCATCGTCTTTTTATCACTTTCTCACGAACATGATGGGGGAATTTGACTTTTTGGAGAGCAGCTGGTTTGACAGTTCTTTTGACTTCAATGACTACTTCTTTGAATACTCATGGGGAGAAAGCACAGGTGAGAAACTTTGGCAAGGACAAAATTAGCGTTACGATGGATATCGGAACTCTGAGCCAGACTATACCATTTTGTCTTAGGCCGTAGTTAGATTCCTTACATGAGTTTGATTGATGAATCTGCTATTCGAAAATAAATGACTTACATAATTTTTTTTTTTTACCATGCAGTAAAATTTAGAGCAGCAAACCTTGCTGATATAAATCACCAGCATATACGTGTACACATAATAGGACTTCATATTCTATTGGTGGGGGAATGCAGTTCGATTTTCTCATCTTCATTTGCTTAATAGATTTAGCTATCATATATTTTCTTTCCAATTTGTTTGGTAGATATTATACATTTGCAGTGCAATCTTTGACCTCCGGTGTAGATATTGTGCATTTCTGTGAGAACACTATTTCCCGTTAATATACAGTTTAATGCAATTTCACTTTCCCCACACTTAGATTATGATGATTGGGAGGCTATCTACAATCAGTCTAGGTCACCGGATTTCTCTGATCTCAGAGCTCTCCTTAACCCGACAGGAGCCGAGCTCCAGGAGTATGGACACCAAGCCGAAGACTTCATCCTTCAGTGTAGCTTTGACCGACGCCCCTGCAACTGGAGGTAAAAACAATTCTAGCAACAAAATACTTTAATATTTTTCGACAAGGGAGAAGTTGATCGACAGTTTTCCAGTAACCCTATGATTACTATTAGTTCACCTGGGCCTGGGAAGGGAAAAGCGAACTGAATCACTGTGACACTCGGGTCTCTCCTCCCGGTATAACTGATTGGGATGTGCAAGTGTACCACTACACCCGGGTTTCCCCCTACTCTTCTACGAATAGCGCAGTAGGTTCTTAACGTGCGAATATGACGGGCGGAAAACGACATAAATATGCCCAGCTATACAACTATACAACTGTCGAGTAGATGTATAGTTTTGACCAATCAGAATACAGGGAACTATACAACTATACAACTATCCAACTGTTACCAGCTACGCATGCATAGTTGCATAGTTTTACGTACAGTAAGCGGGCCAAAGTGCCATAAATACGAGCAACTATAGATCCGTATCGCTGCAGAGTAGATGTATAGTTTTAAACAATCAGATCACAAGAAACTATACAACTATCAATCTACTCCCGCAGTCTGGAATAGATGTATAGTTTTAACCAATCAGATCACAAGAAACTATACAACTATACATCTATCCCTCAGTCTGGAAAAGATGTATAGTTTTAACCAATCAGACCAAAGGAAACTATACAACTATACATCTACTCCCGCAGTCTGGAATAGATGTATAGTTTTCACCAATCAGATCACAAGAAACTATACAACTATACATCTATCCCTCAGTCTGGAATAGATGTATAGTTTTAACCAATCAGACCAAAGGAAACTATACAACTATACATCTACTCCCGCAGTCTGGAATAGATGTATAGTTTTCACCAATCAGATCACAAGAAACTATACAACTATACATCTACTCCCGCAGTCTGGAATAGATGTATAGTTTTAACCAATCAGATCACAAGAAACTATACAACTATACATCTACTCCCGCAGTCTGGAATAGATGTATAGTTTTAACCAATCAGACCAAAGGAAACTATACAACTATACATCTACTCCCGCAGTCTGGAATAGATGTATAGTTTTAACCAATCAGATCACAAGAAACTATACAACTATACATCTACTCCCGCAGTCTGGAAGATAAAGAAATAAGGAAAGAAAGAGAAGATGATTGAAAAGTAAAAAGAAAGAAATTTATAAGGAAAGAAAAGATGATAGATTAAAGGGGGAAAGATATACATAAGGATAGAGAACAGGATAGATTAGAGGAAAAAACAAAGAAATAAATAACGAAAGAACAGAAGATATAGAAATGAAAACAAAGAAGTACATAAGGAAAGAGAAGCGGAAAGATTAAAGAAAAGACAAAGAAATAAATAAGGAAAGAAGCGAGGAAAGATTAAGTGAAAAACAAATTGATACACGAGGAAAGTGAAGAGGATATGAAAACAGGAAACCGAAGAAATACATAAGGAAAGTACATAGATTGAAGGAAACACAGGAATGAGAAGAGGATCTTTAGTCTATCCCCTGATCTTTCCTTTTGTATTTCTTTGTTTTTCCACTAATCCGTCCTCGTCTCTCTTCCTACGTATTTCTTTGTTTTCTCCTTTAATATATCCTTTTCTCTCTCCTTATGTATTTCTTCGTCTTTCCTTTAATCTACCCTCTTCTCTTTCCTTATGATTTCTTTGTCTTTCCTTTTCTATAATGTTCTGTTATTTCCTTATTTATTTCTTTGTTTTTCCTTTAATCTATCCTCTTCTCTTTCCTGACCTGTAATCTTTCTGCTATTGTTCTTTCTTTTTATTTGTATATCTTCTGTTCTTTCCTTATTTATTTCTCTGTTTTTCCTTTAATCTATCTTCTTCTCTATCCTTATGTATTTCTTAGCTTTCCTTTAATTTACCCTCTTCTCTTTCCTTATGTATTTCTTTGTCTTTAGTAGATGTATAATTGTATAGTTTCCTGTGATCTGATTGGTTAAAACTATACATCTATTCCAGACTACGGGAGTAGATGTATAGTTGTATAGTTTCCTGTGATCTGATTGGTTAAAACTATACATCTGTTCCAGACTGCGGGAGTAGATGTATAGTTGTATAGTTTCCTTTCATCTGATTGGTTAAAATTATATCCCTTCTATGAATATTCATGAGTATTCTAAATACATGATTGTTCAATTGGTGGTCACGTGATAAAACATAATTTCACTAGGAAAAACAAATCACTGCCAGAGCTCCGAATAGCATTAACTATTTTCTTCCTGGGCAGAACTGCGCATGCTCTATTTAATATTTTCTTCCAAAGAGATATAAAATAAATATACCAACCATTTAGTTCGAAAGTATAGTGGAAATAATATATCTTCGGAGAGACTGGCAAAAGTTACTATTTTTTCCTCGGGGCTTCACCCCTCGGAAAATATAGTACTATGCCAGTCCCTCCTCAGATAAATAATTTCCACTATACTTTCTCACAGCTTGGTATATTTGTATACTCTGCATCTACTCTGCAGCGGTACGGATCTATAGGTGCTCGTATTTATGGCACTTTGGCACGCTTACTGTACATCTATACATCTACTCGACAGTTGTATAGTTGTATAGTTGTATAGTTGGGCATATTTATGTCGTTTTCCGCCCGTCATATGAAAAGGTGGTGACCCCCCCCCCCCCCCCTCCATTTAATGTCCTATCCCAGGACGTGATTTGACGACGGAATCTTATTTATTTTTGTTTCGTTTTGTTTTGGTGGTTTGTTTTGTCCCTTTGGGGGGGGGGGGGGGGGGTCACTGATATACGAAAAGGGCACTTACAGCAAATTTAATCTCTCCCAAATCCAGGAACGATTTCAGGAAAGGTGAGTATAATATTGTCACTCTTAGACTAATATTAGTAATATTCATTAGTCAAGATTAACCCTTACACGAGCAAGCCTTGCTTAAGAGTTTTCAGTCGACATCCATGTAGTAATGAATGTGTCTATTCTGAAACATTATGCATTCATCGAATACTCATGACTCATGACTCATACTGTCACTGCTAGGTAATTGTGTGTATTTTATCTCCAACGCTGACCACGGTACTATATATGAATCATAAATATTATTATTATTATCATTTAATTGCCTTAGTATGGGATGAAATGATTATGTTTTTTGGGGGGTGTGTCTTTGCAGGAATTTCTCAGTGTTTCAGCATAGTAATTTCGGAAACTGTTTTACATTCAATGCAAGAAGAGTTGATGAACCCACCAACCAAACTATTGAAACTGGTCAGATTGGATCACTTCATGGTAAGTAGAAATGTCTCGTAAATTTGTTTCAACAGCTCTGGCTCTTCTCAAAATGTCTCACTGAAGACAATTCTAACCTTTTTGATAATGACAACAATCCGTCTTTATAAGCGCTTATCACATTGTGATAATTATAATGTCACTATTCGCTTCAATTGCTAAAAGGAAAATTATTATCCTGACTTTCAGCTTTGGTAACCGTTATGAACGCAAAATGCATTATAGGTACAGGTCTACACCTGGGTCGAGAGTGGCAAGTGTACATTAAACATTTCCAGTATACAACAAGCTATGTAGATACAGATAAGTCTGTATCTAAAAGCTTATCATGGGAAATGTTATTCTAACAACAGTTTACTTATTCAATGAGTAAGCATACAGCTTAATTTTAGAAACATATTCACAGTATGAATGCTGGATTAATACGCAGGTCTACATGTTGATGCAGTTTAGTTGATGGTATTTTGAAATTGTTGTCCTAGGCAGTCAGGGCATATCCAGCTTAGATTAAAGTCAGCGTACTTCCCCTTCCCCCATTTGGTCCAGTGAAAAGAAAATCATAATACATAAGAATTGTAAACAGCGCTGCCCAGATATACAGTGTGTTTCTTAAAATAGAAAAACCAACTTTCTCCATCAACATCTCGTCGAATAAACACAACCTGATTTATTGTAATGCATCGTAAAAAGGGAATTTTATCCCCTTTCATATACTACCACATTCGTATTGACAGAGCCTGGGATCATTGAAATAAAATTTTAAACCACCAATGTAAAAATTGATTTGCGCACGAGAGTGAGATCTATTCAATGGATGGCCAATCATTGAACCTCACTCTGCTTTCATTTCTTTTTGTCTTGACTGGAGCACACACTTTCTTGGACAGACAAGGCGGTCTTTTGGAAGGACATTGAGGCTAATTTTTTATTCATATGTCATTCAAAGTTGCCTACATGTTTGAGAGATGAATAAGCCTCTTGAAATATCACTTATCTTTCCCTGGTGTCTTTATCACCGGTTTTGTTTCATTGCGTTGTACTCAATGGAATTACACTTTGCATCAGCTCTGTGCGCAAACTACTTTTGACATCACTCACTTTAAACCTTTCCAAGTCATTCATGCAAGACATCATCACACATTTGGAATCATATGAAAGAAGATGAAATGAACTTTGACATGAATAATAAGAACTAATCAGGACGTAATAATTTTTTTCTAGTAATTGAGGGGAAAAGTTGGGTTTCCTTTTTTTTTTCAGAAACACACTGTATTATGCTCAATTTGTGTATGCGCAATGACTCAAGAGAGTGAAATCCCTTTCAGGTCTGCAGTTGACTCTGTTCGTGGATCAGCCTGAGCATGTTGGACTATTAGCGGCTGAATCTGGCGTAAAGGTATCAATCCACAGCCCGACTGAACAACCCTTCCCAGAGGATGAGGGAATTACTGCCTCCACTGGTCAGAAGACAACCATCGGTCTTAGAAAGGTGGGTGGATTTTTAGGAAATATGACTGGTCAAGTGGTCCGACTTGGATAGTGGTCTGCTATGTGGTCTATTACAGCCCGGGACTCAATTATAAGTTGTGTTTTAATCTATACATACGTAGGTCAACATATACATATGTAGATATGTATATGTTGACCAATATATATATATATATATATATATATATATATATATATATATACATGTATACCCATACACACACACACACACCCACACACGCGCACACACACATATATGTATATATATATATATATATATATATATATATATATATATGTCTGAACTCCCTAAACCATGTAAACCCTCACGCCCTAAAGGCAATAAGTTGTGTGGCAAACCTCGATGTCAGGTCTGCCGACATTTGATAACTGACCCGGTTGTTTAGATTTCCCCATCGTACACTATCCGCCCACCCAATCACACCTGTGACGCAAACAACGTCCTATATTGTGTCATGTGTGCGCAATGTCCCGGTGTCTACTACATTGGCGAAACTAGTACACGATTCCGAACTAGGTTGAATAACCATAAGAGTGCAGTTAAGATGAACAGAAAGGATTTCCCAGTGGCCAGTCACTTCAACTTACCAAACCATTCCACTAACGATCTCAAAATCTGTATCTTTGGCGGTGGTTACAAATCTGCTGAAGAAAGAAAATGGCGGAACTACGATACATCGTGGAATGCCGGAGCTTTGAAAACGGCTTAAACAAAGACCTTTCCTGGCTCAGCCCATTCACATTTTACCGATAGGCTCATACATTATCAGTTTTATTTCCATCTGGCATCCGCGATTCTTCTCTTTTTCTTTTCTCAAGGATCCTTATCTATTATTATTTTTGTTGTTGTTGTTATTATTATCATTATTATTATTATCATTATTATTAAAACTTTTAATACTCTCAAACTTTGAGGTGTATTTAACCTTACTCTCTGTGCAGCTAACGCTATCTCAGCGTGACTCTATTATGACGTTAATTGCGTCATAATCCTCTTTTATGCGCTTAACCAATGAACGCCGTTATAAGATTTTATGTCTAATGCTTAGCAACACCCGCGCACCTTAACGGTTGTCATGATCACGCGTAGATTGCGTTCGCTTATAATAAACAACATCTTTGTTATTTGTATAATCTTGCATGCTAAATCTTTATCCCTGAAGAAGGGGGAGGCCCCCGAAAATTCGGATCGAATAAATTTCAGTTGGCAATTAATGCATTTCTACTGTGTTCTTCTTATATATATAAATATATATATATATATTTGTAAAATATATTGCAAAATTAATACATGTATATAAAAGTTGGATTGCAGATACATACTAATACATAAAAATGGTCGACAATAATTACAGTATTTGCACAATAAAACTATTATTTGGGACGATGTCATTAAAGAGGTAGGTTACAAGACGTAAATAATCCAATGCGACTGATGCAGGTGCCCCGATATTCAACATGAGCATATCGACCCTCACACGTACAGGCGCACACGCCCACACACACGCTTTCACGCTTCCATGCCCATAGTCATATACTTAATTACTCATCTGCATTGGCATTATTAGGCCAATTCTATAGGGGGGACCGATAGGCGAAAAATGCCAATAAGTTTTCATAAAAATTCAGACAATGAAAGTGGAAAAGTCTTTGGAATTTCTATATAACCAACAGAGGTTCAAAAACAAGAAACAAAACAAACTATAACAAAAAATAGGCTATACAGGCGTATACGAATGATATCCTCCCTTTGTAATTTTCCAAAAGGTTCAAACATACGAATTTGAAGAGTTACTGATTTTCTTCTGAAAAGGAAACATGTGGGGGGGGGGGGGGGGGGGGGGGGGGGGGGTTCTCACAAAAACACACTCAACCCCCCCCTCCCCCACACACACACCTCTTGTGACGTACGTCCCTTGTCACTTCTCTTAAAATGTAGCATTTCGTCTTGATTCTTAGTTTTTCTACGTCCAAAATATTATCATAACGTCACTGTATTTTCAAGCATTGTGACTGTGATCATGACTTTATATGGCCTTAGATATTTTAACCCTTTCGAGACAATTGACCACATTTTGTGGTTTGGCTCAATAACTTTTGATCCAGAGCTCTAAGAAATATACCAGATGCATGAGTAGAAAGAGCAAAATTTTCTGCACACACTATGTCCACTTTTATTACATGACCATATTGCGTTTGATGCCAGGAATTTTAAAAACAAGAATAAGCTTTGAGATCTGTAAATTGGCAACACATTGAGAGGTTTAAAATCATTGTTTTTCATCAAAATTGGCAATTTCTTTCAACTATTCAACAAATTTCTAACCATGTATATTGTTTTCAAAGACATTACACCTTATTTGAACCATGTAGCACTAAAAGAAAAATATTATTGTTGCCAATTTGAAGAACAAAATGTGATCAATTTAGCCCTTAAATAATCCCTATCCTGAAAGGGTTAATTTGTCTCTGCATCCTTTCAGGTAAACATCACGCGGTTAGGTGGACGTTATGGTGAGCAATGCTCCTGGAATGGAGAAGGCACCGACTTCAAGTCAGAGACATTCTCCTACACTGTCCACGCCTGCCTGAAGCAGTGTTTGCAAGATGAACTGCTCGAGAAGTGTGATTGTATCACAGACATCAGGTTTAGCAACTATACGCAGTGCACCTCTCTTAATGTAACCCAAGGTACGTGTATATGAATTGACTTCCCAATCAAATCCACAACGTTTCAAAAAAGTTCAACAATCCAAGTTCTGTAACAACCTAGCCAGTTGATATATCCTGGGAACATATTTATATGGTCGTAAGTCTGGACATATAATATACAAGCTTTGCTTTTACATATGTCCAACTGTTTTCAATATCACTTAATAGGTCAATATCTGTGCATCATATTTTCTACTTATTGATATTTGATTATGTGCCCCTATCTATGGAAAAATATCATTGTTATATATTATTGTTATTGTATTCATTTTAAGTTATGCACTACAGTATTATGTTAATATGAATGATTGAAAACAGTCAATAAAATCAAATCAAATCAAATCAAATCAAATTGATCATCCAGTTGATGAGTCTTCATCTCATCAATGTTAAACTTATTTATTCACATTAGTCCTACATCCCATTTGGCCTACCTACGTTCCTTAAATATCTTGAAGGGCTTTTGGTGCAATGGTTATGTTTAGGATACGTTGGGGAAGAAGTTATCACTGTTAGGGTTTTGGTTTTCCTCTGACCAACATGACCCAGCCAAATATTAAACACTTTATTCAAATGCTTCAAAACATTTCCAAACACGTCCAAACCGAATTCATTTGCGTTGCTTGCAAACGTTTTCATATTCACTCTGATTGCAAAATATGGGAAAGAAGGATTTTAAGTGGCGTATTGTCACTCATCTAACTGCAATTTTTGGTCTTTTACCACAGACAAGTGTCGACAGTTGGTAGAATATCTGTACCACAGAAATGCTCTGGAGTGTGCTTGTCCGATATCATGCAGGTATATAGCACATGGAAATAACTAAGAGATAACTAAGAGATATCAATGCATATTGACAAACGCATGTTACCAATACTTACGCTCTAAAACAAGTTAGGTAAACTTTTTACTCAATATTGAGTAAAAAGGGAACATGCATGTTTGCTGGGTAAAATCATGAAAATGCTACCCCAGATAAGGTTAATTTCACTAAATTCTGGGCACATTTTACCCAATATTAAAGGGCAATCCAGCCTTGGTAATAAGATGATTTGTGTGAAAGCAGAAAAATAAGAAAAACAGGATGGTGAAAGTTTGAAAGAAATCGGACAAGGACTAAGAAAGTTATGGATGTTTGAAAAATGAGATCACTACATCTATGCGAATCTCAAATTGGCAATTTGGAGAGTCAATTGTGACATTTTTGTGGACAACTCTCCCATTTGTCGTACTCAAAAATATCATTAATTTGCGGTTTTCTTCGAGGCGCTTTTACCCTCGGGGCTGTACTCAAAATATATTGGAGATGCATATTGTTATAGGTCTTCATGAACGAAAAGATCCTACTGAGTTATGCATTTTGAAAAAAGGTGACATTTTAGTCATTTTGTGTGTTAGAGCGAATGGGGGAGTTGTCCACAGCTACATCACAGTCATATTATTACAACTTTCAAAAATTCATAACTTTCTTATTGCTTGTCCGATTTCGTTCAAATTTTCACCAATCTGCTTCTCTGATTTTTCCTCTTTCTTTCAAAGCAACTTGCTCTTAAGGTTAGATTTCCCTTTAAGTAAAATCTTACTCAATACAAATGCATGTTCCCTTTTTATTAAATACATGATAAAATGGGGTAAAATAATAATCATCATCATCATCACTTTTATTTAACGCCCTATACTAGTTACAAGTAGCTACAGCGTATAATCCCGGTATTATTACACTGATGCAGCTCTGTTGTCTACAGGTCACGGAGACCGAAAGAACGCGAGACCGAAAACATCGGTCTAAGGTGATTTCTGTGGTTTCAGGACACCTTAAAGGTTCGCGAAATATTCGATCTCGTGGGACTTCTTATACACGTCGTCAGAAAGTCTACGAGACAGAAACAGGAGGCTAACAGTTCGTGGAACATCTATTTCATGGGCCTTCGGTCTTGTGGAGCTTTGTCTCAGACCCTTCTTATATACTTTCGCGCTCGTTAGCCTTCGTTTAAAAGTACTATTTACCTTCGGAAAATTTTGGTCTGAAAAATCAGAAGAAAATTCGACAGAAAGCAAGCTTAAGTGGCTAGAATGGTAGGGAAATCTTATGAAATTAGTCTTCTGGTTATGATAATTTAAGGTCATTCGTAAATCCCTGTAAATACTCAAATAACTAATTGAAATTAATGTATGTTATTTATATATGTTGAAAATAAGTTTGAAAGTTTGTTCAAATTTATGTTCATGACAATATAATATGATCTAAAAGAAGAAATCATTTCAAATTAAAACAAAATATAGGTTTATGTTAAAGCAAGAGCTTTATAATGGTATCACTTTGAACCTTATCACAATAAAGAGTGTTGATACTGAAGTTATTTTAAGTTATCTGTGTGTATTCAAAGGGAGGAATCATACCAACGAACCATTTCAACATCGTTTTGGCCATCCGCTGGTTATGAGGTAATTCTACATTGATTTTATAGAGTGGTGGAAATTTCCTACGTTTTTGAGAAATCGTAGTTTTGCATTGGTGACATAGGGCCCCTTCCCTTCTGCCTCTTGTTTTATTTTTGTTGAAATATTTTTTTTTTACCATGGAAAGTTATACCATGATAGTGTTTGATTTTAGTATTTTTATTACTTTATGAACAACACATTTGATAAAAAATTAACATGAGTATGATAATGATGATAGAGAAATAAAAGTAGAAAGTAAGTAAGTCAAGCAGCAGTGCAATCAATTTTTCTGAAGAAATATTTTTCGGCAATAATTTCGGACTTGTTTTGTTGTTGTTTTTTTTCTATTGAAAAATGTATCAATATTGTTCAGGAAATATGAAGATTTGAAAATCACCACCTACCAAAACTATGACAATACCTTTAAAGTCATTCATTCAGAATCATCTATGTATCTTTTTAAATACCTATTAAGTTTTTTTTTTGTGGATAGTTTAGAAACAATTAATTCACCTTACTTAAAATAATTGTTTCCATCATTTTTCCTTCGGTTCTTTTTATTTGGAAGCCTTTCCTTGCCAAGCAGCTAGCCCAGATCAACAATCATGACAATGGGATGAAAAAAGTCATTGCGGATGGTGACAAGCTGAGGTAAAATATATCAGGGGCCCGTTGCACAAAATTTGCGTTTCAAGGTTTCAAGGTTTCTTTATTTCCACATGTTTTTCAGTGTTTTACATATATTATATATAACATAATATCAAACAAAATTACGATAAGAAGTGTTTACATAAATGGAAAAATTAAAAAAAAAAATTGAGTACAGTAACTACATATAATAAACAATTATAGTTTCATAATTTCGGTGATATCAGGAATAGTAAAGAAACAAAAGTGGAGGAGTCTATTAAAAAGCACAGCTTGTATTTTATAGACCCCTTTGTGAGAAAAAAAATACTTACAAATGCTCTGAGTTTATGGAAATAATTACTAAATATATATACTTTACATTCTTGCTCAATTTTTGGTTCGAAATGATATTTTCCTTATTATTTTTTTACCATTTAGCAGTTACATGTATATCTGTTCAGCAGGAATTTTTGAAGTCTACGTTTAAATGAAAAAAATGGTGGGAGCTGATTTAATGGTATTATGTAAGGAGTTCCAGAGCTGTGGTCCGCTATACATAAAAGTCTTTTGTGCAGTAACTGTCCTGCATGGTCATTGGTAGATGTAGCATATTCGATTGTCTCTTGGGGTATTTGTGTACTTTATTGTTTTTCAATTGCAACTCCTAAAAATCAAACGCAAGTCCTAAATGCGCACTTCTCATTGGCTGAAAATAAAGTTGCGTTTGATTTTCCTGAGTTGCGTTCAAACGCAAGTTTTGTGCAACTGTGCAACGGGCCCCTGATATTTCATATTAATCTTAGTATAATATTGTTCGTTATTCATTGCTTTGCGCGTATACTTGAACAATGATAAAACACTTCAAAAATACTATTATTTAACGAAGTACGTCATGTTCTTGTAGCAAACCGACAATTGGGGATGTAAATTGTACTAAATCTGATTCATTCACTTTGTACTTAGTTTTCTTCTTCATGATAATGCTATAAAAGGGTTAGATATCTATTGACATCTTTCTTTTGAGTACAAAGCAAATCTGGAAACAGTTGACTTGAGTAAATGCACTTACTATATACCACATGAAAAATGTGTAAAAGCACGAATGACTTCTAAAATCTACAGTTTGTATTCAATCAGTTTCATTTGCACCATCGTAATAAGTTGGGTAAAATGTACCTAATACTGGTGAAAGTTTTACCCAACTCATTTTAGAATGCATGCAGGCCTATATGTGTATTCACCTTATAACTGGTATATTTTATGCTCATAGATGAGACACACGGTAAAAGCTATTATCAAATAGACATTTTGCTATTGCTATGTTGACAGAGAGAACGTCTTAAAGCTGGTTATATACTACGAGCAACTGAACTATGAACTAAATCAACAGATTCCAATCTACACGGTACGTATTGAACATGTTGAAAGGAATTTTAAGTTCGTTTTTGTGCCATTAGACGCAGAATTTGAACAAATATGCTTCATTTTTATGTAAGGAATAATATATGAGGTATTGATATGAGGATATTAATACATCAATATCAGAATAAACTATACAGTATAGTATCAGAAATATATCATACGAATATGATATATATGATATCCAAAATTATTATATTAAATCAGCCAACACTTTACTTTATACGGGAGAAACTTCCAACAGGTGCCCACATGTAAAACTCGTACTCATGATTATAATGATTTTCTTTCAGTAACTGGTGTTTACAGGGGCGGCGCCAGGGTATTTTGATAGGAGGGGCAAGACGACCTAAAGATGCCGTCATATTTTTTATCCATTAAATAACAGGGGTAATATAGAGTTATATGTTTAAGACCTATCTTTTTAATACTCCTCTTTCTTCTTTCTTCCCTTTTCTTCCCTTTTCTTCCTCCTTTTCTTCTTTTTTCTTTTTTTTTTTCTTTTTTTTTTCTTTTTTCACTACTTGAAAAATCATAGGGTGGCGGTCGCCCCCTCTGCGCCCCCCCCCCCTGTAGCACCGCCCCTGTGTGTTTAATTGTTTAAGTGCGTTCCCAACAAAAGCTTTGCTTTCTGGGTTTTCGTTTCCTTCTATTTTCTGAATTATGTACTGCATTGTACTCTATGTTCAACACATTGCTACAGATGTATCCTTTGTATATTACATTGTAACGATAGAAGGAAATAAATGTTAATTCCAATTTGAAATATCAATGATTATCATGATTTAAACATTCAATAGCTTTTGGAAACACAATAAAAAAAAAACTCTTCTATAAGCTATAAAAAGCATCGAATATATACGTATCAACTGGCTTGGAGTAATAATTAAGTATTATTCAGAAATCAAGAAACAGGGGACGGAATGTTTTTCTATAGGCCGAGGGCAGCCTGTGTGACGGAGACTCATTACGGGGGCGGGAGGCAACATCGGCTCCTCTCTTTGCTGGATAATAAGCAACTTTTAGTGAAATGTCACTGTGCACTGCATGTATATTCATTATACTGTGTAATTCAGATCTGTTCGTGCATATTTTTGGGGGTGGTAAATGCTATAATTGAATTTAATTGAAGGTTTTATTATCATCTCATCGCTGCCAATGGCTGAATTGCAAATGATTAACAGTGATGAAAACATACAAACGATGAAAACTGACTTACTTAAAAATGATCATAAATGCATGACATGAATATGATAAGTAATTTAAATATTTAACATATTGCATTGACCTAAAGAAGAAAGTAATATCATCTCTGAAAATATATTTGATGGTTGATCTATTTAAAACCAAACTTTCAAATTGATGACCAGATATCCTCATTTTCATTATCATGTTGATTGCTTATGTTAATTCTGTATAATTTAGTTGATAATTTATGGTATAAAATGTATAATGTGTAAAGTGCTTAGATACAATGTGTATTCAGCGCTACATAAACTTATTTTTATGATTAGTCGTAGAAATAGTAGTAGTGGTAGTAATAGTGATGGTAGTATAGTAGTAGTAATAGTAGTAGTAGTAGTGTTTTTATTATTATTATTATTATTATTATTGTTATTATTATTATTACTATTATTATTATTATTATTATTATTATTACTTTGTTGTTATTATTATCATTATTATTATTGGTTGTTGTTGTAGTGGTGGTGGTGGTGGCGGTGTTTATTATTATTTTTTTGTTGTTGACACCCTACAGGTGGAGAGTCTTTTTGGAAGCCTCGGAGGATTGTTGGGCCTTTACCTCGGCATGTCATTCTTGTCATTTGGTGAACTTTGTACCCTAATCACCGGCGTCATCAGAATCTGTCGCAAAAAGGCAGTTTCTCTATTGCGCAGTCATGATAATGCAAGAAGTTCCAGTAAAACAACACCTCAAAGGATAGTCTGAATAATTATGATTGGTACTGGAGGTGTTTGGACACAAGATGTTTGTATATGAATTGCATTTGTAAGGGCTGGATTTAGTTAATTGGCAGAAACAAACTCGTTAGAGGGAAAGAGGTCTCGCCTGGGTATAGGTTAGGAGAAAAAATGAATTGGAGATTCATACATGGCTGTATTGTAGAAAAGGGTGTAAGCACGTAGGAAAAAGATATGAATTCATGTGTCTATAAACGCAATTGTTGTTTAGTCTGGATAGAATGCGTGACATTCAGTAACGTATTTTTCTCTTACTAATTTAGGTCTAGAAATGATTTTTGTTCAATTAATATTAATATTGGAATTGTCATGGTGTAGTGGTTCATTCAACTTGACTCTCAGGTGAAAGGGTGAGGGTTCGAATCCCCGCCTTTGGCAATATATTAAAACTACATTTTGTCAATTCCCACCCAGTTGTCCATGGGTACCTATTATGCTAAAAGCGCTACATTTCTATGGCGCTAAGATATCCATAACATTGGTAATAAATCACTGTGCAGAAGCGCTTTGAGCAGTTGAACCGCAGGAGACGCGCTATATACTGATAACTATAGTAGTTATAATAGTAATAGTAGTATTAGTTGTAGAAGTAGTAGTAGTAGAAGTAGTAGTAGTAGTAGTAGTAGTCGCAGTAGTAGTAGTAGTAGTAGTAGTAGTAGTAGTAGTAGTAGCAGTAGTAGCATAGTTGTGATAGTAGTAATAGAAGAAATGGTAGTCAGCAACGGTATCGTGGGGTGGGGCGGGGAAAGTAAAACCGAGGTATATTCAGAATACAGCAGAGAATTTAAATTCCACAGTAATGCTGTTTTTCATCGTCTAATATCCAAATTGCCTAGTTTTATGCTGAAATTCCATTTCTTCATAAAGTACATGTACATTGACCTACCACCTCTATTTAGAAACTGTATTATTCAGTTCGTCGAATCCCTCTCATGCCTATTTTTTCTTGCACTTATAATTATCTTTATTTCTATGTTTTATCTATTGAAATAACGCCTTATGCTTGCTTGTAGGTGACATGTCCCATGAATTTTACATGAGCAGACGAGTGGAATCTCTGATAATCTTGGAATTTCAGCAAGGGAAGCTTTAAGGCTATCCTTTGTGTGTATGGACGTTCTTATTAAACTACATTGCTCTTCTGTTGACTGTAATATTTGTTTTATAGACATGCCGTATGCATTTTGTTGCAGGTTAAATTTTGCCAAATAAACAATAATCAAAATAATGATTGATTCTTGTAAGTTGTATATCGTTAATATCTAATTAATTTCAGAGTGCTTTCCCTTAAAAAATATTTAATGTTCACTCTATTTTCACTCTAGTTATGAACTTCTTTGTTCCGGCATCTTCCTTTGTAGCAGCTGTGAGTAGGGTTAAGCCCTTTAAAGTCCAATATATCCCTATCCTGAGTATATTCCCTCAAGAGAGCTACACAAATATTTTCACTTAAAGTTAACTACTCCGGATCTTTCCATTTCTAAGAAATACTATTTTTTTTTAAAAGAAAAAAAAAATGACTAAGTGCCCTTTCACTCTATTTTCACTCCCGGTAATCACGTAATTGATCACTTACTTGTTAAGGAGTGAATATTGATTAGTGCTCTCTCTAAATTTTAAAAATAAATTTTCACTCTATTTTCCCCTTCCCGGGGAATGACGTCACAACTCTCCAGCTTCTTATTTCAAAGAAAATACTTGACTAGATCTAGTATCATACGTCATGGGCCCTGATGCTACGGATGTCGACTTATTCGATGGATCTTTTAGCTTCTGTACCATTTCTCCTCTAGTTTCACGATATTTTGAACGGTGCCACACAAACACACTCGCACAAAATACACTGTAAATGTCTGTGAATAAAAACCCAAACAGCAAACAAGGTATTTTTTAATTAATCTGTTGCGGGGTAAATTGAGGACGAACCATAATTCCAGTACTTGTGTTACTCACAAAGGGCTCAAAATAAGTAACTGCTGCGAAATCAGGCAAGCCTTTTTGTAGGCACGTACAACAAAAGCACAGATATCCACTGTTAATTGCCATTGTTAACCAACAAAAGATATGACCAACGAGATACATTTTAGATAGCACATTGGATTAATGTGCACTTGATGATAATTATGATGATGATGATGATGATGATGACAATGATGATGATGATCATGGTGGTGGTGGTGGTGGTGATTTATGTGTTAGGGGAAAATTTTTTAGGGAATTACCACTTAAACATGCAGCGATGATCTTGGTAAAAAATCAATGCTTAATCATAAAAGGGGAAATTATAACACTGCATTATGAATTGTTTACTGTGAGTGTGGGCGAGTGTGTGTGTATGTGTGTTAGGGTGTGTGTGTGGTGTGTGTGGGTGCGTGTGTGTGTGTGTGTCTTTCTGTGTGCACATAAGTTATAAATTTTTTCAAAAATTTTTTAAATCTTCACCCAGCCACTTGGCGCAAGTGAGATTTTGCAGTCTTCTAAAGATTGTTATTCAGTCATGCATCCAAAGATCCAAATGAAAACGGTACCAAAAAATGCTGGGAGGATAACTGTACCAAGACATATCATGAAACCCATGATCAAATGTTCATACTACAAACAAGACAACTTCAAAATGATGGGACATTTTTTTCTGACTTACTCTATTTAATGTCAAGCTTTCGATTAATGATCTTCATCAGGACTGTATAAAAACACAAAATGATGGCTGACATTTACATCGGAATGTACATTTCAATTTCTTACAATGGTTAAGTACTAATCAATATAATTATAATAATATTAATTATGTTGTTTATTATTGTAATGAATATTATTATCATTATTGTTATTGTTATGTCTGTTATTATTATTATTAGTAGTAGTAGTGATATTATATAATACCACTATTATATAATACCACCACCACCACCGCTACTACTACTACTACTACTACTACTGATAATAATAATAATAATAAGTGTTTTCCATGTAGTGGAAAAAAGGGCATTCCCGGCATCCTGACTGCCAGGAAATTTCCCGTGAAAAAACGGCTGAAAATTTTATAGGGTGTTTGTAGAAAAGCTTAATAATAAAATTCCGATATTAAGTACCATGAAGAAATAAGTTATTCAATATTATGAGGATGAAAGATACATGGATTTTATAATATATCTGGTATATACAGTGCGTCCCAGAAAAAACGAAACCCTAAAATAAAGGGTTATTGTGACCAAAATAAGTGCTCTATAAGTAAGTATCTATTTTCCATAAAGTAGATAATTTCTGTTTTAAAATGATACATTAATGGCATTATTACGTATATGCTTTAGTCGAACCTTCTAAAAAATAACATGTATAAACCCACTTGTGCCAAATTTGGGTGAAACCGATGAAACGTTTGGATCCCGTGCGAAGATGACCGGAAGGAAACATCAACTCTAAAACACAATGAGAAGATTGCTTTCATGTCCTTCTTTTAATATTGAGGAAATGGATAATTTCCTCATCATAAAATAAAAGATGGTCGACTTTTGGTTGATGGTGGGGGTAAAAAGATTGAGCTTATTTTGTACTGAAATGGTACCTGCAATCACGATGAACGTCAAATTTTGCATTGTTCAGAGCTGCAGCTTTTTTAAAGAGCAAAGCAGATAGCAATTTGATATTTCCTTAAAAAAAATAAAGTTAGGGGGTAAAGTACAGTGTGTGTGTGGTAAAAAGGGGCAAATAAGGCAGGAAAAATCTCTGATTATGGCAATTTTTTTCCACCTCAGGATGTCACTTTTTCAGCACCAAAGGGTATTTTTGCGTCACTGGATGGGTATGTATTGATTAGGGAAAATCAAAGGTGTACGCCCCTGCCACCTCCGGCAATTGGCATTATCCCATGTTTTATAAAATTTTTGCTTGAATGCATGTCATAACATAATGTGAATCTTTTGTGTCATATCTTATAAAGCTTACATTTCCCTGAAACACGTTTGCATGTGACTGTTTTCACGGATTTACCAAAATTTGGCACAAATTGGTTTTTACATGCCATTTTCAAAATAATATTGCTCTATGAAAATGTATGGATTAATGCCACCAAATGTATCATTTGAAATCATATTACTTCTTCTTCTTCATGAAAAACAGAGAATTATATTCATACAGCTCATAGCTTGTTCACAATAAGCCTTTGTTTTAGGGTTTCGTTTTTTCTGGGACGTACTGTATAACAAATCTTTTACGAAAAGGCAGTCGCTTCAACCTTTTTTTTTTGTATAAATGAAAATGAGAAGTATTATGTTCAATATGAGTAAAAGATACATAACAGTTTCAATGAATGGTAAAATACTATTTTTATTTGACTCAATAAAATAGCCTACGGAGAGCTAAAAAGCTTTGAAAAAATATCCAGTGTCCTATGTCTATTCACTGATTGGCAGGAGAACAGGTAGTAAGCGTTTAGACTAGAAAACATAGTGTACATAAATATGCTAGAACACTGGAAACATACATAGTCTATCACAGAATGATGGTCAGTATAGACGCAATGTAAAATGCTAATCACTAACGGAGAAATTGACAAAATTTTAAATAAAAAAATAACCAGACAATATTGCATGCATTAAAGACTCTCATACGACAATCATCGTATCTCTCTTTTATTGTTAGATTGAAAGTGTTCCTATTTTGAAGTAAATTTTTGTTTTCATACCAGATTTGGAATGCAAAGTCCAAGAGGAATCAGAGGAATCACTGCTTTGTAAAGAAATCATTAAGTAGGGTTTGAATTAGGATCTTTACTCTTTAGCAAACGACGGTAAAAAAAAAAAAAAAAAACCCAAAACTAAAAAAAAGCGACAGGAAATCTGTTGCAATTATCAATACTTTCTTACAGGATGGAACGATTTCGATTAAACAAGACAGGAAAGACAATCAGGAGAAAGCTTTTAGTCGTTAATATTTTCGGCAAGTAGTTTGAATCCGCTTCGTCTGAGAATCTGCCTTCCGGCTTATATTGCCCAATCGTTTTCTTCGTCTACGCTGGATACCGGGGTATGATTGCAGTAGGAGCCACTTTCTCATCATTGTGTCAGTTGAAGATGTAGAGTCTGTCCGGAGTGCCGAAAGCAATCTCTCCTGATCGGAACTCCCGCAGATAGCACCAGTCAGTCTTCTCAATCTTGTAATCATATATGAGAGTCTTCACATGCGTTAGTTCGGTGGTGTACTCATCGATACTGACCGATCCGTCATCGTTGACCCAGGCGATCAGGACTGAATTATCTTGAGTCGAACACGGGAAAGGATAAACACCTGGTTTAGTTACAATTTGTTTGACTTTACCTTCTTGATCAATGATATTTACCGAGTTACCATGCCCAGTGATCAAGAAATCATTATAGCTAATGATCTGATTAGGTTCGTATCCATCGCATGTTATCTCCAGATCCCATTTAAATTTGGACTTAACAGAAGCTTCTTCTCTTTTTTTTTTTTTTTTTTTGAGGGAAAGAGAAAGAGAGAGAGAGAGAGAGAGAGAGAGAGCAAAAGCCCGATCATGCCGTTTCAACCAAGTCTCTCATTCAAAGATAAAGCCATCGTGTAAGTTTTATCTTTTGTTTCCAATGTTATGAGGAAGGGCATTACACATCAGTGGCAAATTGTCCATTTGGCAATTTTTACTTGTGTACCTTGGAAGAGAAAAACGAATGTGTTCACTCATGCCTGAAATTTATCTTTATGTTACCCTAAGAGAGTGAAAGATTTTATTGGAGTTAATTAGTCCTGTATGAAAAATCTGAATTTAAATAAGCGTTTACTTTTTTTTCCGAGTGTATAATGCAATCCCTTTGCAATATCCCACATGGAGCCTTATAAATTAGCAAAACGGTATCATCACCTCGCATTGCCATTAGTGTGAGTGGCAAAACTCCAAACCTAGAATATGCACATTTAATCTCATGTATGTGTATTCCTCTAACCGTAGTCGGTTATTCACAGTGATCAGGATGACTTTCATTTATGAAAGCCGAAAAGCAACGGAATTATGAATCACATGACAACAACAACAACAACTTAGCAATATATGAAGATCATTTAGAGTAAACAACTTGTCGTGCATGACAAATGAACATGATCATATGGCAGGTGTTCCTGTATAACATCTTCTACTTCCAAGTTCACGATCAAATACACATCAATACCATGAATTACGTGATAGCATGATTCTATTTATAGATACTGGGTATTCCCACCGACCGTTCACACAGATCAATAGAAGTGAAGCGAAAAGTTATTACGCAATGACCTTATCGAGCATAAAAACATGATCTCTGCTTATTTCGGTGAGATCAAGGCCAAGGTGAATTATGTGCTTCATATCCCTCTTCTCTCTCCCTCTCTCTCCCTCTCGCTCTTGTTCTTGTTCTTGTTCTTCACACTAAGAAAAAAGGTTCAAGTTTGCACCCTAAATGCAACACTGGCAGCACCTTTTTGGGTGCAATCTTGCACCCTACATGAAAAGGGTGCAACAATGCACCTTTTTGTTCTTGTTTGCACCCTTTAATGCCCGTTTGCACCCTAAAAGGTGCAACTTTGCACCTTTAAGGGTGCAGAAACGTTTGCATCCAAAAGGGTGCAAATTTGTACCTTTTTATAAAGGGTACAACTTTGCACCCATATTGTAGCTAACTGCACCCTTAAAGGTGCAAAAAGCTTCTTAGGGTGCAAAGTTGCACCCAAAAAGGTGCTGCCAGTGTTGCATTTGAAGGGTGCAAAATTGTACCTTTTTTTCTTAGTGTGTTCTTCCTCTCTCTCTCTTCTCTGCTTTCTCTTTCTTTCTTGCTTTCTCTTTCTTTCCCACACTGTCCCAATCTCTCTCTCTCTTTCTCTTTCTCAGTGACTCTCCCTAACTATCTCTCTCTCACTGACTCTCCCTCGCTCACTACCCCCTTCCCCTCACGTCGCTCCCTTTACCCCCCCCCCCCCCTCTCTCTCTCTCTTTGTCTCGAGAAATAAAGTATGGCCTCATAACTGAAAGAATATCTTCTCTACAAACATAAACTTTTAATCTAGAAAGGCATGTTGTTGCCGTAATCAAATTACAAAGGAGAACGCTAATCTAATGCTTTAACAGCAAAACATAGAGATGAAAATAGATGTATACTGATGTAATATAATTATACATGTATATGCATTGATATCTACAAGAGAGCATCCAGATAAATCACAAAATAACTCAAGATATTTTGACAAAAAAAGGTCGATCCCATTATTTTTTTTACTAACATTCTTCAAAGAAATCAAAGGAACTTTTCAATAGTTTTTAAATAAAAATGAAAGTAGTTGCATTGTACGTGTATATAAATCTACTGGAAAGCTTTCAGGAAATATGATTATAACCGAATTTGTAATGGAGATTTTGCCTCTTTGCTTCTTTGTATTCTAACGCCTGCTTGAGATCTGCAGGGTATACAACACTGGAAGCTATTACACACATATTTCATGTTCATGAGTCATTTCACTCGATTTATGAAGGTTTCTTAGTTTTCTTTCTTGTGGACTGTTAATTTTTGCGTCAACGACGAAGAAATGTTTAGTAGTATCTTAAATGTTTTTTCGTTACTCATTCACGAATTCAAATTTATTTCATCGGTAAACGAGACAAATGAAATTGTATTGCAATGAAAACAGATTGATACAAGAATTTTCGATATAGCACGTAGGCCTATATGAAGTTATGAACATAACTTTGATCAATAATAAAGGAATGCGGACTAATTTTTACGTTAGTGATGTTTGTTTTAAAACATTAAATGTTATAAAAATTGATTGTATAAGGTTATATTTTAATGCTATTTCAATTTAATGACATTTATTTCCAACTTTTCAATATGAGTGTACAAACTAATAAATGAACAAAATTATGTACATGCATGTTAACAAAAATATGACAAAATATACATTCATGTGGTCCATACATACTGTACTTGGAGGACACACCTCTTACAAACATTTTCAACAACAACAAAAAAAAAACACATAAAAGTATGGTATGTTTGGGATTTAGAAGCACTTCATTTTGAGACTAAATTGCAACAGAATATTATTTAATAATTTTCACTAACTTGTATTTAAAAAAATAATAGTAAAGAATTCTAGTTGAAATTATGTGCAGGTTTTATGAACTTAAAATTAGATTATAAGCGTATTAATAATACAAAAGATGTATATATCTGCATTGAGCACTATACATGCTAACATCAATATTTTTATTTGTTCTTTTCATATCTACAATATTGAAATAAAAATGTAAATGTAACATCTTCGATTTTAATTCGGGTACTAGTAGTTATAATACATAAGTCGTAAACTTCTTTGTTGAGCAAATGATGTAACTTCTGATCCATCCAGGTAAAAGTTCAAATAGTAAACAAATAATTAAATAATTTCATCTGGACTTACGAATTATTTCCGAGAACGGTTTCACGTCCAATCCTGGACGCTTCATCAGCTCGTCTGATTTGTTGAGCGCTGCACAACTAGCATCAGTGTTAGTATTCGTTCTCTTAATTGTCAAAATATTCAAATATATCTCTTAAATTTCAATTTTAATCCACTTTAATGATAACACGATCAAATCATCATCCGTATTCCTTAATGAAATATCGTGACTAGATGAATAACGGCACATGATACTTGACATGAAGTGATCGAAACTTGTAATGACGGAAGAATAGTTCTTAAATTATCTTGTTCGATTCGAAAATCGATTTGAATAATTTCGAATACTTGTTATCATTTACAGCATATGTGACCAGGCACCACAAACCACCAAAGATATGAATTTTGGGTTAACGTCTGATTCTGAAAGAGGAGATTGTCACCTTTAAAATGATATATGACTCATTGGCATTGGATGTTCCTAACTTATTGTACAAAGAGTAGAATGCACAGTCCCTCAGAATGTTACTTCTGAGAAATAAGGGTTTAAAGTTTGCAGTCTATTGAAGCACTCTGACTTGCAAGGTGCTATGCTAAGGTGACAAAAGGAGGATTAGAACTCAATAAAAATTTCTATGAAGAGATTATCAGATTGTCCTAAAACTTAGCATACTAATTAAGCATATCCTGTTCATTATAGTGTACAAGTAACAATGAAAGAACTTACTCTGTTTAGAAGTTATGGGACATTAAAATGAGACAAGTATTCAGGGTCGTAAAAAAGAGAAGTAATACAACAAAATCCAGAGAAGACACACATATGTCTAATAAAAAACTGTCAAAAATACCACTTTTAGATTGTTTGGTGCCTCCAAATTTTTATATAACTTAGAAAAAGTATACTCTTTCAAAAACACCTAAAAACTAAAATTTGACCATGCCAACCAAAAACACATTGATTGAGCTCTAACTGAAAATCACACAGTGCGACTTTTTGGTGGTTTTGTGATGCCTGGTCACATAATTATGTTAATGATAATCATAAATGACAATAAACATATCTAGTGTCCTGTTTTGCAGACAGAAATCTTGTTTGTGTTGCTTTTCATGAATTTCTATATCTGTTCACTGATTGACAGGAGAACATGTATAGTAAGCGCTTACACTAGAAAACATGGTGTATTTGAATATGTTAGAATACTGGAAGCATACCTAGTCTATCACAAATGATGGTCAAGACTAGTAGACGCAATGCACGATGCTAATCATAAATACAGAAAATGACAAAATCTTATATATAATTATATGTATATATATATATATATATATATATATATATAAATATATATATATATATATTTTTTTTTTTTAAAGAAAAAAATACAATGAAGATTCTTCTACACCAACCATCGTATCCCTCTCATCATGCTCAGGTTGTTAGATTGAAAGTGTTCCTATTGTAAAGTTTGATTTTTTTTCATAGCAGTCAGAGACGTTGTTTCATAATGTAATCATTTAGAATGCAAAATCCATGAGGAGTAACTGTACTGTGTATAAATGAAAATATAAAGATATTATTAAGTACTTTGACCGAAAATTTTTACTTCAAACGGAAGTAAAAAAATCACGACATAAAAATTTTTATGATAACGAATACTTTCTTACAGGTTGGAACGAGTTTGCAATAATTATGTTAAAATGCAAAGTAGTTAGTTTATAGATCTCACATCTAAATCAAACAAGAAAGGAAAGGCAACCGCAATAAGCTTTTAGCCGTTACTTTTGTCTGCAAATATATTGAATCCGGTTCCTCTGAGAGCCTGCCTTCCCGTTTATATTGCCCAATGGTTTAGTCTTTTTACGTGTTTTAAGTTGGAGAACTGAGGTTGATTCCATTAGAAACCATTTTCTCATTATTGTATCAGTTGAAGATGTAGAGTCTATCGGCAGTGCAGAAGGCAGTCTCTCCTGATCGGAACTCCTGCAGATAGTACCATATGCCTCTCTCAGATTTCTCAATCTTGTAATCAGAGATGAGAGTCCTGACAGGCATTAGGTCGGCGGTGTATTCATTGATACTGACCACCTCGTCATCATGGCTGACCCAGGCAATCAGGATTGAATTATCAATAGTCAAACAAGGGTATGCACTGACACCTAATTTAGTTATGTCATGTTTTACTTTACCTTCCTTGTCAATAATCACTATGGTACACTCATGTTTAATGATCAGAAAATCATTATAGCTAATGATCTGCTCAGGTTCGTATTCATCACATGGTATCTCCCTGATTGCCTTCCCACCTGCTGATGAGAATACCTGGATCTTCTCAGCTTTCCTGTAGCTGACATAGATCTGATCATCGCTGTCTACAGTGAGGTCACTAAGTCCACCTTCATTTTCATTAAGCGTCTCAAACCCGACATCCGCCTTTTTACCCCCTTTTGTGTATAGTGTGATGTTATTTTTGCAATCTAGTACAACATACCTACTATCGGAAAGAAACCCTACTCCATAGATACGGACATTTTTTAGTACTGTCTGCTGCAGCTGACCATCAGCAGAGAAGATCTCGATTCCTCCCTTGCCACCTCCTACTGCCATCCTGCCATCTGGTGTAGAAGCCATGACATTCATGCTATTCTTTCTAGGCAAGTCAATGTACTTTCCCACAGAATCAACAATTTTACCAAGACCCAGCTCTTCGGTTCTAACGTTTTTCTCAAAAGCAACACAATTAGCTTTCTTGCTCGATATCCTCACCGGCTTGTAGTTAGGATCATCTCGCCTCAAGGTTTCTTGTAATTCTTGACAAAGCGTGTCGTGTGCAGCCAGAGCATCCATCTTTAGTGGTATCTTTGTCCCGTTGGTTAAAAGATCAGTTATGTTGGTCACTTGAGTGATCTGCTGTTGAGCTGTTTCCTTCATCTTGTCTAGTTCTGCATCCACTTCGTTGGTCTTTGTCTTGACTCCATCAACGAGGAGGTCTCTCTTCTCTGTCAACTTTCGAACTGATTCTTCATAGACTTGGTTGATATCATCTATGCACTGGTTCCTTACATTGTTCACTCGCTTCTTCTGCTCATCGATGAAGTCAATATATATCTTAATGCAAGTAGATTTTTTGTCGGCTTTGGATGTCAGTTCCCCGATGCTTTCCGTATGATCCTTTTCAAAGGCCGATGCATCGATGATTTGATGTCCTTTGTGAGCATGCTCCATCACACCACACCTGAAGCAAACGAACATCCTGCAACCAGAGCAGAAGCATTCCTCGTCTTCTTTCGGGTGTTTCCGGCATTTTCTGTATCTTCGTACTGGTACACTGCCTGATGTGATCTTGCTTACTGCTAACACCTCATGGTCGCTGAAGCCTTCCCACTGGGAATGCTTGGTCTGGCAAGTAGAACAAAGATACCTGCCACAATCATGGCAGTAGACAACAGCTTGGGGCTTCTCCTTGCTTTTACAATTAGTGCAGTTTTGGTACTGATTCGTAACGTCCTCCACAAGAGACTTTAAAGCCAGATTGGTCTGAAGCTGGCTGACATCTCGGTTGGGGACCTGTGTTGGCTCTCTGCAAACTGGACACAATAGCCTCAGATCATCATCATCATGGCATTCCATGAGACGTTCTACACAGCTCTTGCAGAAGGTGTGAGCACAAGTCAGGAGCTTGGGTTCGCTAAAGATATTAAGACACAAGGGACACTCTAGGCTTTGGGCACTTAAATTCTTGAAGTCACCTTCCATTCTAAGATATCTATGAGAGCATGGTATGCAAAAACAAGAAAAGGGGTGCTTGTTATAAGACTATAAGAAGGAGCCATGGTTAGTGGTTAGAGTTGTTCATTCAAGACACATGCAGTTGCGACAGATGGAACCCGAGATTGCGTGTTTTTTCTACATTCACCCGATGATTTATTTCTTGAAAGATAATTGATAACTTTATTTTCACGACTTCCCATTTAAACATATGGGCCTACTACTAAACGTATTTCAATGAAGTGTGGTTAGTGTGACCTTATATTTAATTTTTTCCCACTTTGCAGAAAACCTTGTTTTTTAGCTCTTGTGGTTGAGGGCGCCACTAAAAGCCTTCTTAGTAGTTAGTGAAGATGTGAGGGGTGGAAAATAATTTGCTCTTTACATAAGGGGCATTACGATTGCTAAATCAAGCAACTAAAATAAATCTTGAAAGTTAGCATCTAGGAATAGGTTATACACACACAACCTAAATTGGTAGTTGTGACTAGCAAGAAGCTAGTCCAGATGGTGTCCCACTGGACTAGTGTTATCCTAGTAAGGATAGCCAGACGAGGATAGTGGACTAGCGATAAGTTAGTAATGACTGCTGGACTAGGTAAACCTGGGCTAGTAATGACAGCTGGACTAGCATAAAGCTAGTCATCAAGTTAAGAGTTATTGCTGGACTAGCATAAAGCTAGTCATCAAGTTAGTAGTGATTGCTGAACTAGGTATGCATAAGCTAGTTATGAGTGCTGGACTAACATAAAGCTAGTCGTGGCTGCTGGACTAGGTTACCAACTTAGTATTTACATGTTAGTCATGATCGCTGGACTAGGATGAAGCTAGTAATGGATGCTGGACTAGCTTGAGTAAGCTAGTCATTGCTGCTGGACTAGCAAACGACTAGCTTTAAGCTAGTGCAGATGGTGCCCAGCTGGACTAACATAGAGCTAGTACCAGTAGCTAGACTAGCGTTATGCTAGTCCGCCGTTCATGACTAGCTTACATCAAACCTAGTCCAGCATGCATGACAAGCTTAAGCTAGTCCAGGCCTCGCAGATGAATCTGAAATGAAATTACATGCAGAAACAATATACTCTGAAAAGAAGAAAAAATGGAAAGATTAATATCAAGTTAATCTTAAGTTTTATTCATCCAACAAATGTAAATAAATTTGGCACCTTAAATTTGACATCATTTAAAACATAAATTCATATTAGCAGCATTGAATATACAAATAAAAAGGCTGGATTAAATCTAAATAAAAAAATTAATAAAATTTGCACAAGTATGAAAGAAATTTGAGTCAAGCTCTAATTCTCTATTTCACCCTTACATTTTATATTCAAGAGAGATGGGTAATTTACAAATCCTGTTATAATGGTATGCTTCACAAAAAATTCAAATCATGTTTACCATAACTGTTACACTGAAATAGATCGTGAAAATTGAAATGTCACACAATATTTTCATAGCCTCATTTCATGCTTGCCTATACTAATGTCCATATTCCTAAAATTAGAAATACAATACTGACTCTTTGACCTACGACCATGCATGGTAAAAAATTTCATCACATTTTGGACCTTTAATTCAAACTTCCTCCATATGCCAAATTTTGTGGAATTTGACCCTTTTTAAACCATTTAACCCCCCTTGGCGACATGTCACCTCAACATCCATTGGAACATACATGTAGCAATATCCACAGATAATTTATGCCAATTTTCAACAAATATGAAAGCAGAAACAAATAAATGAGCACATCCTACCAAAAACTAACCACATGTCACATACAACTGCATGGAAATCCAGGAAACTGGACAGAAAGACGATAGTCTCTTCATGAACGCTATTAGGGGAGACAATCATTACTGTATTCACAGCAAGTGTTAGCAAATTATTAATGACTTAATTATGTCAAATTCTATAAAAGTAAATGACTTCACAGAATAGCATATTCAAAACACTTTGCTTATATGTACTTCATGGCATAGGCATGAAAAGATTCAACTTCAATTCACTTCATGTTAAAGTAGCTAAGTTTACTCATAAGTATCTGAAACATTCCTGATAGTTCGGAGTTGCCCTGTTAACATTTTCAACAAGTGGAAAGAAATATTTGAGCAATGACATGCTACATACAGTATTTCACACTTCTGATAGAAATACTAATTAAAGTTACAAAACATTTCAAAGTTTGCTTTTATACAAGTTACAAAGAACAAATTCTAAGTTAAAGGTTATGTACAGTTTTGGTACGCCCTCAAAAAAAAAAAAAAAAAAAAAGAAAGGCGTAAATTCGCGCTTGTTGCCATGGTTTAGACCATGGATTATGTAAATTAATTGCAATAAACCATGCATAAATTTACATAACCCATTGTCTAAACCATGGCAACAAGGTAGAATTTAACACCTTTTGCCAAACACACGCGTTTATCATCAGGGATCACTGGACCTTTCTAAGTGTAACCGCTAAATCAAGCGTACTTATACCACAAAATTTGCCTAACTCATGGTCTAAATTTAAACCACCTTTGTGAATTCCGGCCATTGAATCGAAACCACATTTTCTGATGTAAAGTTAGCTATTTTCGCCTATTTAATGAGAAATGACCTTTGATCTACATACTCCGAAATCGAATTTGATACCATGTACTTTCACGTCAAACTTCATCAAAATCCGTCAAATACTACTAAAGTTATCGAACAGAAACAAGATTTGTTACGGATGGACAGACAAAGGGAAGGACGGCGGCCTTACTACACACCCCTCCGACTTCGTCAGCAAGGGATAATTACTTTTTTATAAATTAGTTTGAATCCTACAAGAGGTCTTAACTATCAAAGTTCAAAGATACATCCAGATGTCTACTGCAATTTTGCATGTACACGTAGGTTTCATTTTCACTTCTTTCTTTTTTTGTTTTTATCAGCATTCAATTCAGTGTCAAATGTTTAAGAAGTATCCCACTTTGCTCTAGTAAACACCCTGCACACAGCAAGTTTTACATAACCTGATACTTTGCAATTTTATTACTAACCCCAATATTTTGGAGGCACTTTTTTTTTTTTTTTTTTTTTTTTTTACTATCGGGATGAACGAGGATCCATTGTTCCAGTTCACCCAGGTTACTTTTTGTGTATATAAGGAAATTGAGCTTTAATCAGTCATAATCCATAGAAACATATTAAACAAAAGTATCTTTCTATCCTTCACAAAGTCATGATATCATTTTGGTCAATTCCTTTTTACAGATTTTTCATACTTCTTCAGACAAACTTGTAACAAAAACTATACTACACAGAAATATTGTATTGAGAAAAACCTTCAAATTTTGGATAAAACTTACAAAAATCAATTCATCCAGCATTTCTTAAATTCGTATGTATATTGAAGTTGACTTTATTATGACTGTTCAACAAGTTTATTGCAAGTGATATATTAGACTTTACATTCCTAGCACTTATTTTAGACAACTACCAGAAAAAACAGATTTTTAGCATTCTTAAAAGTTTTGTTCCACTTCTCCCTGACAGTCCAACTTTACCCCATTACTGTCCCAGTTCACCTCCATGTTGTCATACATGTACATGTACTTCACGCCACGCACTAAACCTCATATTTTAATGATTATTTGCATAAAAAATAAACAGATAGGGATGGTGCAAAATATCTTGATTTGTAGCCTAGTATTAGTATTATTTACCATATAAATATGGAGGGGCAACAGTGAATATTTGAAAGGTTACAATGCAAAAAGTGCCACATAACGATTCTTGACCCACTTCACCCAGCTCTCCCCGGATTATGCGAAGCTTAAGAATGTTATGAAGAACAGTAGGGAAAAGCAGGGAGAAGTGGGACAAGAATAGTCTTTTGGCACTTTTTGCTTTGCAACTTATAAAATATTCACTGTAGCCCCTCCATTTTTACATGGTAAATAATACTAATACTAGGCTACAGATCAAGGTTGGCACATCCCCGTCTTTTTAGTTGTTTTTCCCCCCAAATATTCATTAAAAAAAAGGTACTTAACAGGCTTAAGTGGCCACCCTGGAGTTGAACTGGGACAGTAATAGGGGTGAAGTGGGATAGTCGGAGAGAAATGGGACAAAACTTTAAGAATGCTAAATTCACCAATTATTCCCATACTCGTCTAAAAATAAGTGCTAGGAATATAAAAGCTAATATATCCTTTGCAAAAAACCTGTTGAACAGTCATAATAAAGTCAATTTAAATGTAAATGTATATACCATATATATATATATATATATATCAAAAAAAAATATTTGATGAATTGATGAGCATTTTGTAAGTTTTAACCTAAATTTCAAAAGTTTTTCTCATATTTTCTTCTCATTAATATTAATAGATTTTGTTTTATATGCAATTGTGTCTGAAGAAGTATGGAAAATCTTTAAAAAAAAAGGGGGGAATTGACCAATATGACTTTATTATGAATTTGTGATGTATATAAAGATATTTTCATGCAATATGTCTATGGATTATGACCGAGTAAAGCTCATTTCCCTTATATGCACAAATATGAGTCAAGTTCACCCCGATAGTAAAAAAAAAAAAAAAACAAAAAAAAAAACAAGTGACTCAAAAATATTTAGTGTTGGTATTTTTCACGAAAAATATAATTCCCAAGTATCAGATCAAATAAGACCTATATGATATATGCAGGGTGTGTACTAAATAGTAATGTGGGATGCTTACAAAACATTTAACACTGAAAATTTAAAAATGGACAAAAAATTGTCCAAAAAGAAGTGAAATTTACACTTACATATAAAATCGCAGTATAGCTGTGGATGTATTTCTAAACATTGATAGTTGCGACCTCTTGTAGGATTCAAACTAATTTATAAAAAAAAATATTACTTTTTTAGTTAGAGGTGGCGCCCCATTTCTCCCAAATCCCAGTTCATCCAGCACTCCCCTATCCTGTTACTCAGAAGTAATGGACCTCAGGTCACAGAATACATAAAACACTTTGGTGATAGTGAAAGCATATAAAGAGGCACTAAAAATTCAGCCCACATCTCAGCTTTAGTGAACACATTGTCGTCAAAATTTCACAATATATTCAGAAACATATATTGCATCTTTTACGCCTCTGTAAATGTAAACAAATATTCATAGGGAACACAAAATATGAATAATGACCAGAAAACTGAAACCACAATTACAAATGTTTCATACAGTTTTGTCATATGCGGAACAATGCTGGCAATGCCCAGCTGATCGAAATTACTCCCGGGTGACCTCAACCAACCAGAAGCGCAAAAGCGGGTCAACAAGTGAAACTGATCTGACGCATGCGCAAATCCTATACGAACTCGAGCCCGCTTATTCGATGTCGTATGGAACTGGAAAAGTTTTACAAAAAACCATGAGTCCAAATTTCACGCACGCCAGTAAATGATTAATACAAAACACAGATCCACAAAAGGTCAGATAATTACATCATTGGCAAGGCAAAATTCCATAGAATCATTTGATATCACATTTTACTTACAATTTTGATGGCATCGTCTATTGAAATGAGGTATTTAGATCCTTGTCGGTAGGTTCGGAACGGACGCAAAATGCGGCAAAATTTGCCGAATTTTTATCAATAACTTCCCAATTCCTTCCTCATTTTCAAAGAAAAGTTAGTCTTCAGATAATTTAACGTTGCGCTCTTTCCGTTGGCGCTATCAGATAAAATCTTTTCTAGTTTTTGAGGCACTATGACCCCAGGGAATAATTTTCCTGGTATCGCATCCGGTCTCAATTTGCTATGCATTTTTGATATAATTACATCTATATATTTTGTGTAGCAAGTTTTTTACATAGGATTCTACACAGCTTTGTTAAAAGGTAGAGCTATTTCCCATTGCCTTGGCATTGACCAAAAACAGCTAATCAAATTTTCGAAGCAAAATTATTCCCTGGACCGCTTATTCGATGTCGTATGGAACTGGAAAAGTTTTACAAAAAACCATGAGTCCAAATTTCACGCACGCCAGTAAATGATTAATACAAAACACAGATCCACAAAAGGTCAGATAATTACATCATTGGCAAGGCAAAATTCCATAGAATCATTTGATATCACATTTTACTTACAATTTTGATGGCATCGTCTATTGAAATGAGGTATTTAGATCCTTGTCGGTAGGTTCGGAACGGACGCAAAATGCGGCAAAATTTGCCGAATTTTTATCAATAACTTCCCAATTCCTTCCTCATTTTCAAAGAAAAGTTAGTCTTCAGATAATTTAACGTTGCGCTCTTTCCGTTGGCGCTATCAGATAAAATCTTTTCTAGTTTTTGAGGCACTATGACCCCAGGGAATAATTTTCCTGGTATCGCATCCGGTCTCAATTTGCTATGCATTTTTGATATAATTACATCTATATATTTTGTGTAGCAAGTTTTTTACATAGGATTCTACACAGCTTTGTTAAAAGGTAGAGCTATTTCCCATTGCCTTGGCATTGACCAAAAACAGCTAATCAAATTTTCGAAGCAAAATTATTCCCTGGACCCTGGTCTGTGCGCGAAATATATATGGATATGGGCGAAATTAGGTCACACTCACAGTCACACTGACATAATTAACAAGAACAATGAATCATAATAAAAAGAAACTAACTTACGGTACATGTACCTTGCCATAGATCTGTTAAAAGTGTCAAGATCTCCAGTCAGGATCTTCAGATCAGTCAGAAAACTTAACTTGCGCGTGCATGCATGCAGCATTAATGTAAAAGCGCATATCATGCGCGCATAATAAACATCGACGCGACGATGAGCAAACAAAGTGGTGTGCTTTATTCGCGCGCGCATATGCAAATAGCGCGCGCGTGTGTGTGTGAGCCATAGACGTATTATAGATTTACTAGACGGAAAGCAGCACGCGCTGAAATCATTACGCGAATGGAATTAGGCCCGCCTCTTTCGGATCATTTGAAGAGCCCGATAAGATAAGCACCCGATACGTTGCATTATTCATTTTTCTTGTGCGTGTCAGTTTATTGTGAAACTTTGATTGGATGCTAGGTCATGAATATGTGCATAATTCGATAGTATCGATCAAAATTTACTTGACCTCAACTTCGTCAATTCAAGACCAACGAACGTAGAGGGCGTCAACACTTTGCAGTGTTGCTATTAGGAAGGTTCACTTCGCTAAATTTCTGTGACCATCGTTTTCTCTCAGAGAGGTTTTTCGGTAGATTGTAGATTTGATTTTTCTTTCAATTAATACTTTCAAAAAGTTTTGATTAAAATTTTAAAATCAGATTTTATGCTTAATAATATTTTAATACTATTTTTATAATTTTCAGGACGAAAAAGATTAAAATAATGATAAATTTATAATTTCACTTTACAGTACAATAATATGTATTTGTGAGGTTGCCAACGCTCTTCTGCTCTATTTCGCTGCGCTGCGCTGCGCTGCTATACTGTATTTCGATTTCGATCCACGTACGTACGTGCACGTATATATACAGAGCTAGAGCTATGCGCTGCGCTAACGTAACGCTACTACAGATGTCACTCTCGATCCGACCTCCTATAAGGCTGGCTATCTAAGAGTCAGAGCTCGATGATGGATCAATCGATTCAAGGTTTGATTTTAGTTATAAATTTAGATTAACTTATTTGAAATGATGATGAAACAAATTTTGCAATCCAGGGTAATAGGGACCCGCATGTAACGTTAAATTTGAAAAAAATTGTTCGGATGCTGGATGGAGCGATATGACTGATGGAAGGGGATCAGATTCGGATGACCGGACACTTAACAAAAATGAAGCCTTCTTTTTTGTATTTAGATTCAACTTAAACCATGCATTGAATTTGTGATAATCATCATCTATATATCTTTCTATAAATAATATCGTCTAAGTTAGATCAAACACTTACAAGTATTAAAAAAAATAAGAAATAGCCAAATAGGTCTAGGCCTAATGCCACTCACACTTTTGCGAGGTTATTGGAGATAACCTCGCACTCTGTACCATCATACTGTGAGCAATTGCCTCCCATAGGCAAGTATGTGATATCTTGCCCGTATGTGTGCAGGAGGGGAGCAAGATCACTGACCAAAAACAGCCTGAAAATTTCACTCAATCCAGATGATAAATATCCTATCGAAGGATCAGGCATGAAATTAGATATTCTATCATTCTAAAATGTAGAAAAAATTATTTTCTCAAAATTTTGCCAATTATATTGGGTGTTTTTACTTCTTCAGGAGTTCAGCTTAGAGGTCGTGACAGGCCGAAATTGACACAGCCCCATATAGTGATGGTCCCGTGATCGTGAGTGGTGACTCTAATGCTTGTAACTTTTTCAAACACTGTCAAAATGCTGTTCGTCTGGATGGATGGATACACAACTCGTCCGACAGTCCGGCCACCATTCATTGACCGAGTACACAGGATGAGTGCCGGCCACACAACAACTGCCTGGGTACAGGCCTCTTATTGGGGTAGGGTCGGCTCTCTTAAATAAGAGAGCTGACATTAAGAGGCTAACAACGAATGGGAGACAGAAAATTCGGTTTACTGCCCATCACTTATACATGTACAAACTTATCTGAAGATAACCTTGTACTCCATACTTGCTTTTACGGGTGAATAGGCTTCAATAGCTTTTGTGTGTATCAGCAAGCGTTTTTTCAGTCGGGGTCGGGCTAACTCGGCACTAGGGCGAACTCGGCACTATGGGAAAAGTGAGGCCGAGTTAGCCCGGAGGGTTTAAATCGATCATGAAATACCAATGTGTAAAGTTTTGTTGTGATTACTAGATAAGAATACGTTTATTAACCATTCTTTTTTATAAAATTGTATGAAATACTCAGTTAGATGATAATCTTGCAATTTTCTTGATGTAACATGATGTAAAAGTAACATTTTAGACAGTTTAATCACACGACACAGCTCGCAATCGCCGGCCGTGCGTATAGCGTGCACTGTGTTTGCATGGACTCGGAGCGATGAGTCGGACACACATATTGCAAAACCTCACAGTCGGTAAAAAATTATTATCCATCAAGAATTTATGGAAGTAATATTAATATAATCAAATGAACGGTTGTTAGTTTCAGTTTATGTTACAGACATCATTAATATCTACAGAATTTTGCAGTAATTCATTCATCAAATCCGAGTACCAAACCCATGGCCAGTCACTGAGTCAGTGAGTGCAACGTACGCACGGCGATTGCGAATGCGAGCTGTGAATTGTGATTAAACCGCCTAAAATGTCACTTTCATATGATGATATTAGCTCTAGAAAATTGCAAGATGAACTTCAAAATAAGTATTTCATACAATTCTATCAAAAAAACTGTTTAAAAACGTATTCTTGGCTAGTATAATTTAGTAATCAAAATGAAACCTTATGGATTGGTATTTCATGATCGATTCAACCTCTCCGGGCTAACTCGGCCTCGAATTTCCGGTAGGGCCGACTTCGCCCTAGTGCCGAGTTAGCCCGCATTCTTCCAGTCTAGATCATTCATACATGAGAGGAAAATAATTATTTAAAATTTCACTTTCTATTTTGATTCCCCAAATTTGTGGCAAATTTAAGAAAATTAAATCTTGCTTAGAGCAACTTTGTTGTCTGTTTTTGACTGCTGCAACAGTGAATGTTGGACACAGTCCCACATAGGCAAGGACCTATGAGTGACTGCCCATTAATGCTGCCTGGGTACTCATACTAATATGCCACTCATACTAGGGCCAAACTTATGCGGGACTGTAGCGAACATTCACTGTTGAGCAGTCAAAGCGAGATTTAATTTTCTTAAATTTGCAAGATTACCTGTTTCAGGGAATGTTCAACTCCTACTTTGCCACAAATTTTGGGATTCAGAGTTGAAAGTGAAATTTTTAAAATTATTTTCCTCTTGTGTATGAATGATCTAGCAGTCCTCGAAAGTGTTAAACCTGCCGTGCCAAACAGATCTCCAAAGAGCACTACAGATGCCAAGTTAGACACTACTGAAACACCATCTAGTAGAGGTGGTTCCATGACATTTGCTCCTGCGACAATTGCTCCGGTCTATTTTTGCCATGTTAATCCTAAACCTAAACCTAACCCTAACCCTAACCCTAATCCTAATATTAATCTTCACATTATCCTGAACAAAAAAACAAATCATGACCTTGACCTTAACCTTTGACCTTTCGAGATATGGACGGCGGAGCAAATGTCGCAGGAGCAAATGTCGTGTCACCAGTAGAGGTACTAAGGAGACCACTCATAGGCCCTTGCCTATGTGAGACTGTGTCCAACATTCACGTTGCAGCAGTCAAAAACAGACAACAAAATTGCTCTAAGCAAGACTTAATTTTCTTAAATTTGCTAGATTACCTGATTCAGGGACTCTTCAACTCTTACTGTGCCACAAATTTGGGGATTCAGAATTGAAAGTGAAATTTTATATGATTATTTTTCCTCTCATGTATGAATGATCTAGACTGGAAAAAGGCCTGCTGATACACACAAAAGCTATTGAAGCCTATTCACCTGTAAAAGCTAGTCTGGAGTACAAGGTTATCTTCAGATAAGCTTGTACATGTATAGTGTAAAGAGACAGATGCTGTCACAATGACACAAGGTTTGCGAAAAAAAGAATCATGTTATTATCCTGTATTTCTTGTGATATTGGAATTAGATATTGAGATGTAATCAACACTTTGCAGCTTCAAATTCAAAAATTGTATTCATTACATGTGCATAGCACCCCATCAGTTTCCCAGCATAATTTGACATGATACTGATATCGACTCGACATTTGTTCATTGCAGTTTTCTCCATAAATGAACTTTATAATATGTACATGTAGAACCAAAAAAGAGAAAATGAATTCTGCATTAACCATTTTATTCTGTGACATTAAAGGGAAATCCAACCTTGATAGCAAGTTGCTTTGAAAGAAAGAGGAAAAATCAGAAAAGCAGATTGGCGAAAGTTTGAACGAAATTGGACAAGCAATAAGAAAGTTTTGAATTTTTGAAAGTTGCAATCACTGTACATATGGAAATTTCAAATTGGCCGAATAGGTAATGTCACTGTGATGTAGCTGTGGACAACTCCCCAATTCGCTCTAACACACAAAATATCTAAAATGTCACTTTTGTTCAAAATGCGTTATTCAGTAGGATCCTTTCATTCATGAGGACTTATAACAATATGCTATCTCCAATATATTTTGAGTACAGCCCCGAGGGTGAAAGCGCCTCGAAGAAAACTGCAAATTAATTATATTTTTGTGTACGACAAATGGGAGAGTTGTCCACAAAAATGTCACAATTGACTCACCAAACTGCCAATTTGAGATTCGCATAGATGTAGTGATCTCATTTTTCAAACATCCATAACTTTCTTAATCCTTGTCCGATTTCTTTCAAACTTTCGCCATCCCGTTTTTCTTATTTTTCTGCTTTCACACATATCATCTTATTATCAAGGTTGAATTGCCCTTTAATGTAGGCAAGGCGCTTGCAATGTCATCCAATCCAAATGGCCTCTATGGTGCATGCACCTTATATCCCATTTATTTAAAAAAAAAAAAAAAAAAAAAACTCATGCTCGTTTTATATTCACTTTTTACCCTTATAATTACAACCTTAAAAGGCTATTCAATTAGTATGTTGTACATGTGATTTCTATATCTATAAATTTCTGTAAGCCTAGAGATGTTCACTTTTATTCCACATGGACTTACTCTAAAAAAAATGATTAAAAAAATAGGCCAAAGTATTGGGAAACCTTGCCCAATACTATTGTAAAAAATCATTTGAATGTAAAACGAAAGTGTTAATTCTCATACGTAATTCAGAGTGGGTATATTATAACAGTCGTGTGTGAAAATGTAAAATTAGTTCACAGGCCGTTTTCTACCGAGGTAATTTGAGTGTTATTATAGGCCTAACATATACTTGTTTAATGCTACATTAACCCATAGAGGTAAAGAACTTCCCTAAAGTCTAAATTGATCAGATTTCATTCCTCAAACTGGCAATAATTTTTTTAATTCTTACCCTCTTACATATTTTGAAAAATAAATATGAATTTAACATGAGTCAATATGAATGTTAATTGAAAAGTTTTATTTAAAAATTGCAAATTTGCATTTTTAAATAGTGATGTTCAATGCATTGCCAATTTAGAGAGTGTAATGATTAGTTTTTAAAAGTTGAACAGCTTGTACATGCAGTGGCGGCGATTTCATGTAAATACATGTAGTAGGGGAGGAGGGAGGAGGCGATAACACCAAAGATCTGTTTTGAGAAGTGGAAGGGGGGGGGGTGATCGTTATTATGCGAGCGAACAAAGTGATCAAGTGAAAATAAAAGCAAGAAATAATACTGTTACTACTACTACTACTACTACTAATGATAATAAAACAGTTCTTATAAAATGCATTACACCTATGGAAAAGGTCTCAACGCACTTAGGGAAAAAGATAAGAAGATGAAAGAGGGAAAGCTGCTGAAGAAAAATCATGCACTGAGGAGTGTAGCTTAATTAAATAGGTACATTTTCAGAGCATTTTTAAATTGCCCAACTGTGTTATAGCTTGTCTTAGGTTTTGTGGGATACTATTCCAAAGTTCTGTTGAAATAATTAAAGAAGCCTCATTTTGCCATCACAATACACTCATGGCCAATAAAATGTTTATGTGGTTGGCCTAAATTTGGTCACCTGACTCAAAATGGAAAAAAATACTAAGCACTAAAAATCGAAGGGGAAGGGGAAGGGGAATTGCGGAATGCATTCTTAATAAAGGATTCTCATAAAGTGTTTTTCTTATTTTTCTTCTTGATGTTAATGGTATATACTTTATAACTCAAGTAATACTTATTTTATGTTCTTATGTACGTAGCACATTAAGTATTCCACCATCACTCAGTACGTTTGATAAATATTTGCTGTAATGTGAACAGGTGGATAAACTTTATTCATCTTAATTCTTTGACTCATTACCTGGGACTCATTAGGATTGTCTTTGCAAAAACGTGACAAATTTCTTTCATTAGACTTGACAAAAATGAGAAGATAAAAAGGGTCCACCATAATGCCTTGAATGAATAATTTAATATGATATTGACTTAGCCGATGATGTCATAATAATAATGATGATAATAATAATAATAATAATAATAATAATAATAATAATAAACGGAGTTTTGAATCATCTAAGAAATAATCAAATACTATACAAATTAAATATTGTGGACTGGACTTACGATTTTTTAGGCGGAGAACCAACTCAGACGAGCTGAAGAAGCGTCCTGGATCAGATGTTCTCCGCCGAAAAAATCGAAAGTCCACTGTCAAGATTTAATTTGTATAGAATTTAATAATAATGATAATAATAATAATAATGATGATGACGATGATAATCATAATGAAATTAAAAAATAACGATGATTATGACTTTGTCGTTTAATTCACCATGTACACATGGTAAGTGATTTACACTGTCATTACTGATGCTGTTTATAGTACAAATAAAAATATTTATCTATTATTGAATGTACAATTCTACCTTCCGGCTTCATATGTTCCATTTTTACAGGATAGTCTGGATGAATTGAATCATACCTCAAAAGAACCAATGAACAGAGTGTAAGAGAGTATGAGTGTGTAAAAGAGAGAGAGAGAAAAAAAAATGATGAGAGAGAATAATCAATACATGTGATAGTGAGGTTGGATGAAAATGAGAAAGTGAAGAAAAAAAGTTGGGGTGAGAGATAGAGAGGGGGGGGGGGGGAGATAGGGAAGAGTGAGAGAAAAAAGATAAATATCTAAAGAGAGAGGGAGCAAGGGTGAAAACAGTTTCCAAAGAGTTTGAGCATGGGGGAGGGGGCGGACCAACACCATATCCATTATCCCTTTTTGATGTGAACCTCCCTCCCTCCTCTCTCCCCCGACATCTTTTTTGGAAAGGGTTAAAAAAGACACTGGATGAGGTCTGAATAGAAGTGGTGGCGATGTCAAATTAAATTTAACTTAACCCCTCCTCTAAAAATAATAACAATGAAATAGGTTAATAAATGAATACATACATACATACATAAATACACACCTAATATTAATAATCTTGATTATTAATTAAAAATGAAAAATTTAAATAAAGTAAACAACTAAATATTTGAATAAATGTATAAAAAAAGATTACAAAAAATAAATTCATGAATAACCAAAAATTCATGAATAGAATTATTTAAAAGATAACATGAATCGAATTCATGTAGAAATTTCCAATTTCAGCTATTAAATTCCCTGCAGCAAGAATCACTGGTTTTGCCTCTAACGTTGTTTTATTTTGTTTTGTTTTATGGATGTGTTTAGCCGTTATCCTAAATTATGAAATATCCATCCCCTGACAGCAGAGCAGTGCAGCGAGATGGTATTTCGCTCGGTACCTTTCCCTCGCCTTGCCCCCTTCCCAGGCGCCTAGGCTGACGCTAGCTAGACCGTATATACCGTTAACAATCTCAGCAGACGACGCATTCATTGATACCGCATTTTGATGGATCAGCGAATAGATTTTATTTAATTTCAGCAGTACGCCCGCAGCGAGGGAGAGGTTACCCCTATCCCGAAATGCATTGCGAGTGGTCACAAAATCAGCTTGCCGAAAACGTCATGAATTTAGCACACTGGTACAATCACTGATCACAAAAATGACAATTTACGGTAAGATTATAGATTATAGAAGTAAAATTTACATAATATCATGAATTGAACAATGTTTTAAATAATGTATTCTTGCATCACATATTTTTTTTAAAATCTGTACCTTTTCACAGTATCTCCTTTTGTCTTCATGTTGCTATCAATCCGTCATTGTATTGTTTCGATTTATGGTTTTGTTGGCATGCCTACCAAAATGTGCGCGAACTTCAACTGCATGCGCGTAAGAAGTGAACCTTCCTAATAGCAACACTGCAAAGTGTTGGCGCCCTCTACGTTCGTTGTTCAAGACCTATTAATTATGCAGATTATATGCAAGATGTCATCCGCACGAAATGAGAGATGTTAGTTCAGAAGAACAAGGTGAGTAGAGCTCGTACATTCAATTTATTAATAAAAATAACTTGTACAATTCTAGGTGATCTATGATAAATTATCTACATTTCAAAAGGATTCACAAGAGTTGTGTTGAAAAAGGATTGAAACAATTTTCTCTCGAAATTACAGTTCTAAATTTATCGTCGAGATGTAGTTTGACACGGAGATAGTTGTCCTCACACGCTGCGGCTCATGACAGCTACCCAGGCAGTCACGGGTCATTTTCAGCCACCGGCGCGGTGGCTATTTCGACAGCGTCAAAAATTCAATACAAATAGTCTACATGCAAACAAGTTGAATCTAAGAAGATCTAAACAGATCTAACGTTAGTAAACTCTTTGAATGATGATAGACTATATGCATAAGCTTTTCCTCGTGTTGTTCATCTGTATGCTGCACACAAGCGTATTCGTCAGTCCAAGTTGGACTTGGTCTGGATCGAAGTGTTCTAACGTCGTCTATAACTACGAGACTACGGTTAACGTTAGATTTCGAAACTGTGACTGTGTGGTGGGATTCTACGCTGTCGATGATTTTGATAAGATATGTAGACCAAAATTAGTGCTGATATGAATTCATTAATGTTATACGAGGTGTACTGTTTTGAACTCTGAATATTTGTTGAAATTTTATTCCATAAACCGAAGTCTGAAGGATAGTCTATCTTGAGTAGATGTAGACATGGCTAGGGCTAAAGCTGTGCTTGGGGGACAAAGTCATAGTAGATCTTTAACCATGTTTGATAAGAACTCTATTCAACTTCATTTTCATGCCTGACTTTTTTTTTCGTTCTTAAAAGACTTGGATCTACTATATTTGGTTCAGTTCATGCCATTTGGTCAATTAAACTGACTGTTAAAGTTAACTAGAGTCTGATAGACTTTAATTTTTTTTTGGGGGGGGAGGCAAATGTATTTTGGGCAAAAATTCAGTCTGATGTTTAAAGCCAGTTAAGGGATCCCTGTTCAAAATTTCAGACACACGTGGGCCCCCCCCCCCCATGAATATTATCCTTTCTGTTATGAAAACCATCCCTGAAAGAAAGGTTATACATGTATGTATCATTTATTTATTTGTCATTATCCTTTATGCATATCGAATTCACCGGTATTATTAAGTATATCAACAAGAAAAGAGACTTGTGCCACTGGTGACGTGTCAAGTACTTTACATTTATTTTTACATCTGTATCCATGATTAGATTTGATTCGGTCTGTCCGGTTACATTTTTAGCTTTATTTACTTGTTTACAAATTTGCAAAGCGATATATTTTGATTTGGAGATCGATTACAATTAAAGTGCATTGACCGAGCGCCGTCTGCCACAATTAGAAATTACGGACGCTGATTCGCCGAATCTGTACGTTGAAGCGATGAATACATTACCATAAATGCATATATTACTGAATTTGACCTTTCTCACTGCGCATGCTCTAAGCTGATGCGCGTAATGTGTTTCATACCGCGTACAAACAAATGTTACTCTCGGGGAGCATCTTACAAAATGAATCATGCATTTACGCTCATGAATTATGCAAAGTGCTTATCGGGCCTTCTAATGGACCCCGACAAGATGGCGGAACTTTAGGGGCCTGGCTTAAGGTATGCATCCGCACATTGCCTTAACCCTTGGCCTTGCGCCTGTAAGTCTGCGCGCGTGCACGTGTAATGCAAATCATAGATGCAAATAGGCCTAGCTGCGCGCCCGCACGCTGATTCCCGCGCCAAAAATAAGCTTGCCTGCACACGCGCAGCTAGCTCCTTGGACTTCTTCTTCTTGAGTTGAGTACAGTCATTACTCCGCTTGGCGGCAAGACTCGGGGAACTGATGACCTGCCCTATTAGCAGGGGCGGATGGGGGGGGGGGGCGAATCGGCCGCCCCACCCCCTTTGCCTGCAAGGACCCTACCCCCCCCCCCCCCACCCCCCGTTCCTGAGGTCTGGACTCGGCCCTGCAAAGCGAAATGGCCGTTTTAAAAATATCAGACAGACTGCAGTATTACATTTTAAAGAATCTGAATATGTAGGAATCATGATGTAACTCATTTAAATGGAATTTTAGTATAAATTTATATCCGATGTTGATGCTCGTTTATTGTCCATGACGCAGAATCCTGCATGAAACGCAGCGCTCGCTAAGGGAAATTGGACTTTTGTTACCCCAATGCAGGCGGCGTACGGCTAATCCACGTCTTGATAGAAATGGGGGATTGCTGCTTTTGCTGTGTTTTCAAACTCTTCAAAATCATTCGAAATAAAGTCAAATCGACGTAACATTGTTATTAAATCGTTAACAAAATCCCAAAACATGAAATATCACCTCATACACTGCTATTTGGATCCGTATTGCGTAATTTTCGAAGAACTTCCGGATGAAGGTCAAAATATAAAGGAAAGTTGGTGAAACTACCTCGACTTTGGGGGCTTATAACAAAAAAACTAGCGAATAAGACTTGTAACACCAAATGAACAATTTGAAGAGTGGATGATAAACAATAAAAAGAAATGTATGTTGATACTTGGAAAACTGTAGAAAAATCACCATAGAAACCAAAATTAAACCATGATTTTATGAATCGATTACATGACAAATAAGGTTATTTTTAAGCCAATTTCGTTGTATTTTAATGACATTAAATAGTGGCAAATTATATATGTTTGGAACGAGCTTGATTTACTGAATCTAGAAGTACGATTGAAAACCCCAATTTTCATTCGATAGCTGGACAGAGAGAAAATGAATATGCATAAGATGAGAAGACGGGAAGAACGTACCCACGCGCGAAAAGGTGAAATTTAGGCACTGATCACTGTGGAAATGTCACAAAATGGCCGCGCGCTGCTATTTCCACAAAGTACGTACGTTTCTGGAGCGGTGCGCATACTACTGACTGCCAGTCGAGCCCAGTCGGGCCGCGCTAAGTTCCTCCGCTAGCTTGACTAGCTTTACGCTAGTTCAGTAGTTCACCCTAGTTCCTCCAATTTGACTAACTTTATGCTAGTTCCGTCAGCTCAACTAGTTTACGATTAGTTTTCCATTCTGACTAGCTTTACGCTAGTTCTTCCATTTTGTCTCATGTCCTCTGCGTTTAATTACAAACTAGTACAGCATGCAATCTAAAGCTAGTCATTCTGATTTGACTAGCTTTGGGTTAGTAAAGCATGCCATGATTTGCTCCAGTAGAGCATTACTAGCTACATTGTCGCACTTTACTAACATCACGTTGGTAAGGCAATCATTACTAACTTGCTCGACTAGCTTCATGCTAGTCAAACCATACTTGACCCGTTTAGGTTGTGTGTGTATAGAATGTGATAAAATGAAAGTAGGCCTATCATGCAGTTCTATAATTATATTAAACATTCAAACTTTTAAGCAGTGTGTCAGAGCTAAGAAGATTGAGAGTTTGATGCACATATACATGATATATATATATATATATATATATACAGCTCCTAGAGAGTGGAGTAAGTAACGGTTTTAATGGCGCCCTCAACTTAAAGGGCTAAAGAACAGTAATCTGCAATGTGAAAAAAAAAAATTGTTAAACGTAAGTTTACACTAACCAACTTCATTGAAATCACTGGTCATTTAATTTTGTTTTTAGATATGTGCGGACCAACTCCTCCCCCTCCTCTCTCCATTCGTCATTTTCAGGAGTCTACAGATGACATCAATGATGACAGTACGCATTGTTGTCTAACTATACAGTACGGTATTTATTCGCTAAGGTTGGGGAACAAGCTCGTTCCTTCTTCAGGGCATAGGAAAAATGATGTAGAGCTACGTGTTATTAAAAAGTATATATTTTTTTTATAATTGATTTATAACATCGTTAAGTCAACGTTTACTGAATGAATTATAATCTTCATAGAAATATATTCATAATTTATTAAAAATATATATATTAAATTAACTTACCAATAAAGTAACATCCGCATGTCATAGAAAAACTGGCTTGCAATGAGAAGTGAATATGTTCGTAAGCTTTACTGACATAACACACAATACTTCGGGTTTGCGATCAAGTTCCAGAATTCTATTTTAGGGAATGGGTATTCCCACCGACCGTTCCGACATTTGTTGTAGTTTACCAGCACATGCCCTTGTCAGTCGTAACACGTAACAAAGGGTCTACACTTTGAGACTACCGACACTGCTCTACATATGCCCTTTACTGTAGCTGCTCTTGAAACCACAGAACTCCTAAAGCCGTCATTAGGGATTCTGTGCTTGAAACAGAGAGACTGGTAAAGTTAGCCTAGGCTCAAGACTTTATGGCATTGTGGGTTTAAGTGTCAAAATAGAGTTTGTGCCTGCGGACTACTAATTCGACGTGGTTATCAGCAGGATCAGTATGAACCATATCGTGGACTCGGATGGCCTATTTTGTTCAATCAAGGAGTTATCACATAACTCCTTGGTTCAATATTGATACACGTATTGTAGCCTACCAAGGAGGTACTAGTAGGCAAGCTTGCCGGGTACTGCCTTGATTGTACATAGCATTCTATATAAATCGTTATCATTTGGTTTCTTGAAGAGGACGTCCATTCATGCCTTTCTTATAAATGACAACACACTTCTGCTAATTTACTTCAATATCATGCATTTATGTGAACAGCTCTGTACGTAGTCTATAATATTTTGTGGCACTGGAAAAATAAAGATCCAAATTAAACACATAGGGAAGCCATGTGTTCTTGCACAGATTCTTTCAGCAATACTTAATAAAATTTATGAATAGACTTTCCTAGTCAGGTTCATCTTAGGCATTATGGGAATTATACTTCTCTTTCATCAAAATGTATTTGCAAACCCTTTGCTAATTTGAAACAAGTGCATGCATGAAAGCTACAGATCATGTTGTTTGCAATCATCTTTTTTATTCAGATTCATTCCGCATTATAAAATCGGTCTTTACAAAACAACGTGAATTTTTGTTTGGAATGACAGATCATGTTGTTTGCAATCATCTTTTTTATTCAGATTCATTCCGCATTATATAATCGGTCTTTACAAAACAACTTGAATTTTTGTTTGGAATGACAGATCATGTTGTTTGCAATCATCTTTTTTATTCAGATTCATTCCGCATTATATAATCGGTCTTTACAAAACAACTCGAATTTTTGTTTGGAATGATAAAGTTACGTAATACTAAATTAAACTTCATTCTCTTCTTTAGTTAAAATAAACACAATCATCATTAGGGGTTGTTATTTCCTTCTATAATATGTATAGACACTGGGCATTCCCGCCGACCGTTTACACAGATCAATAGAAGCGCATGTATCGAAATGTCATATATCGCTACGTCATGACCTTATCGAGCATAACAACATGATCTCTGTTTATTTCGATGAGATCAAGGCCAAGGTGAATTATGTGCTTCATATCCCTCTTCTCTCTCCCTCTCTCTTCTTCTTGTTCTTCTTGTTCTTCTTCTTCTTCTCTCTCCCTCTCTTTCCGTCTCTGCTTTCTCTTTCTCTCCCACACTGTCCCAATCTCTCTCGCTTTCTCAATGACTCTCCCTAACCATCTCTCTCTCTCACTGACTCTCCCTCGCTCACTACCCCCCCCCCCCCCCCCTCTGTCTCTCTCTTTCTTTGTCTCGAGAATGCTCCTAAAGAGTATGGCCTCATAACTGAAAGAATATCTTCTCTACAAACATGAACTTTTAATCTAGAAATGCATGTTGTTGGCGTAATCAAAGTACAAAGAAGGAGAACGCTAATCTAATGCTTTAACAGCAAAACATAGAGATGAAAAGAAATGTATACTGATGTAATATAATTATACATGTATATGCACTGATATCTAGAAGAGAGCATCCAGATATATCACAACATTACTTTAGTTATTTCGATAAAGGTCTATCCCATTATTTTATCAATTTTTTTCTAACATTCTTCAGAGAATCAAAGGAACTTTTTAAAACTTCCAAATAAACATGAAGGTAGTTGCATTGTACATGTCCATAAATCTACTGCAAAGGTTTCAGGAAATAATGATTATCACTAAATAGTAATGGAAATACTATTTTGCCGCTTTGGTTCTTTGTATTCTAATGCGTGCTTGACATCTGCAGGGTATACAAAACTAGAAGCTATTACACACATATTTCATGTTCATGAGTCATTTCACTACATTTCTGAGAGTTTTTTAATTTTCTCTCCTGTGGACTGTTCACTTCTGCGTCAACGATGAAGAAATATTCAGCAGTATCTTTAAACAAAAATTCCTTACTCAATCACGAATTCAAATTAATTTCTTCGGTAACTATAGTCAAATGAAATTGTATTGCGATGAAAACAGATTGATACAAGAATTTCTCCCTGCTAGAAAAACTGGTCGATATAACATGTAGGCCTTTATGAAATTATGAAAATAACTTTGATCAATATTAAAGGAATACGGACTAATTTTTACGTTAGTGATATTTTTTCCCATTGTTAATGATATTCTAAAAGTGATTTTACAAGGGTATAAACACAATTTATTATTTCAAACAGAGAAAATAAAACAGAAATGTGTAGTACATGTTTAGGATTTGAAAGCACTTCATCTTCCAACATTCTAATAATTAACACTATAAAGCGCATTGAAGTATTCGCGTAATGCGCTATAAGTAACATATTATTATTTTACTTTTATTATTTCTGCCTAACTTGCAACAGAAATTTATACTCTTACTGATTTTCACTAACTTATCTAAAAGAAATCAAATTTTAATTGTAAATAATGCCAGGTGAACTTGTGTACACACTTTATGAACTATAAATCAGATTCTAAGGTTAGTAATATCACATAAATGCTAACCTCTTTATTGAGCTCTGCACATGGTGATAGCAATGATAGTATTTTGAGTTCACAAAAAGCCAAGCAGCATCTTTAGAGATAATGGAGAAAATAGGAAATTTTGTGTACAAAACATATTGAGAGTTGTAATACTAAACCTGCCATTTTAAAGCAACATTGCCAATTTGAGGATCGCCATAGAAAGTAAATTGAGACTTTTCAAACTTTCATAACTTATTCATTTCGTAACCGATTTTGATGTAATTTTTTTAAATTGCTTCTCTCTATCCTCTCCTTTCATTAAAAAATGATATTTCCCAGCGTTTAATTCTCTTTTAAATTCCATTGCGAATCCACTTCAGTAATAACATGATCAAGATCAACCAATCATCTGTATGCCGTATTGAAATATCATAGGTAGATATATAACGGCACATGATACTTGACTTGACGTGATCGAAAGTTGCAATGACAGAAGAATAGTCAACATTATCTTATTTGATTCGAAAATCGATTTGAATAATTTTGAACACTTGTCATTTACAACAAATGTAAATGAAAATCATAAAATAATGATAAACATATCTAATGTCCTGTTTTGCAGCCAGAAATCCTTTTCTTGCTTTTCATGAATTTTCTATTTCTATTCGCTGATTGACAGGAGAACATGTAGTATAGCGTTTATACTAGAAAACATACCGTAGTGTACATTATGTGAGAATAACTTACACATTGTAGTAGTGAAAACAAACATAGGCTACCATAAAATGATAACTAGTAGAAGAATGTCCATTGCTAAGCATTAATACAGAAAATGACAAAATATTATATAAAAAAATAGCCTTAAAAAGTGCACGCACCGAAGATTCTCATATTGTGCGCCGGTTTTTATATTTGATTTTAAGAAGAAACAAAAACGGAAAAGAAACATTATATTGGAATGCAGCCATTTTGAATACAAAGTCCACAAGGAGTCACTGCATTGTATAAAACTTGAATGGAAATTTTTACCTTTTCGCGAACGGACTTTTTAAAAAAAATGAAAATGAAAATTGTTGCAATTATCAATATCTAAATAAAACGAAACAGGAAAGGCAATCCAGAGTAAGCTTTTGGTCTCTATTTTTGTCTGCAAATAATTTGAATGCGGTTCAAATCAGACCCTGCCTTCCCGTTTTTGTTTTGCCCAATGGTTTTCTTCGTGTTCACATAGGAACCACTTTCTCATTATTGTGTCAGTTGAAGATGTAGAGTCTATCGGCAGTGCAGAAAGCTATCTCTCCTGATCGGAACTCCCGCAGATAGTACCACTTCCTCACAGGCTTCTCAATTTTGTAGTCTGACATGAGAGCCTTGACATAGGTTAGTTCGGTCGTGTACTCATCAATACTGACCAGCCCATCATCATGGCTAACCCATGCAATTAGGATAGAATTGTCTAGAGTCAAACACGGGTGTGGATACACACTTGGTTGCCTAACCTTGTGTCTTACCTTGCCTTGTCGATCAATGATTATTACCGAACTACCATATCCAACGATCAAGAAATCATTATAGCTAATGATCTGCTTAGGTTCGTATCCATCGCATGGGATCTCCCTGCTAGCCTTCCCACCAGCTGATAAGAATACCTGAATCTTCTTAACTTTCCTGTAGCTCACATAGATCTGATCATCCTTGTCTACAGTGGGGTTACCATACCCGCCTTTTTCGTTACTCAGAGTCTCGAACTCTACACTAAGCTTCTCACTCTCTGTTGTGTACAATGTAATGTTGTTATTCCAGTCAAGTACAACATACCGACCATCAGAGAGGAATCCAAGTACACGGATTCTGACATTTTCAAGCACTGTCTGCTGCAGTTCACCATCGGCAGAAAAGATCTGAATTCCTCGTTCATGACATCCCACCGCCATCCTACCGTCTGGTGTAGGAGCCATGATATTCATGCTATCGTCAGTTGGTAAGGCAATACCCTTTCCCACTGAATCAACGATCTTACCAAGACCCAGCTCATTGGTTCCCACATTTCTCTCAAAAGCGACACATTTTCCTTTCTTGCTCGATAACCTCACATGCTTGTGGTCAGGATTATCCTGTTTTAATGTCTCTTGTAAATCTTGACATAGCGTGTCGTGTGCAGCCAAAGCATCTATCTCCAATGGTACCTTCTTCCCGTTGTCTAAAAGATCAGTCATCGTGGTCACGTGGTTTATCTGCTGTTGAGCTGCATCCTTCATCCTGTCTAGTTCTGCATCTACTTCGTTGGTCTTTATCTTGACTTCATCAATGAGGAGGTCTTTCTTCTCTGTCAACTTTCGAACTGATTCTTCATAGGCTTTGTTGATATCATCTATGCACTGGTTCTTCACATTGCTGACACGGTCCCTCTGCTCATCGATGAAATCCATGTACTTCTTGATCGAAGTATGTTTTATATTAGCCTTGGACTTTACTTCCTTGATCCTTTCCGTATGATCCCTTTCAAAGGCCGACGCATCAATAATTTTATGTCCTTTGTGAGCATGCTCCATTACACCACACCTGAAGCAAACAAACATCCTGCAACCAGAGCAGAAGCATTCCTCGTCCTCTTTCGGGTGTTTCCTGCATTTTCGGTATCTTCGTACTGGTACCTTTCCTGATGCGATCTCACTTACGACTAACACCTTATGATCTTCTCTTGGCAGTAGACAACAGCTTGGGATTTCTCTTGGGATTTACAGTGGGCGCAGTATTGACATTGATTCCATAGATCTTCTACAAGAGCCCTTAAAGCTAAATTATTCTGTAACTTGCTTACATCTTGTACCTGTGTTGGCTCTCTGCAAACTGGACACAGTAGCTTCTGGTCATCATCGTGGCATTCCATGAGACGTTCTAGACAAGCCTTGCAGAAGGTGTGAGCACAAGACAGGAGCTTGGGTTCGCTGAAGACATTAAGACACAAAGGACACTCCAAGCTTTGGGCACTGACATTCTTGAATTCACCTTCCATCTTAAGATATCTAGAAGAGCATGGTATGTAAAAACAAAAAGAAAACACGTACTGGATATAGACTATAAGAGGGGTCTGATTAGTGGTTAGAGCAGTTCATTTAAGAGAAAGTGAAGCAATAGACACACTGTTGCCACAAATGAAGGCTGGGATTATGTAATTTCTACATTCACCAGATGATTTATTTCTTGAAAGACAATTATACCCTGTACTTTATTTTCACGACTTCCCATTTAAACATTATATAGGTCTATTACTAAACCTCTACAGGGTCTGCTCTAATAATTGACCATATGGGGGGGGGGGGGGGGGGGGGGGGGGGGGGGGGGGGGGGGGGGGGGGTGTCATGAAAAGAAATAAAGATGCAACGCACTATCCTTCTTTGGAGGGGACCGTATCTAGGCGTGCCCTTATAATGCCTATTGTTTATTATTGTCTTTTACATCATCCTTTACAGGTACTACAAACATGAGATTGAAGAGCACAACAGATCCGAGCAGGCATATAATTTTTGAAGATATGCCTGTTGTATTAAATTGCTATTGGACTTTAAATTGCACATGTGGTATGGACACTTCCCAACTCCCATCCATCCCCCCCCCCCCCCATGCCACGAAAAGGAAAATCGATGAAGGCAGTCAGACCCAACCTCATGCAACCGAGCACAGGTATATACTTTTTGTTTTAAATATTTTATTTCCTTCCTCTTGTCATACATTCACAATGCATGAAATTATTACATTAAATCATATAGAACGTGATCATTGGTATAAGATACATTCATAAACACTTAATCATCTGCTTCATTAATTATATCACTCAGTGATCATAGAAAAAATCTCAAATTATACATGATTATACATTATTTTCTTCAAATAAAACAGCTTATAATCAATAAAGAGGAAGGTATGAAATTATATTACCCCACCCCATCACACACCCAGGGAGGTGTACGACTCTCACACCTCCCTCACCTCAACTTAACATTCATAACCATGCCCATCATACTCATGACGACCCCCCCCCCCCGACGCGCGCACACACACACACACATACGTGCATACACACACAAACTGCATGCACCCTGTTCCAGTTCAAGAAAGAGAGACCCATTTTCGTAAGTGCACCCCCAGTTTTCCCTTTTTGTTGGCTATTTTATATTCTTCGTCTCTGTAATCTTTCATCATATCTATTACTTTCTACCCGGATGGCAGAGTGCCTTGTTTTCTGGATATAAAAATGATATACTTTACTAGAAAGGTTAAACAATTTCTTACATATCTAACAGTTTTGCCGGATACTCCCATGAAAATTGATTTCCAGTCATCACTATCAACTTCCTTTAAATGTAACTTTTTAATTACCTCCTGCCATAATCGTTTCACTTTTGGGCAATCTAAAAATAAATGTTGGTATGTTTCTACTTCTTGTCTACAAAAGGAACAAAAGTGATCCGACTCAAAACCAAATTTAAAGAGCTCCTGTTTCGTATATACAGCCCCTCGTAATAGTTTGTATTGAAACTCTCTTTGTTTACTACATAACATTGCATTTTTCACTCTTGTGAATGTTTCTTTCAATTCCCCCATTCAAAGATCATATTGCCAATGCCTGTCCGTAACATGTAATGTGTAATCTTTTTGAAATTGTTCAGTGAAGTAATCATATAACCGTCTAGACTTTAAATCACGCAATTTCTGTAAACGTCCAAATATCATCAGTTCTATTTCAAAATTTCCACTATCCACTTCCATAAAATCACTTTGTATCCACTCCTGTCTGATAGCTGAAAATATTTTTTGAATCCTAAGCAGGCATTCAGTGGTAAAGCCCAAATTATAAAAATATCTGATGCTTGAAATATACCTTTCTGAAATAGTTCAACATCAAAAATAATTTTATTACTAATACATATACACCTATTATTGAAAATGATAGGATTAATCTTATTTTCTCAAAAATGTCTGCATTTGTCTAATTCTTGCCATGCTTTCAACATATCTTTATAAAACATTAGTATACCATTCAGATTCATTTTATTTATATCACGATTACACAGAAATACAATTCGACCGCCAAATAATCTGAAAAAGTAGTCAAATGTTACCTTCCAACCTGAATATATTTCACCATAAAGCAACCGTTTAATCCACATTATTCTCTGAGTCTTAATGAATACTTCGAAGTTCGCTACTCTAAGTCCCCCAACACAGTAATCTTGATATAATATTTTCCGTTTTATTCTGTCTTTCCCTCCCCAAATGAAATTAAAAGAAATCTTTTTGATTTCTTCAAAGATCCTATGGGGAACTGACATATTCAGTTTTGAAAATGCATACATTTTCAACAATTTGATTTTACCAAACATTGTCAAATCTCGTTGTTTCCACCAACCGATTAATCTTTTGATTTTACTCAGAATTTCCTTATAGTTCAAATCATCTTTTATCTTGGAGTTACGTGAGAAATAGACCCCTAGGATTTTTATGTCTTGTACCCAATGTCCGAACAGAGTTAAACCCGGCCTATCACTTTCCTCTCCAAACCACATAAAATTTGTCTTATGCATATTTATCTTTAATCCACTCAATTTCTCAAAGTCGTCGAAAACTTTCTTCACTTTATGAATTGAATCCATATCTTTTTAAAGCAATGTAATGTCATTTACATAGAACACCTGTTTTATTTCTCTCGTCCCAAACTCTACTCCTTTAATACTACCATCCTTCCGAATATAATGAGCTAGTAATTCAATAGCTATTATAAATAAATATGGCGAAAGGGGGTCACCTTGTCTTACTCCTCTTTTAACCTCAAAATATCCAGTTGAGTGTCCCCCGTTCATCACACAACTACTAACACTATTGTAAAGAATTTCAACCCAAGAACATAATACTTTACCAAACCCAAATAACTCTAATGCTGTCAATAAAAGCCTATATGAAATACAGTCAAATGCTTTTTCAAAATCTACAGCAATTAAAAAATCTACTGGCTGATACAAGGATTGAAAGAACATGTCATCTATTAACCGCACCGCTTCCCCAATATTCCTATCTTTAACATAACCCACCTGATCGTAATGAATAATATCCCCTAACACCTCCTTTACCCTTTTAGCTAATACTTTAGACAATATTTTGTAATCTACATTTAAAAGAGCTACTGGCCAATAGTTTTTCATATACAAAGGGTCTTTGCCATCTTTCTCAATAAGTGTAATTACTCCCTGTCTCTGTGAGCTTAATAACATCTCTATATCGAAACCTTCATTAAAAGCTTCCACTATGATTTTTCCTAAAACTGGCCATAACGTAAAATAAAATTCAGCAGTGAAGTCATCATTGCCTGGTGACTTGTTCCATTTCATTTCCTTTACTGCTTGATAGCATTCTTCCAGTGATATTTCCCGTTCACAAAATTCTTTATTTTCTTCGTTTGATTTAGGCAATTCATTTAAAAACATATTTTCAAGATCCTCTGTAATTTCACTGTCACAAGCCCAGTGCAAAAGCAAAGGACAAAAATACTCTAGAGAAAAAAAATAATTGCCTAAGTACTGTTCACACAACAAATTACTAAAGTAGAAAATGGATTGGGATTACAAAAAGAAAAGAAAATATCTTTAATAAGATTTCAGTTTAAAACTTTCACATTATCTCTGTGTAATGGAATGCATGGTTTTCAATAACTAAAATGGTGAACAATCTCATTCAAATTTTTTTAAAAAGTCCTTAGGTGATGTCATATCGTTGGGGGCCATTCGAGAAATCGAGGAGGGTCGCTCAGTGACGTATCCAAGTTTGAGTACTCCCGGCAACGCCGATGACTCATGTCAGTGACGTCACTATGGAGACGATTCGCTCGCCGAAGCTCCTGTCCCGTACGTCGTTCTGTTCATGCAAGAACCCTCAGCTCTACAAATACGGCTCGTTTCTTCTTACACGAAGTTCAAAACTAAAAACCCTACAACAAACAATAAACATGGAATCTCCCCTCTAATATATTGATCCAATTAAGCAATAAGCTTATGGATTTGTTTTGCATGAATATACACGTAATTAATTAAGTAATATCGACAAGTGACCACATTTAATGGGATAAATTCATGCAAAGTGCTTTGTAATAAATTGACAGTGATTATGTGATATTTCAATATTGTACGTCATTACAAATTGACCATACCCATCCCTAGTCAATTGAAACGTCACATTTGTAAAACATTCAACAGGTTTGTTTTTGTAAAATAAACCTATAAAAGAGTAGTAATTTCAGGAAAACAATATCAAGTAAGCTTTAAAACTACCTATAATTTCATATGATTTGATTTGATTTGATTTATTTATCTTTATGATCCTTTTTTTCTTCAAACATATTTTACAAACTGAATTACAACATAATAAACAAATATTAATACATTATCAAATAGAGTAATTGCATTGTATAATTAACGTAATTCTCCATTCAAAATACTTCAAGTAAACTTTCTTCATCATTTTATAGATTCATAAATACCCAGTAGGAAGTGATTTCAACTTACCACATATATGGGTAAAGAAAACACGAAAGAAATCATCAAAACTCCTTTTCTGACATAGCAGCATAAACATGACTAACATGTCGATGTAGCAGAACAAACAATTTCCATTTAAGTCTGCTAAAATGGAAAAATAAGATGAAATTGGCCTTGCCTTTAAGGCGAAAACAAAACGGGATAAAACATGTCTGCTCCCTTCAAAATCAACAGAACGTAATGCCCGAATTAGTACAGTACACGAACGCAGTCAGATATATCAGGGCGTAGTTCATTTCCCTAACAAAAAGATGAGACCAAATATTTTGCATACGAAACATTAACGAAAGTGTTCGCCTAGACTTTAATCTCCAGACTCTATAAAAGCTCTAATATAAGTAAGGTCATCAATCCAACCGTGACATTCACCATTTTAAATGCATATAAATTCTCATAAAAACTCCCCGATAATCTTCAAAATCCCTTTGCTATCACGCACAACTACATTCTTTTCATTATATATCTCCTTAATCACACTTTTCCTTTTATTTGACTTTAGTAATTGTTCAAAATTTCTTTCTCCTTCTTCAGACTATTCTACTCTCGAAAGCACCTTTAAGCCCTGACGAGAATAGTCGAAAAGCTTCTCCAATTCCATTTTTTTCAAGTCAATTTCGTCCGGAATACTATTATGAAAATTAATCGTCAATCGATATTCTAAGTCTTTAATTTCTTTTTCCAATTTTTCAATGTGAGCTCTTCTGAGTTTTGCTTTTTCACGAGAGAATTCCATTTTATGTTCTCTTAATTTCATTTTCATAAATTCTCAGAATTTCAATTTACTAGTTATTTGACCCCGCCAAGTTTCCCCTATTTCAGAAATCTTCTTTTTTACCACTTCTACAAAATCTTTATCATTGCACAAACTACTGTTGAACTTTCAATACGATTTCCCACAGATAAAACTATCGATTAAATTAATGAATTCTAATCTAACTCCAGCATGATCAAGTGTGATAGAGGGCAACATTTTGGAATTTCTTACCACCTTCTCTAATTTTGAGGAAATGAAGATATAATCTAATCTACTCTGAACTAATGGCTGCTTCTGTCTGAAAGTGAATTCCTTTTTATTAAGATGACGTTTACGCTAGACGTCAATTAAATCAAACTTATCAAGAAAATCTATCAATGAGTCCCTATATTTGCTTTTTGAAATATTACTTGCACCCATGTAATCCATATTAGGATTCATAATTATATTGAAATCTCCTCCAAATATCAGGGAATACTCTTGACTAGATACAGAAGATATCATTCTATCCAGATAAGACAGAAAATCACATTGCATTTTTTCATTATCCCTTGTGGGAAAATACACACTTCCTAATATCAACTTCTCGCCTTGACATTTTCCTTTAATTATAACGTATCGTCCCTCTTCATCGATTAAGATTCTTTCCGTCACAAAAGTAACACATGGCTTAAACATTACAATAACTCCCCTACTATGGTTACTCCCATGACTAAAAAACAAAGATCCTTCCCAATCAGCCTTCCAGCTGTCTTCAATGTCTTCTGTGCTAAAAGTTTCCAGCAAAAATATTATATTTCCCGACATTTTGCACCACTGAAAAATTTTCTTCCTTTTGGCTCTATCTCTCAGTCCTCTGACATTAACTGAGAGTAATTTCAAATTATCCGCCATCAAAAAAAAGTTAAATTGAAAATAAGACAAGTACAGGCAGATACCGGAACTGGAAAACATACCACACATCAACATCACATCAACACACCTACACACAACACCCGTGATTACACACACAACACCCCCACACTGCTCTTCGGTACACATAAGTCCGAGAGCAAGAGCCTCCCCCTCTCCCTCCATCCGTCAGTTAACTAGACCAATGATATAACTCCTTAACTGAATTCGAATATTATTGTAAGCATCTCGTGAAAGAAAAGATCCTGCATCCGAGCTTGCTTAAAATTACCAAGGTATCTGAGTTTGCACAGTTTGCGCAACAATTAAAATACTCCATACATATAAAATCATCTATATAAAAAGAAAAAAAAAAGAAGAGCTTTCCTCACTTCAGATATGCCTTAAATTTGTGATACAGAGCTCGCTGTCATAACTAAGTTATATGATTTACATAAAATGCGTTACAATTAATGAATTGGCCGGCCCACGCAATTATGCATACCTTGTGATTAAAAGAAGGGCCGATTCCAATAAACCAAATTTCCCAAAACGACATTAGCTCGACATAGCAACAAACAATAAATTCAAACCGAACCCTAAGCCCTGTCACCCGCTTAGTAAACAATACCCCGTCACCGAGCCCCAAGGAAAGAGTTTTGATGGGGTATATACTCCGAAAACGGCGTATAGTATAGAGCCCTCATCGTTCAGTGCGAGGCAGTGTGTGCAAAAGGCATGGGGAAAATCTTGCAAAGCCAACCTGCCAACGATATATATATAATATATTTTCCCCCTTCCACAGGGTTCTTTATTTTCAAATAAATGTCATCATAATCATATACAGTATATCTATCATTTCTTTTATACAAATAGTTAAACAGATACATGTAAATAGCAGATATGACAAACATAATATTCCAGATCATCACGGTCGAAAGCATATAAAGTCACATAATGAGAGGCAAAAACATGACAAAAATGGCATATCAGAATGAGACACTATACATAAGTTACATGTATGTTCATATTTGTGTTGAGACATTGCCAACGCCATCAAAAAAATTCCTAAAATGAAACCATTTCTTTTTCATTTTATTTTCTCTAAGATTTGTTTGACATATATATTTTTCATTACATAATAACGTTTCAAAGCTGATAGAATTACGTCAAAGAATTACGTCAAATATATATATATATATATATATATATATATATATATATATATATATATATATATATATATATATATATATATATATATATAAATGAAATGAGCCAAGACTCAGGACGTAGCTGAATACCACGGATTTATTGATGTCGTCAAGCTTTCGGCATTATGCCTTCTTCAGGAGCTATACAACGAAAAGTAACGAAAAAGGAACAAAATGATACTACTACTACATGCATAAAAGAAAAAGTAATGAGCTATACAATTCTGCTGACAATAACTAATATCCGATAATAGTGATAATCAATGTAAAGTTTAATATAATTAAAATCATTACCTGTTAGGTTGTTTGTGGTTATGCTATGGACAGTGCTTGCTTGAGTGATGGATCACGTGACGTGATCCACCGCAAAAGCAAGTTAACTGATGCGTGTCATTGTGGCGCCACCTTCATTCATGACAACCCATGTACACGAGTAGAGTCAGTGCAAAGAGGTACTTGTAGTTATACTCCAATAAAATGAAAATGGTAAAGTATGTAAATGTAGACCAATAGGTTTGGTACATAATCATAGGTTTAGTACGCTTAATAACGGGTATTTAGAATCAGAAATGATTCACCGAGGGAACTCAGAAGTAACTATGTCAATAAACTTTATATGAAGCAATGTTTGCAATGTCTACAACATTCACATTGCTATGAGACTCAGTCAAGGTTGTAGATAGCGGGTAGTAATTATTTGGGGAGGGGGGGGGTATATAGTTTGTACTATGGATGACTTCTTATATGACATAATCGATCGACATTCATTTATTGATCGACATTGAGGGAACTCAGAAGTAACTATGTCAATAAACTTTATGTCATATAAGAAGTCATCCATAGTACAAACTATATACCCCCCCCCCCCTCCCCAAATAATTACTACCCGCTATCTACAACCTTGACTGAGTCTCATAGCAATGTGAATGTTGTAGACATTGCAAACATTGCTTCATATAAAGTTTATTGACATAGTTACTTCTGAGTTCCCTCGGTGAATCATTTCTGATTCTAAATACCCGTTATTAAGTGATGAGCCTTCATTGTGTACTAAACCTATGATTATGTACCAAACCTATTGGTCTACATTTACATACTTTACCATTTTCATTTTATTGGAGTATAACTACAAGTACCTCTTTGCACTGACTCTACTCGTGTACATGGGTTGTCATGAATGAAGGTGGCGCCACAATGACACGCATCAGTTAACTTGCTTTTGCGGTGGATCACGTCACGTGATCCATCACTCAAGCAAGCACTGTCCATAGCATAACCACAAACAACCTAACAGGTAATGATTTTAATTATATTAAACTTTACATTGATTATCACTATTATCGGATATTAGTTATTGTCAGCAGAATTGTATAGCTCATTACTTTTTCTTTTATGCATGTAGTAGTAGTATCATTTTGTTCCTTTTTCGTTACTTTTCGTTGTATAGCTCCTGAAGAAGGCATAATGCCGAAAGCTTGACGACATCAATAAATCCGTGGTATTCAGCTACGTCCTGAGTCTTGGCTCATTTCATTTATTTCATTTATCCAACCAAGACGGCCCGTCATGTTGTGTTTTAGCCAAATCCTTACAATTATATATATATATATATATATATATATATATATATATATATATATATATATATTTATTTAAAATTAATGCTGCGTGTCAAATATCTTCAAAACCCTTGAATAATTCGTCATATGAAATGACTTTTAAATGACAAACATTTGAAATGAATATATCCACAGCATTATTTTAGAAAAATATATTATCAAGAGCAGGTCGACATTGCACGATTTTCGACATGCCTTTTGTACACACTGTCTCGCACTGAACGACGAGGGCTCTATATTCATCTTGCTTTATACGCTGTTTTCGGAGTATATACCTGTGCTTGGTTTTGCGGAGTTGGGTCTGACTGGAATGGGTGGCAATGCCGCGCGAATCTGAATACAGAGGTAAATGACCAGTGACTTCAATGACGTTGGTTAGTGCGACCTTGTGTTTAACCATTTCCACATTACAGAACACTATGAACTTTAGCCTCTTTGGACAACTCTAAAAGCATTCTTACTAGTTAATGAAGACGTGAGGGATAGGAAATAATCAGTGCGCTTTATAAATATAATAACAAGCAGGGGCGGATCCAGGATTTTTGTAAAAGAGGGGGCCGGAGCCGGAGAAGTACACAATTAAGGAGGCATTTTTTTAAAATTGTGTATTTAAGGTATGCCATTTGGGTTTCAAAAGCGGGGGGGGGGGGGGGGGCGATTCCCCCCCGGATCCGCCCCTAACAAGGGGCATTATGATTGCTACATTAACAAACAAACAAACTGCTGAATGTTACCATCTATAGGAGTAGGTAATATAGAATGTGTTGCAATCAGGGGAAGTTGGTCTGTCGTGCATTTCTATGATTATATCAAACGTTCAATCTTTCAGCAGTATGTCGCAGTTGAGAAGATTAAGAGTTTGATATACATAGCTACACGTGATAGTCAACAGATGACATCAGTGAAGACGGTGGTAATGCATTGTTGCCCAACTATACTCCACGGTGTTTATTCGCCAAATTTTAGGAACAATTGATAAGCTCGTTCCTACTTCAAGGCATAGGACAAATGACGTAGAGCTACATGATATCTAAAAGTATATGTAATATATGATTCATAACATCGTTAATATTCAACGTTTACAGGATGATTATAATCTTCAGAGAAATTTATTAATAATTGATATAAATAATATCAAAAATCTCTTACCAATAAAGTAACATTTGTCATAGAAAACCAGGCTTGTCATGAGAAATTAACATGACCAGGAGCTTCCCAACATAACACACGGTACTTCCGGGTTCACGATCAGGTATACTTCAATTGTGAAAGTTTTTTTCGGCACTGGGTATTCCAACCGACCATTCCGATATCTGAGATAGTTTACCAGCACAGACCCTTGTCAGTTATTACTCGTAACAGAGGGTCTGAACTTTGAGACTATGAACACTGCTCCCCATTATCCCCGTACTGTAACTGCTCCTGAAACAGCAAGAGACTGGCAAAGTTAGGTTAGGTTCAAGACTCTAAGGAATTGGGTTAAAGTGTCAAAATAGAGTCTGTGCCTGCAGACTACATCAGGGGTTATCAGTGTGAATTATATCGTAGACTATAGGATCGTACATTTAAGTCCAGGATGAGATATATAATTTTTCATTTTCTAACAATTGCAATCATTTGTCTTCAGGAAGAGGACGCCCATTCAATATTTTGCTTATAAATGACAACCCTTTTCTGTCAGTTTATTTCAATGTTATAAACGGTATGCCTAAAGCTCTGTAGTCAGGAATATATTTAGAATATCGGGCAATAAATATCAAATTAAATGGATAATGAAGCCACGTGTTCTTGCATAGATTCTTTTAGCAATACTTTTAATAAAAATTTGTTTTAGTCATTTTATTTCTCTTTCATTCAAATGCATCTAAAAAGCCTTTGCTTATTTCAAACAAGTGCATAAAACCTACAAAGCATGTAGTTTGCAATAATCTTTTTTATTCGTGTCCTGTCAGCATTATAATGGGCCTTCACAAAATAACTTGAATTTTCGTTTCAAATGATAATGGTACATAATACTAAATTAAACTTCATTCTCCACTTTAGCTAAAATGCGTGTTGACAATTTCCCATAATGTATTGGTGCATCCCACCTCCTGCTTTATTATTCTTGTATATTCAGATGTTACCATTTTTTATTACAGTACCTGGGGCCCGTTGCACAAAACTTGCGTTTGAACGCAACTCAGGAAAATCAAACGCAACTTTATTTTCAGCCAATCAGAAGTGCGCATTAAGGACTTGCGTTTGATTTTTAGGAGTTGCAATTAAACGCAAGTTTTGTGCAACGGGCCCCAGAACATGTAACTCAAGTTTTCGTGTTAATGCTCCTTATTCTTCTCCTTTTTCCTTCATTTTTCTCACTCTCTTCCCTCTGTCTTCCTCTTCTTCTGTAATAACCACTCTGATCCTCTTCCTCTCTTTTCACACGATGATTTTTGATATTTTTGATATATTTTGTTGTAACCCTTCAACTTCAGGTGCACTTGGCAGGGCCTTCTGTCCTTCTTTCTTGTTTGGAAAGAAAACATACCTTAAGACTGTACCACATATTATATTAATGATCTTCATCCTCCTCTCTTTCTACCTCTTTTCTTATATTCTCTGATCAGCTTTTCTTTTTCTTTTTTTCTGTATCTTCCACTGCCTCACCCCCAGCCCACTTTCTCATTTACCCTCTCCTACTGTCTCTCTTCCCCGTCTTTCTCCATCTTTCTCTGTGCCCCCTCTATCTTCCACCTCTCTCTACCCCCTCACTTTTTCATTGACTCTCTCCCACTGTCATTCTCTTTCTCTCTTCCTCTAAAACTCTCTCTCACTGACTCTCCCACTTTCACTGGTGCTTCGCTCTGGGTTTTATTTCGTCAAAGGTATAGGGTTAGAGTTATTTTTGCAATTGGGTTTGGTTTAGGGTTAGGCTTAGGATTAGGTATAGTGTTTGGTGGACTGGAGGGAAAGTTTATAGAATTCGGTAAGTGTACAAAACTGACGCGGAGCAATTGCCGCCAGAGCATGTGTCGTACAACCCTTTCACTACCCCCTCTATCACCCTCTCTATTTCCTCTTTCTTTCTTTCTCTTTTTTTTTTTCTCTCTCTCTGTATTTATCTCTTGTCTCGTTAATGATATTGCCTAATAATTTAGAGTTTAAAGAGTACTTCTCTCCAAACATAAGCATTTATTTTAAAGGCGGATGTTATTGGTGTAGTCATGATGCAAAGGACAACCCTAATTTAATTCTTTAACGACAACAAAGTATTGAGATAGAAAGTAAATGCACTGCAAAAAACAGGGTGTTAATTCAACAGCATCTCGGTATCTATATTGGGCTACATCAGATAAGTGTTAAAGCAACATCAGGTTCGGATCAAACTGGCACTGTTTTAACACTAACTGGCGTGTTTCAACACTTATCTGGTGTAGACCAATATCAAACTGGTTTTGTTTTAACATTTATCTGGTGTAGCCCAATATTGATACCGAGATGGTGTTAAATTAGCACCCTGGTTTTGCAGTTTGTATACGTGTGATATATCCACAAGGTAGCATCAAGAGAAATCACAAAATGACTGAGATGTTTTTTCTAACATTCTAACATTCTTCAGAAAATCAGAGCTAGAATTATTCAAACTTGTCAAATGAAAGGAAAGAAGTTGCATGACGTATATGTAAATAAATCTGCTAGAAAGGTTTCAGTAAAAATGATTAACACTGAGTTTACAATGGAGATACTATTTTGCCTCTTTGTTTCTTTTGTATTCTAACGCTTGTTGGACAACTGTAAGATATATGAAAATAGAAGGTATTACACACCTATTTCATATTCACGAGAAATATTTCTCTTGATGTCTGATGGATTCTTGGCTGTCTTCTATCCTTAGCAATTCAGATTGATATTTTTGCGTTAAAGACGAGGAAATGTTTTATCATAATATATTTATAATTTTCCGTTACTCAGTCACGACATCCATTTCATCGATAACTTGTCAAAGGAGATGGTATGAATCAAGAAAACTGCTTGATAAGGTTATTTCTCACTATTAAAGAAAACTGGTTTTATGATATAACATATTTACGTGTATGATTTTTATTCAACGGTCAAAGAAAACGCGTTTATATTCGACATTATTAACATTTGTTTTCTATCATTACATGCTCTGAAACTGACTTTGCATGGTTATAAACACAATCTAACCTTTTTCCAAATGGAAATAACATAAAACACGAAACATAAAAGTATGATACACTTTTCGGAGTTATAAACACTCCATCTTCAGCCTAAATCACAACAGAATTTTACTTACAAATATTTACAAACTAGTCTGAACAATTCAAACTTGCATAGAACATGTAGAAAAGAATTAGGTGATATTGTGTAACACTTTGTGAACTTAAAACCAAATTCACATGGTAGTAATCATACACAGAGCGTAAACTTTTTATTGAGTGCTACTCATACCAGTATCGATTTTAGTGTTTGTCTTCCTAACCCCAAATTTAAATCCAAACCCATGAATATAATAATTCAATCACATGTAATAGAATATATTAGATGAATAACTGCGCATATTTTACTTGTCATGAAGTGGTAGTAACTCGCAATGACTCGAGAAAAGTTCTTTACATTGTCTTGTTTGATTCGAAATGGATTTGAATAACTTTCAAAACTTACATGATTGATGTAAATAATAATCATGAAATGATACCAGTGATATACTTAACTTCTTGTTTTACAGACAGAAATTTTCTTTTTCTTGGATGTCAAGATTTTCTTTACTTTTCCACTGATTTTGAGTAGAACATATAATAGGTATTTATATTATTAAAAAAACTAGTTCACATGAAAATGCTCGAAATTTTTTAACATTAAAGAGTATGGTTTATCACGAACTAGTGATATTAGTACAATGAGGAGCAATGTTCAGTGGTAATCACTAATAAGAGTGGCGTAGCCAGGATTTTGTAAGGGGGCGCACAAATGCAGGGATGTCAACTTTGGGGAACTACTTGGGGGGAGATTTTTTTTTTTTTTTTTTAGCCAGCCCTCCAAAAGTCGCTCAGTGGGGGGGGGGGGGGGGTTATCACATTTTATGGGGTCCAATTTTCCTCCATAATTCTCTGACAAGCAACAACAACAAAAAGTATCAGTACTAAAAGGGGGAACACAATTTTTTGGTCAAAAGTTGTCAGGCGGGCACTCTGCCCCACCCCCCTTGGCTACGCTAGTGACTAATACAGACAAAATCTTATATTAAATATAATTAAACGAAAGTGATGATTCTTCTATACCAACCATTGTATCTCTCTCATGTTGTTTAGATTGAAAGTGTTCCTATTTTGTAGTTTGATTTTTTTTTTCATAGCAGTTAGAGACGTTGTTTCGGAATTTAATCAGAAATATGGAATATGGAATAGTTGTTGCGATAGCCATTCCTTTCTGACAGGTTGGAACGAGTTTGCTGTAGTTATATTAAAATGGAAAATCTAAATCAAACAAGAAAGGAAAGACTATCCGGAGGAAGCTTTTGCTCGTAAATATTTTCGGCCTGTAATTTGAATCCGGTTCATCTCATACCCTGCCTTCCCTTTTATATTGCCCAATGGTTTATCTTTGTGTTCTCAGCTAGAGATATGGATTTGTTTGATTCCAATATGAGCCACTTTCTCAGTAGTGTGTCAGTTGAAGATGTAGAGTCTACCGGCAGTGCAGAAAGCAATCTCTCCTGATCGGAACTCCCGCAGATAGTACCAACATCTCTCAGGCTTCTCAATCTTGTAGTCAGAAATGAGAGTCTTGACATAGGTTAGTTCAGTGGTGTACTCGTCAATATTGACCAACCCATCATCATGGTTAACCCAGGCGATCAGGATTGAATTATCTTGGGTGTAACAAGGGGCTGGATATACATTTGGCGTTGATACCTCATGTTTCACCGTACTTTCTTGATCAAGGATTTTTACTGAAGTAGCGCATTTTATGATCAAGAAATCATTATAGCTAATGATCTGACAAGGTTCGTATCCATCGTACGGTATCTCCCTTATCGCCTTCCCACCTGCTGATGAGAATACCTGGATCTTCTTAGCTTTCCTGTAGCTAACAAAGATCTGTTCTTTGCTGTCTACGGTGAGGGTGCCGATGCCACCTTCGTCTATACTTATTGTGTCAAACACTACGTCCAGCTTTTCCCAATCATCAGTTGTGTAAAGTGACATAGTGTTAACGCAATCAAGTACAACATATCGACAAGTGGACAAGAATTCTAGTGCAAAGAGCAAAACATCCTTAAGCACTGTCTGCTGCGGCTGACCATCAGCAGAGAAGATCTCGATTCCTCCTGTGTAACATCCTACTGCCATTCTACCGTCTGGTGTAGGAGCCATGACATTCATGCTATCCTTAGTTGGCAAGGCAATATCCTTTCCCACTGAATCAACGATCTTACCAAGACCCAGCTCATTGGTCCCCACATTTCTCTCAAAAGCGACACATTTTCCTTTCTTGCTCGATAACCTCACCTGCTTGTGGTCAGGATCATCTTGTTTTAAGGTCTCTTGTAATTCTTGACATAGCGTGTCGTGTGCAGCTAAAGCATCCATCTCCAATGGTACCTTCGTCCTGTTGTCTAAAAGATCAATCATCGTGGTCACTTGAGAGATCTGCTGTTGAGCTGCACCCTTCATCCTGTCTAGTTCTGCATCCACTTCGTTGGTCTTTGTCTTGACTTCATCAATGAGGAGGTCTTTCTTCTCTGTCAACTTTCGAACTGATTCTTCATAGGCGTTGTTGATATCATCTATGCACTGGTTCTTCACATTGCTGACACGCTCCCTCTGCTCATCGATGAAATCCATGTACTTCTTGATGCAAGTATGTTTTATGTCAGCCTTGGACTTTAGTTCCCCGACGCTTTCCTTATGAACCATTTCGAAGGCTGATGCATCGATGATTTGATGTCCTTTGTGAGCATGCTCCATCACACCACACCTGAAGCAAACGAACATCCTGCAGTCTGAGCAGAAACACTCCTCGTCCTCCCTCGGGTGTTTTCGGCATTTTCGGTATCTTCGTACTAGTAGATTGCCTGATGTAATCTTACTTATGGCAAACACCTCATGATCGCTGAATCCTTCCCACTGGGAGTGTTTGGTTTGGCAAGTGCTACAAAGATATTGGCCACAATCTTGACAATAGACAACAGCCTGAGGCTTCTCCTTGGTTTTACAATTGGTGCAGATTTGGTATTGATTCTTGATGTCTTCTACAAGAGCATTTAAAGCTAAATTGGTCTGTAACTGGCTTACATGTGGTACCTTTGTTGGCTCTCTGCAAACTGGACACAGTAACTTCTGGTCATCATCATAGCATCCTGTGAGATGTTCAAGACATGCCTTGCAGAAAGTGTGAGCACATGACAGGAGCTTTGGTTCGCTGAATATATCAAGACACACGGGACACTCCAAACTTTGGGCAGTGACATTCTTGAATTGAACTTCCATCTTTAGAAATCTAGGAGAGAATCCAAAAACAGGAAAAGAGTTAGTACAACAGGTTTTAGATATACTTCATTATTCATCTTGTGGAATAGTAAAGAATTAGCTAGTTTACACCAGTCCCCGACTCTCTGTTGTGGATAGATGATCAGATTACACACTTATAAAAATATTGATTTTTCAGTGGGATGTGTTGCATTAATTCATGCGCCTACAAACTTTGCTACAGGTATTTCAACATGTTCCTCTAGGCCGATCGTTCTTCAATCGACAAGAAGTTAAAATGAGTTACCCTTTGTCTAGAAACATATCATTAGAACGTCTCTTTGCACCGTAATAACTTTTATAGGCCGTCTCCTTTTTTCCATACATGAAGAAGATCTGTTAAAATTGTTTTTTGTTCCCCTTTCTTTCTGTCGCATTTAAATATTTGAATATTGAATATTCCCCCAATGAAAGGGATCTTTGGTTTTATTTCAATGTGCATGAAATGAAGACTGTAATCATATCAAATGAATAAGAATGTGTTTTGCATAGATGAACACATGTCATGGCCGGATTTTTCTTCAAAGTCATGCATGAGTAGTAAAATGCGACTCTCTTGTGTTCGGGGTAAATTATAAGCCATTGCTTTTGCCGCACTCAACTACATCTACATTACAAGCACAATGCAAACATTAGTGTTGGAAAGTCTGATCCACACACAGCTATAGATTCTATCTCGATCAAAATCAAGATGAGTTATTTTGAGAGAATGCCCTATATCAGCGAATAAAAGTATTGTCATATGGCTTATCATTGTACAAAGTTCATCTAGCTCATTTAGATAACCCCTTGTGCCTTACGACGTAATAAAGCCATCAAAAGAGCAACGGATAAATGAGAGACATTTAGCCTACATCCAACCTTACAATTCGCAGTAACTGGGGGGAAGGGGGGGGGGGAACTCTCAGCCCAAAACGTATTCTCTGGCTTAATAACATTTGCAACCGAGAAAAGCAGAAATTTTCCTTTTAAAATATACACTCTGCACAACAAGAAAGTAAACCCTTTTTCAAGTTCAAATTTTTCATAGAAGACTTTAATAAAAATCAACAAATTATATATTAAATCAAAGGAAATTTAATTATCTTTCAACCTGGTAGGTGAACATAAATGTGTCCAATATAACATAATCTGTAGTTCTCTTTTGTTTTCCCCAACCTTCATCCATATACAGTTACAATGTTTATTTTCCGAGTGGGCAAGCATATATACACTCTGCACAAAAAGAAAGTAAACACTTTTCAAGTTTAGGTTTTTCATAGAAGACTTTAATAAAAATCAATAAATTATATATCAAATGAAAGGAAATTTGATTTTTTTTTCAACCTGGTTGGAAACACAAAGTGAAACTTTACGCATGAGTGAACACATTCATTTATGGGCCACGGAGTAGCCAAAGTGGCGTAGCATGGGAAATTAAAGACAATGCATTTTTGAGAGTATGCTATTGAACCCAACAATAGTGTTTCCTGGAAATGCAGTGTCCTTAATCCCAAACACTATACGCCTCTGAGAACCCATATACTATCATTACATTTTACTCAGCCTTTAATTTCATAAAGAATTAAATTTTGGACATTTAATCCCCCTTGTGGCTACTCCAGATCCCATTTTAATTTGGACTTAACAGAAGCTTCTCCTTTTATTTATTTATTTTTTTTTATTTATTTTTTTTTTTTGTGGGAGAGAGCGAAAGCCCGATCGGGCCGTTAAGCCAAGTCTCTCGTTCAAAGATAAAGCCATCGTGTAAGTGTTATCTTTTGTTTCCAGGGTTATGTGGAAGGGCATTTACACATCAATGGCAAATTGTCCATTTTACAATTTTTACTTGTGTACCTTGGAAGAGAAAAACGAATGTGTTCACTCATGCCTGAAATTTATCTTTATGTTATCCTAAGAGAGTGAAAGATCATGAAGATGGTTACTTTTCATTTAATTTTATATGTAATTTATTGGATTTTATTTTATGAAAAATCTTAATTTAAATAAGTGTTTACTTTCTTCTTTTTTTTTTTGCCGAGTGTAAAATGCAGTATCCAACATGGAGCCTTTTACATTAACAAAACCGTATCATCACCTCGCATTATAGTGTGAGTGGCAAAATTCCAACGTTAGAATATGCAAATTTGATCTCATATATGTGTATTCCTCTAACTGTAGTCGGTTATTCAAAGCAAAGGAATTATAAATCACATGACAACAACAACAACTTACCAATAATATGAAGATTATTTAGAGTTAAACAACTTGTCGTGGATGACAAATGAACATGATCAAATGACAAATGAACATGATCATATGACAGGTGTTCCTGTATTACATCTTCTATTTCCGTGTTCACGATCAAATACACATCAAATACGTGAAAGCATGATTCTATTTAAAGATACTGGGTATTCCCACCGACAGTTCACACAGTTCAATAGAAGAAGTGAAGCGAAATGTTATTAATCGCTACGCCATGACCTTATCGAGCATAACAACATGATCTCTGTTTATTTCGGTGAGATCAATCCCAAGGGGTGATGTTCTTCACACCCCTCTTCTCTCTCTCTCCCTCTCTCTCTTGTTCTTGTTCTTTTTGTTGTTCTTCTCTCTCTTCTTCCGTCTCTGCCTTCTCTTTCTCTCCCACACTGTCCCAATCTCTCTCTCTCTCTCTCTCTCTCTCTCTCTCGCTTTCTCAATGACTCCTCATAAACATCTCTCTCATACTGACTCTCCCTCGCTCACTACCCCCCCCCCCACGTCGCTCCCTTTACCCCCCCCCCCTCTCTCTCTCTCTCTCTTTGTCTCGAGAATGCTCCTAAAGTATGGCCTCATAACTGAAAGAATATCTTCTCTACAAACATAAACTTTTAATCTAGAAAGGCATGTTGTTGGCGTAATCAAATTACAAAGAAGGAGAACGCTAATCTAATGCTTTAACAGCAAACCATAGAGATGAAAAGAAATGTATACTGATGTAATATAATTATACATGTATATGCATTGATATCTAGAAGAGAGCATCCAGATAAATCACAAAATAACTCAGATATTTTGACAAAAAAAGGTCTATCCCATTATTTTTTTTTCTAACATTCTTCAGAGAAATCAAAGGAACTTTTCAAAAGTTTTCAAATAAAAATGAAAGTAGTTGGATTGTACGTGTATATAAATCTACTGGAAAGCTTTCAGGAAAAACGATTATAACCGAATTTGTAACCATGCGTGTCCAAAAAACGTCGAATAAGGGTCGGATTTCCGACCTAAGGCGTCGACGACGTCTTTGGGAAAAAGGGGTGTTTTTTTAGTCTTACATTCGACGTTTTTTAAAAAAGGGTTACCATTTAGCTGGTTCTAGCTTCGACGTTTGCTTGACGAATCGATTACATAAAGAGCCTCACTTCAGTTTGCAATACTAAAGAAAAGAAGACAGTGTAGTATGAATTTTGAGCATAATAAAACAGTTTAACCTGGAATCTGGATTAATTCATGTTTCTTCATTCAAGTGTATGATTTTATATATGTCATGCAGTTTAATGATGTCAGGGGCGTAGATAGCGGGGGGGGGGGGATGGGGGGTATGCATCCCCCAACTTTTCGGGTGGGGGATGGTGTGTACAAACATCCCCCCCCCCCCCAGGTTTCACCCCACCAAAAAACAAAACAAACAAAAAAAAAATGGGGGGAAAATATGCATTTCTATATTATGTTGTAGATAAATATAATTTGATATATTATATCTGTTAATTTTATTTTTATATATTCTTTATTTCAATATAAGTGTCATATATCTGTGTACAATATTGTAGATTTATATGAATTTATCAATATTTATCTACAATGCTGTCGTGGCTTCCGATTTTTCCCAATATATTTTTACACCACTATCTACTTCAAATTATACAACATGGGTGTTGATCTGGGAGTGATAGGGAGGTATATTTTTTTTGTAATGAAGTGGGGGGGGGGGGGGGGAGGGGGTGTTGGCCTGCGTGTGTTACCATCCCCAAATATATTTAGAGGTGATTTTTTTTTTTTTTTTTTTTTTTTGAAGCCACAATGCAGAAAATTTATTTAGATTAAAAGTACACGTAATTATTCTGGATTTAGAGGGTTCATTCGGTAACTTTCCTTTACAATGCAATTCTGCAAAACTGAAATGAAATGTGGTGGAAATGTGGTGGAATCGAATGTGGTGGAGAAAGAGGGAATACATCACACCCAGTATTTATTGAGGATGATGATGATGACCTGTGTAATTATCACTAACTATACATAGAAGAATTATAAAATGACAATCATAACATGTAGGCCCGGTCAGAAGCACCGCTCCGGGCGTTGCATGTGGGCACAGTGCCCCTTCTTTTCCCATTAACTTCAGATAAGTACGCCCATTTTTCTTTCGAGTGAGTTCCAGTTCCATATTCTTTTAAGTGGCCATTTTGATAATTACACCTCATCCCTCACCTTACCTTTGATAAATGCTCCTATTTTAACGAGAGCATTTTCCCCCTTTTAATCCCTTTTATTCCTTTTAATGTAACAAGTCTTTTTTTTTCTTTGTAATAATATAGACACTGATTTATTTTTTCTACTTTATATAAGAACATTTTCCCGTTCTTATAAATGCCGCTTTCAGGTGTTATATAAGCGCCCCTTTTCACCTGTGATGAACTGCCTTTTCTACCTTTTCTACACATTCATTTATTTTTCTAATTGAAGTGTCCTTTTCCCCATGATAAGTACTACGTTTCCCTTTTCCATAACATGGGCCCCTAATCCAAAGTGACTTAGAGCCAGTATTCCCAAATGCTCGCTCGCTCGCTAAGTATAACTTATTAAATAAATTTCCCATTGTGAAATTTTGCAGTCACAATGTAATTGCTATTGTTTGCTCGCTCGCTCAGTATTCAAATCATACTACAAAATTGCAAAGCATAATGCTAAAGTTGTATCTTGGATATGTAAAGAGAAAAACCATATGCATGTTACACAACCTCACCCCCCCCCCCACACACACACACACACACACTATATATATATATATATACGTATATACGTACACACACACACACACACACACACACATATATATATATATATATATATATATATCCGGCCCTTCGGAGAAATGTCTACGCCAATGAATGATGTACACCATTTAGAGGTACATTTATACACTGTGCCATACCAATTACGCCATTAAGGGGTACCGTACGTTTTACATTCTTCTACGCCATTTACGCCGTTTACGGGTATATTTTACATTGTCAATACGCCATTTACGCCATTTATTTCACATAACCTTACGCCATTCACGCCATTTAGGGGTAGAATTTAACACCAAAGATTACGCCATTTAGGATCCAATTTTGAGGTGCTCGGACGAGCATGGGTACCACTTCAGTCTGCCAGTGACCCCCCGGGATTAACTCATAAAAGTATATTGTTTGCACTATTAATTTTCCAGTCACTTTTTAAACGATATCCCTTTTTTAATGAGACTGTACCAGTCAAAGACGCGGTACTAATTAGGAAATGACGCCTCGTGTGAGCCGGAATTTACACTTATTCGTGCACCCACATACTTTGCTACATGTATTTCAACATGTTCTTTTCGGCCGCTCGCTCTTCAATCAAAATTGAAGAAAATGGTAATTATGGGCTTAAACCGAGAGCGGGTAAGTTGAGAAAGAAGGAAAACTGATTCCCCCCCCCCCCCTCTTTCTTTCTGTCTCATTCAAATATTTTGAATATTGAACATTTTTCCAATGTGAGGGATCTCGAATTACAATGTGCATGAAACAAAGACTGTAATCATGTTGGATATCAAATGAATACTGACAATTATGTTTTTGAATGGCTGAACACTTCTTGTAGCGGATTCTTCTTCAAAGTCATGCATGAGTGGTAAAATGCGACTCTTGTGTTCGGGGTAAATTAAGACATTGCTTTCGCCGCACTTAATTATCTACAATGCAAAAATTAATGTTGGAAAGTCTGATCCAGACAGATCCTGTGTCTCGATCAAAAACAAGATTGCGTTATTTTGAAACGGACGGGCTATCAGCAAATAGAAGTATTTCTATATGTCGCTACCATTGTACAAAGTTCATCTTGCTCATTTAGATAACCCCTTATGTAAGTTTGGAAGGATAATAACAAAGTTTATCATACCTCTGCTTATTACGACGCCATAAAGCCAACAAAACAAAAACCTATAAAAGAGAGACATAATGATGTGGCCTATACATCTAACTTTACAATTCACATTATTTTCAAACTGGGGGAGGGACCTCTCAACACAAAGCGTATTCCCGGATTAATAAAAGTTGCAACCGAGAAAAAACAACATTTTCCTTTTAAAATAGCATATCTTTACTTTCAGGGGAATAAAATGCACAAATCTGTGCAAATGTTTTTAGATAATCTTGAACGTATAATCAGTATTGTAAATAAAGAACATAAACATGTATATTTATAAGGAGACAGGTATTGTTCCAGAAAAGATACAAATTGCTAAAGTTATTCCTATATATAAAATGGTTCAAAAGAGAGTATGTCTAACTACCGTCCAATATCAGGTTTGCCTGTTTTTTCAAAATGATTTGAAAAAATAGTATATGTTAGACTGTATGGATTTTTACAAAAGTGCAATATTCTTACCAGCTGTCAATATGGTTTCAGACCTGGCCATTCGACATCTACGGCATTAATTCAATTTTTATATAATGTTTTAAATACGAAAGAAAATAAAGAAATGATGATAGGGCTCTTTCTAGACTTGAGCAAAGCATTTGATTCGCTAAATCATAATATACTCTTCAGAAAATTATATTGTTATGGAATAAGGGGAGTGAATTTAGAATGGTTTAAGAATTATCTAGTTAATCGACAACAATTTGTATGTGTAGATAATGTAAATTCAAAATCATTGATTAGCAAATGTGGAGTACCCCAAGGGTCCATTCTTGGTCCATTACTATTTACTATTTACGTTAACGATATGTGCAATATTTCAAAATTATTAAACTTTATCTTGTTTGCAGATGACACCAGTGTGTTTATGTCACATAAAGATATAAATATTGTCTGTTTGTGTGCGTGTGTATGGGTGCGTATGTGTATGTGTTAGGGCACAATGTGTTTTACATACTGTATTTTATTCATGTATTGTAGTATTGTATCACATGGGGTGCGGCTTTGATATAAGACTTTGTCTTTCTGCTGCATTTCCCTGCAATTTCTTAAATATTTTATTGTTTTAATTGTTTTAATGTATTACATGTATTGTATTTGTTTGTAATGTTTTTTATGAATTTGCTAAATATATTGAATTGAATTGAATTGAATTGAATATTAGATCTTACATACGATTACTGCTCTAATCCTTGTTGGTTATTTCACAATGGTCAGGATAACTCTCATTTGTGAAAGCGAAATAGCGAAGGAATTAAAAATCACATGACAACAACAACAACTTACCAATATATGAAGATTATTTAGAGAAAAACAATATTGTCGTGCATGACAAATAAACATGATCGTCGTGGAGGTTCCTATACTACATATTCTACTTCCGAGTTCACGATCAAGTATAGACGTCAAATACGTGAAGACATGATGCTATTTATAGACGCAGGGTATTCCCACAGACCGTTCACACGGATCAACAGAAGCCGGGTGAAGCGAAATGTTATTTATTGCTACGTCATTATCGAGCATAACAACCGATCTCAGTTTATTTCGTAGACACTGGCATAGCCAGGGGGGGGGGGCACAAGGGGGCCATGGCCCCCCCCCTGTTGATCGGAGAGCAAAAAAAAAAAACCAAAAAACCAAAAAAAAAAAAAAAACTAATTTCCTTTTCACATGCTGGTCTTACTAGGACTTACCCTACCCCTACCTTACAATCGAAATAAGGAAAAATAAAATGGAAATATTACCAAAAAAGTAAACAAAATAAACACTGCTTTCATTTCCAGCAAAAACTGTTCCTTTCCAAATCATAACCCCGAAACTTTGTTAACAACATTGACTAAGTAGATTGGTAACAGAACATTTATATTTCTTTTAGTTTGTCGAGAGTTGAAAGAAATTGTACTCAGAATGATGAAGAGGCGTATCAGTTATTCTTGCCGAATATAAACCTCTCTTTGTGAATGGGTATATGTCCGATGGAGGCAATAACCATTTTCTTCGTTTTGTAAATCTTGAGTTTGTTTAAGAGTTATCATTGTGGTAGCCAACATTGCTTTTATACGAAAACAATGTCACCGTTATATCATTTTTATGGTCTTCATCCGAGGAGAAGCAAAACACTGTTTTTCAAGGTAGAGTTCGATTTTATAGAGGAATATTCAAAAAAGATACAATTTCATTCTTTGTTCAAGTCGTATTTTATATACTAGTAAGTCATCGGACGAGATGCTTTCTGCTTTGATGTTTACAGTTTTGAGTCAAATCTATTATCACTAAATTGAATGACAAAAACGGCCTTCACATGTGGCAAATCATGTGCGCTTGACTTGGTTGTATGAAGACTTTGTTTAGCCCGTTCTCTATGTGTAATTACATTATTTCCATATGTTTTTATTACAAATTGTGATCTCTATACTCTTTACACGATGTAATTCTAATATTTTTCCGTGCTAAATACTCACATTGATGTTCATTTTGGTTACAAAAATTAATCAAACTATATAATTCCTCAGTACTTAAATGAAGGAGTACGTAGCTGGATTCGTGTAGTATATACGAATTAGGCAACTAATGAACAACCTCTAACCGAGAAAATGAGATAAAGAGCTAAACAAGGCAGCTAAATAAATTGCTAAAGTCTTTTACATACACCTAATAAAGATGTTGCATGTGTTTTCAAATGAGACTACCGCTTGAGATGAGATATAAATTCCACTCCATGAGAAAGGGCGTCCTCTTAGTCATATGTTAGTCAATAGTCAGTGTGTCTGTGTGTGGGTTTTTGGTTGTTAGTCTGTATATTTTCCTATCAACACGGGTTTCAACGTTTCGTATGTACACTGGTACAGCTATTTATACACACCAACTACATGTAATTTTGCGTATTGCTTGGAATTCTGGAGCCCCAAGGAGTGGTAATCCTTCCACTACAATTCATTCCAGCGGAGTAGAGAAAAAAAAAATCCTATTTCATCTGTCACTTCTCAAGTAGGTTACACCAGAATAGAATTTTAGGGTGCAGAAAATGCCATTTTCATGACCTGGTTTTAAAAAATTTTCCTACCGTGGGAGGGGGATACCCCCTCCCACACCCTCGCCTTGGCCCCCCCTCTTGAAAAATCCTGGCTACGCCAGTGTTCGTAGAGATAAAGGGTATAACTTATACAGGTGAGATGAACCACTGAGTGAGTTATATATGCTTCAGCATCTTCTTCTTTTTTTTTTCTTCTTCTTCTTTTTATTCTCTCTTTCTCCCTTCGGTTCTCCCCTCTCTTTATCACATCCCTCTCTTGCCCCCCCCCCCCCTCTCTCTCTCTACATCTTAATATCACTGTTTCTCTCCTCTCTCTCGCTCAGTCTTGATCTCTGCCCCCTCTCTCTTAAACTGTCTCCCTCTCATCTTCCTCTGTTTGTCTCTTTCTCTTTCTCACTGACTCTCCCTCTCTCATTATCTCTTCCTCTTTCTCTCCTCTCCCCTCTGCCTTTCTCCATTTATCCTCTTTCTCTCTTTCTCGTGATAATGATATATTCCTTTAACAAAATAAGGCCTGAAAGTTGAATAAATAAAGCACTTCTAAACGCACATGAATTTTTTTTCAGAGGAATGTTATTTGCGTAATCATGATACAGAGAAGAAGAATGTCAATTTCTTTCTTTGAAAATGAAAGCAAACATAGACTAGAACTGCAATCGTATCGGAACGATGTGCATGCAATGTCGTCCGTATCTTTTTTTTTTTTGTTGAAAAGTTGACATGTGAAATATAAAGTTATGCATGTTGAAACATGATATCAGATAAGATGGGAGAAAATAATGCATACTGTTAAACTAGGAGATGATAGAAAAATGAAAACAAGAAAAAAGAACAAAAAATCAAAGAATGATGATAATGGTGATGACAATGAGGATGATGGTGATGATGGTAATGGTGGTGTTGATGATGATGGTGTTGATGATGATTGTGATGATATGATAATGGTAATGATGATAAAGATCGATAATGATAAAATGATGATGATGGTGATATTGATAATGGTGATGATGATTGTGATGATATGATGATGATGATATAATCATGGTGATGATGATAATGATGATAATGATGATAAAATGATGATGATGATGGTGATGATAATGGTGATGATGATGGTGATGATATTGATGATATAATGATGATGAAAATGGTAATGACGATGATATAATGATTGTGATAAAGATAATGGTGATGATGATGGTGATGATGATGATGATGATGGTGATGACGATGATGGTGGCGCACGCCCTGACCCAAATGGCTTTCCACACGCTCCAGTCCACATGGCCTCAAAACAATGAAGCATAGTAAACTACGCGCGGCACTTTGGGGTTGTGCGGTATTTAACATAAGGAAAGGAAGAAATCAAAGATCATAGAACAATGACAGTAGGGTAAAACATAGAAAGACAAGATGACAAAGAATAACATAGGGAAAGGTAGAAGGATAAAATGCCTTTCCATAGCCTCTGGCCACGTGGCTTCCACACTATATGTGACGCAGAGTATACCAGGCCACATCGGCTTTGCGTAGCATTGTATTGAAGAAAATGTCGTTAAATGGCATGTACTGAAATGGCTTTATTTGCTAATAACTCGGCTCTTTTTTGTTCTTTATTTGCCGTATTTGGTATCATACGAAAGAGCATTTCATGGCCGTCATTTTGGGACCACTTTCATATTTTTATGGCAATCCTCTCGAAGCGTGTGATGCATGATAATTTATAGAACAAAATGGCGTCTAAAATGTCACGCTTGACCGATTTTAAAAATCCGGCTTCGAGATTCTCTTCATTTTGCCTCAAAGAATATTCCTGCAAAATTTCAAGAAAAATAAAGATCGTTCAGGGGGCCAAAGTTGGGATCCCGATTTGCCCCATAGACAATACGTGTAATGCATGGGCGGAAACTCTGCAGGATCCGTATTATGACCTGACTTAAATCGCGATTTACTGAAAATTTTCTGTGAGACCATATACTGTGTTTGGTATCCCCGAAAAGGGAATTTCATTGCAGTCATTTTGAGCCGACGGCCGTTAGGGCGCCATTTAAAATAAGCATATTATTAAATAATATGTTGTGCAGGGTAAATTGAGGTTTTTACCACGCCACATCGGCTTTGCGTAGAATTGTATTGAAGAAAATGTCGTTAAATGGCATGTACTGAAATGGCTTTATTTGCTAATAACTGGGCTCTTTTTTGTTCTTTATGAGCCGTATTTGGTATCATACGAAAGAGCATTCAATGGCCGTCATTTTGGGACCACTTTCATATTTTTATGACAATCCTATCGAAGCGTGTGATGCATGATAATTTATAGAACAAAATGGCGTCTAAAATGTCACGCTAGACCGATTTTAAAAATCCGGCTTCGAGATTCTCTTCATTTTGCCTCAAAGAATATGCCTGCAAAATATCAAGAAAAATAAAGATCGTTCAGGGGGCCAAAGTTGGGATCCCGATTTGCCCCATAGACAATACGTGTAATGCACAAAATGGCATCTAAAATGTGACGCTTGACCGATTTAAAAAAAATCCGGCTTCGAGATTCTCTTCATTTTGCCTCAAAGAATATGCCTGCAAAATTTCAAGAAAAATAAAGATCGTTCAGGGGGCCAAAGTTGGGATCCCGATTTGCCCCATAGACAATACGTGTAATGCACAAAATGGCATCTAAAATGTGACGTTTGACCGATTTTAAAAAATCCGGCTTCGAGATTCTCTTCATTTTGCCTCAAAGAATATGCCTGCAAAATTTCAAGAAAAATAAAGATCGTTCAGGGGGCCAAAGTTGGGATCCCGATTTGCCCCATAGACAATACGTGTAATGCAAGGGCGGAAACTCTGCAGGATCCGTATTATGACCTGACTTAAATCGCGATTTACTGAAAATTTTCTGTGAGACCCTATACCGTGTTTGGTATCTCTGAGAAGGGAATTTCAATGCAGTCATTTTGAGCTGAATGTCATTAGTGCGCCATTTAAAATAAGCATATTACGGCATATTATGTAATGCATATTAATTTGAGATTTTTTGCGATAACTTCCTGATGACGTCATCAATTTTTACCAAATTTAGCTGACAGTTGTCAAATACATTGATACACACACCTACCAAGTTTCAAAGATGTAGGTTTAAATTTCGCAATTTTAGAGCAAGTTGAATTTATTTCAGCATTTCCGTAAATTTCATGATTTTGACGAGCAATTTTCACCAAGTTGATCTGTGATAAGGTATATATTATTTCAGTTGGCTGAATAGAGTATATCTTGAAGCACCTAAATCCAAAAAAGGGTACGGTTTTAGCCAGGCATGATGGAGATACGGCCACAAGAAAATAGCCATTTTGGAAACTTTAGAGGGCGCTATTTTTATTATGTCGAATCATTGAAGCATGAAACTGATCAGGGATGTGTGCAATGACAAGATAAAGCCACAGTGAAAATTTGAGACAAAAATGACTTGATATGAGGAAGTTATGGCAATTTTTCAAATTCGGGAATGAATATTTGAAGAATTTTAATGTTTTTTAATATTGCCGATTTCGGATTTGAATTTAGAGTATGAAGATGAAATTTTAAGGTTAGGTAAACAAAAGAAAGTTGAAGAACAAGTCTTACTCTATGTAGAGCACTTTGTTAGAAGTCTGTAGCATGTAGGATAGTGGAGATAGGCAAGAAGAAAGAAAGACATGAAAATGGCCCGAAAATGGACAAAATGGCGCCTGGATGTTCATGCATGAGTGATTTCGGAAAATGAAGAATCAGGTGCACAACTAGACATGGCAAGGAAGATGGCTATGAAATTTGAAATGAAATGGACGAGAGGAAGGGACCTAATTAGGAGGAACAAGCACTACGTGCAAAATGAATAGGAGTTTGAGGTAAGAAGATCAAGAAGAAGACTAGAACTGCAATCGTATCGGAACGATGTGCATGCAATGTCGTCCGTATCTCTTATTTTGTTGAGAAGTTGACAGGTGAAATATAAAGTTATGCATGTTAAAACATGATATAAGATAAGATGGGAGAAGATAATGCATACTGTAAAATTAGGAGATGATAGAATCGTTAAAACAAGAAACAACGAACAAAAAACAAAGAATGATGATAATGGTGATGACAATGATGATGATGATGGTGATGATGGTAATGATGGTGTTGATGATAATAATGATGATGGTTATAATGATGATTATGATGATGGTGATGATGATAATGCTGATGATTATGATGATGATGATGATCATGATTATGATGATGATATAATGGTGATGGTGATCATGATGATTATGATGATATAATGATGATATAATAATGGTGATGCTGATCATGATTATGATGATATAATGATGATGATGATGATGATGATGATGTTAATATATATGTTGATAATGTTGATGATGATGATGATGATATAATAATGATGACGATGGTGAGCATTATTATGATATAATGATGATAATGGTGATGAAATAATAATGATGATTATGGTGATGATGATAATGACGATGATGATGATGATATAATAATAATGATGATGATGGTGGTGCATGCCCTGACCCAAATGGCTTTCTACAGGCTCCAGTCTACATGGCCTCAACACAATGAAGTATAGTAAACCACGCGCATCACTTTGGGGTTGTGCGGTATTTAACATAAGGAAAGGAAGAAATCAAAGATCATAGAACAATGACAATAGGGTAAAACATAGAAAGACAAGATGACAAAGAATAATATAGGGAAAGGTAGTAGGATAATATGCCTTTCCATAGCCTCTGGCCACGTGGCTTCCACACTATACGTGACGCATAGTATACCAGGCCACATCGGCTTTGCGTAGAATTGTATTGAAGAAAATGTCGTTAAATGGCATGTACTGAAATGGCTTTATTTGCTAATAACTGGGCTCTTTTTTGTTCTCTATGTGCCGTATTTGGTATCATACGAAAGAGCATTTCATGGCCGTCATTTTGGGACCACTTTCATATTTTTATGACAATCCTATCGAAGCGTATGATGCAAGAAAGATTTATACAACAAAATGGCGTCTAAAATGTCACGCTTGACCGATTTTCAAAATCCAGCTTCGAGATTCTCTTCATTTTGCCTCGAAGAATGTGCCTGCCAAATTTCAAGAAAAATTAAGATCGTTCAGGGGGCCAAAGTTGGGATCCCGATTTTCCCCATAGACAATACGTGTAATGCACAAAATGGCATCTAAAATGTGACGCTTGACCGATTTTAAAAAATCCGGCTTCGAGATTCTCTTCATTTTGCCTCAAAGAATGTGCCTGCAAATTTTCAAGAAAAATAAAGATCGTTCAGAGGGCCAAAAGCGGGATCCCGATTTGCCCCATAGACAATACGTGTAATGCATGGGCGGAAACTCTGCAGGATCCGTATTATGACCTGACTTAAATCGCGATTTACTGAAAATTTTCTGTGAGACCCTATACCGTGTTTGGTATCTCTGAGAAGGGAATTTCATTGCGGTCATTTTGAGCTGAATGTCATTAGTGCACCATTTAAAATGAGCATATTACGCCATATTATGTAATGCATATTAATTTGAGATGTTTTGCGATAACTTCGTGATGACGTCATCAATTTTTACCAAATTGAGCTGACAGTTGTCAAATACATTGATACACACACCTACCAAGTTTCAAAGATGTAGGTTTAAATTTCGCAATTTTAGAGCAAGTTGAAGTTATTTCGGCATTTCCGTAAATTTCATGATTTTTACGAGCAATTTTCGCCAAGTTGGTCTGTGATAAGGTATATATTTTTTCAGTTTGCTGAAAAGAGTATATTTTGAAGCACCTAAATCCAAAAAAGGGTACGGGTTTAGCCAGGCATGATGGAGATATGGCCACATGAAAAAAGCCATTTTGTAAACTTTAGAGGGCGCTATTTCTATTATGCCGAATCACTGAAGCATGAAACTGATAAGGAATGTGTGCAATGATAAGATACAGCCACGGTGAGAATTTCAGAGAAAAATGACTTAATATAAGGAAGTTATGACAATTTTTCAAATTTGGGAATGAATATTTCATGAAATTATGTGTTTTTTAATGAACCCGATTTCGGATTTGAATTTAGATTATGAAGATGAAATTTTGAAGGTTAGGTTAAAAAAAGAAAGTTGAAGAGCAAGTCTTACTCTATCTAGAGCACTTTGTTAGAAGTCTGTAGCATGTAGGATAGTGGAGATAGGCTTGATGAAAAAAAGGCATGAAAATGGCCCGAAAATGAACAAAATGGCGCCTGGATGTTCATGCATGAGTGATTTCGGAAAATGAAGAGTCAGGTGCACAACTAGGCATGGCAATGAATATGGCTATGAAATTTGAAATGAAATGGACTTGAGGAAGGGACCTAATTACGAAACACAAAAGATACGTGCAAAGTCAATACGTTTTCGAGGTAAGAAGAAGACAAAGAAGAAGAAGAAGAAAAGGAATGTGCAGAACGCGAACGGAAATAAGGCAATGTCGAGGACGACATTGCAAAAAGGAATGTGCAGAACGCGAACGGAAATAAGGCAATGTCGAGGACGACATTGCAATAATGCTACTGTAAAATTAGGAGATGACAGAAAAATTAAAACAAGAAACAAAGAACAAAAAAACAAAGAATGATGATGTTATTGTGATGACAATGATAATGATGCTGATGATGGTGATTATGATAATGATGATGATGGTGATGATTATGATGATGATCATAGTGAGATATAATAATAATAATAATGGTGATTGTGATCATGATTACTATGATGATATAATGATGATGATGATGGTGATAAAGATGGTGATGATAATAAAGATGATGATGATGGTGATGATGTTGATGGTGATGATTATGATGATTATCATGAAGATGATGCTGCTATAATGATGATGATGGTGATGATAATGATGACATAATGACAATAATGATGATGATGATAATGATGATATAATGATGATGGTGATGATGATGATGATGCTATAACGATGATGATGGTGATGATGATGATGATGATGATATAATGATGGTGATAATGATGATGTAGATGATGGTGATGATGATAATGTTGATTATACTGATGATGATGATTGTGATAATGATAATGATAAAGGTAATGATAATGGTGATGATTATGATGTCTTAATAACGACGACGATAATGATGATTATTATGATGATGGTGGTAAAGATGGTGATGATAATAATGGTGATGATGGTAATGATGATGATGATAATGATGATGAGGATATATTAATAGGCTTCGGCCACGTGGCTTGCACACTATATGTGACGTATAGTATACCACGGCACATTGGCACTGTGTAGAATTGTACTGAAGAATATGTCATTAAAATGGTATGTACTGAAATGACTTTCTTTGCTATTATCTTGGCATTTTTTGTTTCTTTATATGCCGGTTTTGGTATCATACGAAAGAGCATTTCATAGCGGTCATTTTGAGACCACTCTCATATTTTTATGACAATCCTATCGGAGCGTGTGATGCATGCTAATTTATAGAACAAAATGGCGTCTAAAATGTCACGCTTGACCGATTTTAAAAATCCGGCTTCGAGATTCTCTTCATTTTGCCTCGAAGAATGTACCTGCCAAATTTCAAGAAAAATAAAGATCGTTCAGGGGGCCAAAGTTGGGATCCCGATTTTCCCCATAGACAATACGTGTAATGCACAAAATGGCATCTAAAATGTGACGCTTGACCGATTTTTAAAAATCCGGCTTCGAGATTCTCTTCATTTTGCCTCAAAGAATGTGCCTGCAAATTTTCAAGAAAAATAAAGATCGTTCAGAGGGCCAAAAGCGGGATCCCGATTTACCCCATAGACAATACGTGTAATGCATGGGCGGAAACTCTGCAGGATCCGTATTATGACCTGACTTAAATCGCGATTTACTGAAAATTTTCTGTGAGACCCTATACCGTGTTTGGGATCTCTGAGAAGGGAATTTCATTGCGGTCATTTAGAGCTGAAAGTCATTAGTGCGCCATTTAAAATAAGCATATTACGCCATATTATGTAATGCATATTAATTTGAGATTTTTTGCGATAACTTCGTGATGACGTCATCAATTTTTACCAAATTGAGCTGACAGTTGTCAAATACATTGATACACGCACTTACCAAGTTTCAAAGATGTAGGTTTATATTTCGCAATTTTAGAGCAAGTTGAAGTTATTTCGGCATTTGCGTAAATTTCATGATTTTTACGAGCAATTTTCGCCAAGTTGGTCTGTGATAAGGTACATATTTTTTCAGTTTGCTGAAAAGAGTATATTTTGAAGCACCTAAATCCAAAAAAGGGTACGGGTTTAGCCAGGCATGATGGAGATATGGCCACATGAAAAAAGCCATTTTGTAAACTTTAGAGGGCGCTATTTCTATTATGCCGAATCACTGAAGCATGAAACTGATAAGGAATGTGTGCAATGATAAGATACAGCCACGGTGAGAATTTCAGAGAAAAATGACTTAATATAAGGAAGTTATGACAATTTTTCAAATTTGGGAATGAATATTTCATGAAATTATGTGTTTTTTAATGAACCCGATTTCGGATTTGAATTTAGATTATGAAGATGAAATTTTGAAGGTTAGGTTAAAAAAAGAAAGTTGAAGAGCAAGTCTTACTCTATCTAGAGCACTTTGTTAGAAGTCTGTAGCATGTAGGATAGTGGAGATAGGCTTGATGAAAAAAAGGCATGAAAATGGCCCGAAAATGAACAAAATGGCGCCTGGATGTTCATGCATGAGTGATTTCGGAAAATGAAGAGTCAGGTGCACAACTAGGCATGGCAATGAATATGGCTATGAAATTTGAAATGAAATGGACTTGAGGAAGGGACCTAATTACGAAACACAAAAGATACGTGCAAAGTCAATACGTTTTCGAGGTAAGAAGAAGACAAAGAAGAAGAAGAAGAAAAGGAATGTGCAGAACGCGAACGGAAATAAGGCAATGTCGAGGACGACATTGCAAAAAGGAATGTGCAGAACGCGAACGGAAATAAGGCAATGTCGAGGACGACATTGCAAAGAAGAAAAGGAATGTGCAGAACGCGAACGGAAATAAGGCAATGTCGAGGACGACATTGCAAAGAAGAAGAAGAAGAAGAATAGGAAAGTCAGAACGCGAACGGAAACAGGTCAATGTCGTAGTACGACATTGCAATAAAAAGAAATTCATGAATGCAATACATGCACTTTTATCCATAAGGGAGCATTAAGAGAAATCACAAAATGACTGAGTTACGACCATAGGTTGCGATGCCCTGGCACATTACAGTCCGAAAAGGTCTATACCGTGAATTTCTGATTTTTTTTTCTAACATTCTTCAGCGAATCAGAGCTAGAGCTATTGAAATTTGTTTTTAAAAAGGAAATAAGTTGCATAATGTAAATCTACTGGAAAGTCTTCAGTAAAAATGATTATCACAGAACTTTTAATGGAGATAACTATTCTGCCTCGTTGGTTCTTTGTTTTCAAACGCTTGTTGGACATCTGCAAGGTATGCGAAAATGGAAACTATTTTTAACAGACATATTTCATGTTCATGAGAAATATTTCACTCGATGTCTGTGGCGTTTTTATTTTTCTTGTTGTCCATAAAAATGTAGACTCACTTTTTGAGTCAATATCGAATCAATATTTGATGGTATTATATTTTCGTTATTCAGTCACAACATGAGCCTGATCGGTTAGTCACAGACGGACATTTGACAAATTTAGAAAGTTAAAAGGTCTGTAGAAAATAAGTATTTAATCGAAGTGAGGTATTTTATGTTTCATTGTGAAGAGCATAACTGAAGTAGTTGAAATTTGATAAAATTAAGTTGCCGTGGCGGCCTACTAAAATTTAATCCAAAAAATATTCAATGTCACGGACGGACAAAATGCCTACTCTTAACTGATCAGGCTCACATACATATTTCATCTATAATCTGTCAATTGGGATGGTACGGTATTTCTGTGTAAACACTTTGATACAAAAATATTCCTCTGTTTGAAAAAACCTCTCATTATAACCTGTGTATGAAGTTATGAACATAATTTTGATCGATGATAAAGGGATACGCACTAATTTTACGTTAGTGGTATTTGTTTTCCAAAATTGAATTATATAAAATTGATTTTATAAGCACAAACTAATATTTTCATCAGAGAAAACACATAAAAGTATGGTACATGTTTCGTACTTGAAAGCACTTCATCTTCAGACTTCAGACTAAATTGCAACAGAATACTTACTGATTCACTAACTTATCTTTAAAAAATCAAGTGTGAATAGTAAAGAGTTCTATGTAGGTGAGATTGTGTACACACTTTCTGAACTTAAAATCGGATTGTAAGCATGTAGTTATAATACATAAGATGTAAACTGCTTAATTTTCAAAATATTAAAATATACTTTTACCTCTTCAATCTCAATTCGATCCACTTCCATAATAACAAGATCAACCAATCATCCGTATGCCGTAATGAAATATCGTAGGTAGATGAATAACTGCGCAATATACTTGTAATGAAGTGATAGTAACTTGTAATTACTGTAATGACAGTTATTAACGGTATCTTGTTTGATTTTAAAATCGATTTAAGCAAATTTGAACTTTTGTTGTATCATTTACAATAAGTGTAATAAAATAATAATAATTATATCTGGAGTCCTAGATTTGATTAAGCAACAACTGTACTGTAAAAAATAACTGTAAAACTACAGGTTTTTTGGCCCTTGAAATTACAAGTTATTGCCGCTATTTCAATTTTACAGTCTTTTTGCTGTGAAACAACAGCAAGTTTGTTGGTTTACCGGAAATCAGTATATATTTACAATCGCCCGACATAAATTTTATGTGATTTTATTGTAAATATATGCTGATTTCCGGTTTAAAAAAAAAAAAAAAATGTGAAAAACTGGCATTCCCGGCATCCTGACTGCAGGAAATTTCCCGTGAAAAAAGGCAGAATTTTTTTACAATGTGTTTGTAGAAAAGCTTAATAACCAAATTCCGATATTTAGTACCATGAAGAAAAAAGTTATTCAATATTACGAGGATGAAAGATACATGGATATTCATAATATATCCGGTATGTACAGTGCGTCCCAGAAAAAACGAAACCCTAAAAAAAGGGTTATTGTGACCAAAATAAGTGCTCTATAAGTAAGTATCTTTTTTCAAATGATACATAAATGGCATTATTACGTATATGCTTTACCGAGTAGCATCAATTTAAAAATAACATGTATAAACCCACTTATGCCAAATTTGGGTGAAACCGATGAAACGTTTGGATCCCGTGCGAAGATGACCGGAAGGAAACATTAACTTTAAACCACAATGAGAAGATTGCTTTCATGTGCTTCTTTTAATATTGAGGAAAGGGATAATTTCCTCATCATAAAATAAAAGATGGTCGACTATTTGTTGATGGTTGGGGTAAAAAGATTGAGCTTATTTTGTACTGAAATGGTACATGCAATCACCATGAACGTCAAATTTTCCATTGTTCAGAACTGCAACTTTTTGGAAGAGCAAAGCAGATAGCAATTTGATATTTCCTTATAAAAAGTAAGGTTAAGGCGTAAAGTACAGTGTGTATGGTATAAAGGGCACATAAGGCAGGAAAAATCTCTGATTATGGCAATTTTTTCCACCTCAGGATGTCACCTTTCCCATCACAAATGGGCATTATTGCATCACTGGATGGGTATGTATTGATTAGGGAAAATCAAAGGTGTACGCCCCTGCCACCTCCGGCAATTGGCATTATCCCATGTTTTATAAAATTTTTGCTTGAATGCATGTCATCACAAAATGTGTATCTTTTGTGTCATATCTTATAAAGCTTACATTTCCCTGACACAATGTTACGTCACGTTTGCATATGATTGTTTTCACGGATTTACCAAATTGGGCACAAATTGGTTTTTACATGCCATTTTCAAAATAATATTGCTCTATGAAAATGTATGGATCAATGCCACCAATGTATCGTTTGAAATCATATTACTTCTTCTTCATGAAAAACAGAGAATTATATTCATACAGCTCATAGTTTGTTCACAATAAGCCTCTGTTTTAAGGTTTTGTTTTTTCTGGGACGTACTGTTTTTACGAAATGGCAGTCGCTTCAACCTTTTTTGTATATATGAAAATGAGAGAAATGTATAAGTATTGTGTTTAATTCAATGAGTTGTAAAATGCTATTTTTATTTGACTCAATAAAATAGCCTATGGAGGGCTAAAAAGCTTGAAAAAATATCCAGTGTCCTGTTTACAGACAGAAATCTTCTTTGTCTTGCTTTTCATGAATTTCTGTTTCTATTCACTGATTGACAGGAGAACAGGTAGTAAGCGTGTAGACTAGAAAACATAGTGTACATAAATATGCTAGAATACTGGAAACAATACCGCATACATAGAAGACTCTCTTACAAAAACCATCGTATCTCTTTTTTACTGTTAGACTGAAACTATTCCTATTTTGAAGTTAATTTTGGTTTTCATACCAGATAGAGACACTGATTTCAGTGATTTGGAATGCAATCATTTGGAATGCAAAGTCCTAGAGGAGTCTCTGCATTGTAAAGAAATTATTAAGTAGGCTTTGAATCAGGATCGTTCTTCTTTAGCAAACAATTGTAAAAAAAAAAAAAAAGGAAAATAAAACGACAGGGAAACTGTTGGAGTTATCAAAAATTTCTTACAGAATGGAACGAGTCTGCACTATTATATTTCAGAATGTAAAATAGTTAGTTTCAAACACCAAAATTAACCCTAAAGATGGTCGACTTTTTGTTGATGGTGGGGGTAAAAAGATTGAGCTTATTTTGTACTGAAATGGTACCTGCAATCACTAGCTAGATTCAAACACCAAAATTAACCCTAAAAGGGCCGGGGGCAGAATCCATCCCCCTCCCCCTCCCTGGACGCGTGCAGCGATATGTTCGAGGATAATTTATTTTTCGTCGCCAGCTTTCAGGACTTTTTAGCCTGGAGTCTTACGCATCTTTTGATGCCAAATTTATTAAATTTGGACCAACGGGTAACGCGCAGCCTCCCCCCCCCCCCCCCAAAAAAAAAAAAAAAAAAAAAAGATGAACATTTCTCCATAATTACGTAAACAATGCAGATAATTAAACAAAAAACCGTTTGAGATATATATATGAAACTTTGTTGGCTTATTCATTATAAGTTCTTTTATGTATATGCCACGTTTCAGAAATTTCGTCATCAGGGGCCGAGATCTCCGGAAGGAGGAGGGGGTGGAATCCACCGCCCTCAGGCCGAGAGAGCCCCAAAATGACCCGGCCTTTTTAGGGTTAACAAGACAGGAAAGACAATCAGGAGAAAGCTTTTAGTGGTAAATATTTTCGGCACGTAATTTGTATCCGCTTCGTCTGAGAGTCTGCCTTCCTGCTTATATTGCCCAATTTTCTTCGTGTAAGCTGGAGACCCGGGTATGATTCCAATATGAGCCACTTTCTCATCATTGTGTCAGTTGAAGATGTAAAGCCTATCGGCAGTGCAGAAGGCAATCTCTCCTGATTGGAACTCCCGCAGATAGTACCAGATGCCTCTCTCAGACTTCTTAATCTTGTAATCAGAGATGAGAGTCCTGACGTGCATTAGTTCGGTGGTGTAATCCTCGATACTGACCAACCCTTCATCGTGGTTGACCCAGGCGATCAGGATAGAATTGTTTTGAGTCAAACAAGGGTATGCATTGACGCCTGATTTAGTTACGTCATGTTTTACCTTACCTTCTTTGTCAATAATCATTATGGTACAATTAGAGTTAATAATCAAAAAATCGTTATAGCTAATGATCTGCACAGGTTCATATCCATCGCATGGTATCTCACTGATCGCCTTCCCACCTGCTGATGAGAATACCTGGATCTTCTTAGCTTTCGTGTAGCTCACACAGATCTGATCATCTCTGTCTACAGTGAGATTACCCCATCCATCGTTATCCAAAGTTTTGAACTCTACATCTTGTTTCTCATAGTCTGGTGTATACATGTACAGTGCAATACTGTTTTGGGTATCACGTACATACCGACCATCGAAAAGGAATCCTACTCCATAGATTGAGACATCCTTAACCACTGTCTGCTGCAGCTGACCACCAGCAGAGAAGATCTCGATTCCTCCTGAGTTGCATCCTACTGCCATCCTACCGTCTGGTGTAGGAGCCATGACATTCATGCTATCCTTAGTTGGCAAGGCAATATCCTTTCCAACTGAATCAACGATCTTACCAAGACCCAGCTCATTGGTCCCCACATTTCTCTCAAAGCCACACATTTTCCTTTCTTGCTCGATATCCTCACTTACTTGAAGTCAGGGTCATCTTGCCTCAAGGTCTCTTGCAATTCTTGACATAGCGTTTCATGTGCAGCCAGAGCATCCATCTCTAAAGGTATCTTCGACCCGTTGCATCAATGATTTGATGTCCTTTGTGAGCATGCTCCATTACACCACACCTGAAGCAAACAAACATCCTGCAACCAGAGCAGAAGCATTCCTCGTCCTCTTTCGGGTGTTTCCGGCATTTTCGGTATCTTCGTACTGGTACCTTTCCTGATGCGATCTCACCTACGGCTAACACCTTATGATTTTCTTCCCACTGGGAATGTTTCTTTTGGCAAGCGATGCAAAGATACTTGTCACACTCTTGGCAGTAGACAACAGCATGGGGTTTCTGCTGGGATTTACAGTAGGTGCAGTATTGATATTGATTCCGTACATCTTCTACAAGAACCCTTAAAGCTACATTAGTCTGTAACTTGCTTACATCTTGTACCTGTGTTGGCTCTCTGCAAACTGGACACAGTAGCTTCTGGTCGTCATCATGGCATTTCATGAGATGTTCTAGACAGGCCTTGCAGAAGGTGTGAGCACAAGACATGAGCTTGGGTTCGCTGAAGATATTTAGACATACAGGACACTCCAAGCTTTGGGCACTGACATTCTTGAATTCACCTTCCATCTTAAGATATCTAGAAGAACATGGTATGCAAAAACAGGAAGAAAACACGTACTGGATATTAGACTATAAGAGGTATCTAATTAGTGATAAAGCAGTTCATTTAAGAGAATGGGTGATTTCGCGGTCGGTGTTGGTGTTTGGTGTTGGTGTTTATTTTGCCGCGAAATCATGATCTAACACCGACTATGAAATAAGACAAATATCCAGTCGGTTTTAGGTGTTGACCTCTGATTTTTTTTTTTTGTTGATTTTTTTAAAATTAGTTCCGGTTGCCGGTGTTTTATTTTTGTCAAATGTCGTCTGCTAAACCGAGCTCGGTCGTCGGTGTTTAATTTCATGTCCAAATTCCCATTCACTAACACTATATCCTTAGGGATAAAGAAATTTTCATTTCAAGCTCGGTGTTGGTGTTGGTGTTGTTTTGTTTTTTGTTTTGTTTTGTTTTTTTGTGGTAATTCTTGCTTTATTGATCCTTTGCATTTCAAATGAAACATAACATAACGTCAACAGTATGACGGATCATATAATAAAATATAAATGACGTTGGTGTACACAAGTCATGTCTAACATACATAGAAAATCAACCACAACTGACTTGTCAATTTCTGTACTAGAAATTATGTAAGATTACAACAACAACAACAAAAAATCAAAAATAAACAATGTATACCAGAAACAAACAAAAAATAACATAGAGAGCAGGCACCTGGCCGTAAATGGAATATTATAACAAATTAAAACAGACAACCTCTTGTTCTTATTGACCCTTAATGATATTCAAAATGCTGGTCCATTTACCAGCATGCATAGTTAATTTGCCTTTCCTTTGTGCAATGTAATGTTCAACAGATTCAAACGAAAAAAAAAAATTACAAAAGTGGCTGAGAGTAGGCTTTGTATCACCGCACCGACATCTAAAGATATATTGTTTACCTAGCAGTAGCAAAAAATGTTAAAGGTAAATATTTCTAGACTTTTGGGGCTCATAAATACCACAAAGAACTTTATTTTCTATAAGAAAAATTGGGAGATCAAATTCTGCAAAAAGGGTGCCAAGATCATTCCAGAATTTGTTAACGACATGACAGGAAAAGAAAAGGTGTACCAGAGTTTCGGGTGACCTTTCGCAAAATAAACATTTCGTATCTGTTACTTTGTGAATACGGTAGAGCCAAACTTTAGTAGGGATCAAATCATTAAGGATTTTAAATTGCAAAGCTCGTAGCTTTGTATCTATAGTAACACGAAAAGGAAGTTTTAGTAGTTCTGTTATTTGTTGATGATGGAAACCATCAGTTTCATTTAGACGTATGAATAAATTTGGATTATTTTCCTCCATAAACATGATAAAAAATGAGTAATATAATTTCTTTGGTATATCCACTGCTTTCCTAAGAATGCCATCGATAGTAACGGTTGGAATTGGTCCTATTAGATTCATTTCATTCATTCATTTCATTTATTTCCATATTCACATTCAAAAGATAAAAACAACATGAAAAATACAAACGAGAACAAATACAAGCATGATAAAATACATTTTGTGACTATTGACAATAAGGAGAAAAACAACAACAACAAAAAAGCAACATATATATATATATATATATATATACACACATACATATATATAATTGAATATGGAGGGATTACCAAAAGCCAAAGAGGCTTATCGAGGGTAATCCCAAAGTAATGATAATACAAAGATATGGAAAGTAAAAAATAACATTTTAAAAAGACAAAAAGATGAGGGAAAGGGAAAGAATAAGGGAGATTGATAGAGAGAGAGAGATGAGAGAAAGAACTAGGAGCAGGATGAGAATTGAGGTTGAGGATTACAATGTAGATAGAAAACGGGAGGTTGAACATATATAGCATGCTAATGTAAATTGTGTTAAACATCTTTTTGCAGTATATAAGACTTGAATTTTCGTTTAAATACTGATAATGAAGGACATGATTTAAGTTCACATGGAATGCTGTTCCAGCACTTCGTACCAATGAATATAATTGTAGTTCTTGAAAAGCTGAATTTTAATAAAGGTAAACGTATATCCCCCTGAGCCCTAGTACTATATGAATGAATTGCATTATTTCGAGTAAAAAAATCATTAAAATTTGATGGCAATAAGCCCTTGAAGTAAGAATACATAAATATTGCAACTTGTAATTGATTTAGTTGAAAAATTGTTAAAACATTCCATTTCTTGAAAAGAGGAGAGCTGTGACTTAGAGGTGGAGCATTGCACATTACCCTAATTGCACGCTTTTGAAGTATATACAATCTATTTAAGACAGTTATTCCACAGTTTCCCCAAACGATATTACAGTAAGACAAGTGAGGTAAAATCATTGTATTGTATAACATTAATAATACTTTCATGGGGACTATAAACTTGATACGATTAATCACACCAACAGCCTTTGCTATTTTAGACGATATATCATTTACATGTTCTTTCCAAGTAAGTTTTTCATCAATTACAATCCCTAAGAATTTAGTTTGCTTTACTCTTTTAATGTTATCATTACCAATCTGAATTTGCATTACTGGATTATCTAATGTAAAATTTTTTGATTTAAAAATCATGTAAGAAGTTTTTTCCAAATTAATTATCAAACGGTTTGCTATAAACCACTTGTGAACATTCTGCAATTCAGTATTTACAATAGTAACTGTTTCGTTTATGTCCTGACCTGAAATAAATAAATTGGTGTCATCTGCGAACATAATTGAATGAAAATAATTACTAACATATTGAAAATCATTAACAAATAATAAAAATAGCAAAGGCCCGAGGATTGATCCTTGTGGAACACCAGTGCATAAAATAAGTTGATCAGATGATACCTTGCCAGTAGATACAAACTGTTTCCTGTTAAAAAGATAACTTTGAAACCATTTGTGTATATTTCCCCTAATACCGTAATATTCAAGTTTCTGCAATAAAATATCATGATCAATGCAATCAAACGCCTTTGAAAGGGCTAAAAATATTTCAATTAAAAATTTCTTCTGCTCAAAAACACTGGCAAGATTGTTGGTAAAATCTAAAAGAGCAGTACTCGTTGAGTAACCTTGTCTAAAACCAAATTGTCTTTCGTACAAAACATCATTTTTTTCAATATAATTAATTAGTTTATTGTATACAATTTTTTCAAATGTCTTAGTAAAAACAGATAAAAGAGAGATTGGTCTGTAGTTCGACACCCTTTCTTTATCACCCTTTTTAAAAACTGGAATGACTCTAGCCACTTTGAGTTTATCAGGAAATATTCCTAACTCTAATGAATAGTTAAAGATATTGCACAATGGTTGTAAGATAAAACAGATAGACTTCTTATAAACTTCAATACTGATATCATCAAAGCCTGGACTCTTATTAATATTAAATGATTTTACAACATCAATAATCTCGGCAATGCTCACTGGAGCTATAAACATAGAATGGTCTATTTTCTTTTGCATAAAAAATGAGAAATCTTTGTCGCTTGATGGCAACTTAGTTATAAGTTTGGATCCTATTGTACTAAAATAAATGTTAAACCTCTTCACAATTTCCTTCATATCTTCTATTTTCGCGTCATCATCATCATCCTTAATTACCGTACATTGCTCCTTGACATTACGTTTATTAATTACTTCGTTAATTATCTTCCATGTTTTGTTCATATTGCCATTTGACTGATTAAATTTCTTTACGTAATATTTCCTTTTACATCTTCTAACTTGAGTATTAAAAGCATTTCTGGATTCTTTATACTTATTTTTCTTACTCAATATTGGATCTTTAATGTATTTGCGGTATAAATCATGTTTCTTTTTACACATCTTACGTAAAGTGCTATTAAACCATGGTTTGTTCTCTTTTACATTGCATTTGACTACTTTGAGAGGGAAACACTCATCGTATAATTTCTTATATAGATTGTAAAATACATTAAATCTTTCCTTAACATCAATAAAATCATTAATGAACGACCAATCCTGTTTATGTAACTCCGTACAAAAATGAGAAATTGAATCACTATTAATATTTCGTTTGTGGAAAAAGGAAGGGGGTGAATTGCACTTTTGGGAATCGGAAATTGCAAATATTGCACAATGATCACTTAAATCACAAGTAAGTATTCCAGCACGACATATACTGCTACATACATTAGTAAAAACATTATCTATAAGTGTAGCACTCTCAGAGGTAACTCGAGTAGGTTTGGAAATTAAAGGGGTAAATGAAAATTATGATAATAAATCTAAAAATGTATTTGATAACTGAGAATTAAACATCAAGTTAATATTAAAGTCTCCAAGTACGTAACATTCCTTATTCTCATATAAAACATTTTGTAAGATAGATTCTAATTTGTCATAAAATAGTTGAACGGATTTGTCTGGAGGTCTGTATATGACAAAAACTAGTAGATTCTTATAAGTATGATTATTACAAATTTCAATACAAATACATTCTATTTCATCATCCATAATTTCTAAATCAGTACGCCTTGTAAATGTGATGTCATTTCGGACATAAATACCCACACCACCTCTCGCTTGTGAGAACGATTTTTGGCAAGAAAAGCATAATTATGTAAGTTTAAAAAAGCACTCTCATCCTCTTTTAGCCAGGTTTCAGTTAAACCTATTATTGAGAAATTTTCATCAAAACAATTAAGAAATATATTCATACAATCAAAATTCTTCTTCAGACTCCGACAGTTAATGTGCATCATTGACAGGTTTTCACTGTTAATATATTTACCAGTATTAAATTCATTAGGGGTTGTATAGGGGGAATCAAATGGTAATCTATCCGACATCATCATAAGAGATAATGGCATAATAGATATACATATACTGCTGCAAGTAATTTATTGATTTGCATGTAAGTTCATTGATGAAGAAAGTTATGGAAGAAATAAACATATTTACAGAAAAAATTAAAACAACAAAGTAAAAATAAAAATATAGAGCAAAATATACTGAAAAAATAAGCAAGAGTTCTGGTTATCCAAAATGGCACACAGCCAGTGGCAAAATCAGAGTCATATTGATGGGTGGAACAAAACTACATCAAAGTCTCATTGATTTTCGAGTCGTCTCAGGTCAAGGACACTTCTGATGCTCCGCTTTTCGGTTCCTCTCTCGGTCTTGATCAGGGCGATGATTCGCCCATCACTTGTCCAGGAGTTTGCTACTTGAGGGCAGTTTTTCGTCTCCTTGAGAAGCTTTGCGTTGGTGCTTGTCAGGTCCTCTTGGATTGATTTCCGTTGGCCAGCTAGCTTCCTGCGATTTTTCATGACAGCTTGGCGTGTGCGATAAGAGACAAACTTCACGATTATGGGACGGGGTGGGTGACGTCTGGTTGCAGACACCGGCTCTCTTTGTTTGTAGGATATTCGATGGCTTCTTTCTATATCTCCTTTGGTGAGTGGTACATTCAGGACTTCGTTGGAGAGCTTAATGATCACATCATCGGTGTCCTCACTATCTGCTTCTTCTATGCCGAAAAATCGGAGGCAGTTCCGGCGTATAACGTGCCCTTGGTGACATTAAGGTTCGATGGAAGAAAGATCGATCGAAAAACAGTTCGATGGTAAAAACATCGATCTTTTCCCTAGCGTTTGGTGCCAAAAAGGATCGATGGCAGAAAGATCGCACATTGAAGGGTTCGGTGATCAAATCATGCATATATTTTCCATCGATGTTTGTATTGACCAATCACAGGACGTAAAACAGCGGACAAATGATCCATCCATACCTACTGAACATCTATCGAAGAATTCTTAGAGAGATCAACAGATCGACAGTGTATTTGTGCAGTGTGCCGTTTTGACAAAAATGGTCGATTGGGTTAGGGGTATAGTTGAAACTTTCGTTACTGAAGATTGAATTGGAAAGATCGATGTTACCAACAAGTAAGCTAATAAACAGTCCATTGGTAGTTTGAAAGGGGAACATTTCCTCTACGAAGAAAATCATCTATGAGTTGTAACTAAACATCGATGTATCTTTTTGCAACTGGCGATTTAGGCTAAACTATCTTAGCAACGAATAATGCTTTTTTCTTTACTTTTGCGTGTCTTGCAAGGAAGACTAGCTCTATAAGAGGGCAACGTTACTTCTACGAAGAAAATCATCGATCGATGTGTTGTAACTAAACATCAATGTATAATTTGCAACTGGCGATGTATAGTCTAAACTATCTTAGCAACGAATAATGCTTTTTTTTCTTTACTTTCGCGTGTCTCGCAAGGAAGACTAGCTCTAAGAGGACAACGTTTCTTATACGAAGAAAATCATCGATCGATGTGTTGTAAAGAAAGATCGATGTCTTTTTGCAACTGGCGATTTAGTCTAAACTATCTTAGCAACGAATAATGCTTTTTTCTTTTACTTTCGCGTGTCTCGCAAGGAAGACTAGCTCTAAGAGGGCAAAGTTTCTTCTACGAAGAAAATCATCGATCGATGTGTTGTAAAGAAAGATCGATCAGTCTAAACTATCTTTGCAACGAATTATGCGTTGTTTACTTTCGCGTGTCTCGCAAGCTAGACTAACATTTTGTTGTAAGAAATGTATTCACTTTATTCATCAACACCCCGTAATGAAAGGAGGACAGAGAATCAAGTTGATGATTTAGATTAGGAGAACTCCCAACATGTACAGCTCATGTTTACTATATAGTCAAAGCTAGCTATAGTGCATGCAAAGTATACAAACTTCTTCTGCATGGACACTAACTCAAGCTCTTATCCCCCATCTGTTGTGTTAATTAAGGGTCATGACCTCCATGAACCCGTTGTCATGACCACTGGAAAACCGCCTATTTACCCAAGGATTAACCAACGGGTATCCGGCGCATAACACATTAAAAGAGTGATGGCTTGCCTTGTTAGTTGCCATATTGTTGCTTTGGTTCATGACCAACCTGAAGTGAGCGCACAGCCCCAGGGCACAGTGAGATATTACCAGTGTGGGGGCTCCATAGACCCCTTTATCCCTTTCTGTGCATCAATGTGCACCCCGAATTCGATGAGATATCTATCAAAGATCATTTCTGTGAAATTTAAAGAGATTTAAAGAAAATATGAGCTAGCGGGGCCACATCAAGCGCCCCCTTGTCGAATAATTTGGAAATTCCTCCTTATCGAGTGTCAATTCGGTGAATATTTTTTACCGATTTGGGGGCTCCATATACCCCTTATCCCATTCTGTGAATCAATGTGCACCCCCATTTCGATGAGATATTTATCAAAAATCATTTCTGTGAAATTTAAAGAGATTTAAAGAAAATCTGAGCTAGCGGGGCCACATCTAGCGTCCCCTTGTCGAATAATTTGTAAATTCCGCCTCATCAAGTGTCAATTCGGTGAATATTTTTTACCGATTTCGGGGCTCCATAGACCCCTTTATCCCTTTCTGTGCATCAATGAGCACCCCCATTTCGATGCGATATCTATCAAAGATCATTTCTGTGAAATTTAAAGAAATTCAAAGAAAATCTGAGCTAGCGGGGCCACTTCGAGCGCCCCCCTGTCGATTAATTTGGAAGTTCAATAGAATAAAAAACTTCAATTCGGTGAACATTTTTACCAGTTTGGGGGCTCCATAGACCCCTTTATCCCTTTCTGTGCATCAATGTGCACCCCGAATTCGATGAAATATCTAACAAAGATCATTTCTGTGAAATTTAAAGAGATTTCTGTGCATCAATGTGCACCCCGGGGCCACTCTGAGCTAGCGCCGCCTTGTCGAATAATTTGGAAATTCCGCCTTATCGAGTGTCAATTCGGTGAATATTTTTTACCGATTTGGGGGCTCCATATACCCCTTTATCTCTTTCTGTGCATCAATGTGCACCCCCATTTCGATGAAATATCTATCAAAGATCATTTCTGTGAAATTTAAAGACTTTTAAAGAAAATCTGAGCTAGCGGGGCCACATCTAGCGCCCGCTTGTCGAATAATTTGGAATTTCAATAGAATAAAAAACTTCAACTCGGTGAATATTTTTAGGAGTTTGGGGGCTCCATAGACCCCTTTATTCCTTTATGTGCATCAATGTGCACCCCCAAATCGATGAGATATCTATCAAAGATCATTTCTGTGAAATTTAAAGAGATTTAAAGAAAATCTGAGCTAGCGGGGCCACTTCGAGCGCCCCCCTGTCGAATAATTTTGAATTTGAATAGAATAAAAAACTTCCATTTGGTGAATATTTTTACGACTTTGGGGGCTCCATATACCCCTTTATCCCATTCTGTGAATCAATGTGCACCCCCATTTCGATGAGATATTTATCAAAGATCATTTCTGTGAAATTTAAAGAGATTTAAAGAAAATCTGAGCTAGCGGGGCCACATCTAGCGTCCCCTTGTCGAATAATTTGTAAATTCCGCCTTATCAAGTGTCAATTCGGTGAATATTTTGTACCGATTTGGGGGCTCCATAGACCCCTTTAAAGAAAATCTGAGCTAGCGGGGCCACTTCGAGCGTCGCATGTCGAATAATTTGAAATTTCACTAGAATAAAAAACTTTAATTCGGTGAACATTTTTACCAGTTTGGGGGCTCCATAGACCCATTTATCCCTTTCTGTGCATCAATGTGCACCCCCAATTCAATGAGATATCTATCAAAGATCATTTCTTTAAATTTAAAGAGATTTAAAGAAAATCTGAGCTAGCGGGGCCACTTCGAGCGCCCCCTGTCGAATAATTTGGAATTTCAATAGAATACAAAACTTCAATTCGGTAAATATTTTTACCAGTTTGGGGGCTCCATAGACCCCTTTATCCCTTTCTGTGCATCAATGTGCACCCTGAATTCGATGAGATATCTATCAAAGATCATTTCTGTGAAATTTAAAGAGATTTAAAGAAAATTTGAGCTAGCGGGGCCACATCAAGCGCCCCCTTGTCGAATAATTTGGAAATTCAGCCTTATCGAGTGTCAATTCGGTGAATATTTTTACGAGTTTGGGGGCTCCATAGACCCCTTTATCCCTTTCTGTGGATCAATGTGCACCCTCATTTCGATGAAATATCTATCAAAGATCATTTCTGTGAAATTTAAAGAGATAAAAAGAAAATCTGAGCTAGCGGGGCCACATCTAGCGCCCGCTTGTCGAATAATTTGGAATTTTAATGGAATACAAAACTTTAATTCGGTGAATATTTTTACCAGTTTGGGGGCTCCATAGACCCCTTTATTCCTTTCTGTGCATCAATGTGCACCCCCATTTCGATGAGATATCTATCAAAGATCATTTCTGTGAAATTTAAAGAGATTTAAAGAAAATTTGAGCTAGCGGGGACACTTCGAGCGTCCCATGTCGAATAATTTGAAATTTCACTAGAATAAAAAACTTCCATTCGGTGAATATTTTTACGAGAATGGGGGTTCCATAGACCCCTTTATTCCTTTCGGTGCATTAATGAGCACCCCCACTTCGATGAGATATCTATCAAAGATCATTTCTGTGAAATTTAAAGAGATTTAAAGGAAATCTGAGCTAGCGGGGCCACATCAAGCGCCCCCTTGTCGAATAATCTGGAAATTCCGCCTTATCAAGTGTCAATTTGGTGAATATTTTTTACCGATTTGGGGGCTCCATAGACCCCTTTATCCCTTTCTGTGCATCAATGAGCACCCCCATTTGGATGCGATATCTATCAAAGATCATTTCTGTGAAATTTAAAGAGATTTAAAGAAAATCTGAGCTAACGGGGCCACTTCGAGCGCCCCCTGTCGAATAATTTGGAATTTCAATAGAATACAAAACTTCAATTCGGTAAATATTTTTACCAGTTTGGGGGCTCCATAGACCCCTTTATCCCTTTCTGTGCATCAATGTGCACCCTGAATTCGATGAGATATCTATCAAAGATCATTTCTGTGAAATTTAAAGAGATTTAAAGAAAATCTGAGCTAGCGGGGCCACATCAAGCGCCCCCTTGTCGAATAATCTCGAAATTTCGCCTTATCAAGTGTCAATTCGGTGAACATTTTTACGAGTTTGGGGGCTCCATAGACCCCTTTATTCCTTTCTCTGCATCAATGTGCACCCCAAATGGATGAGATATTCACCGAATTGGAGTTTTTTATTCTATTGAAATTCCAAATTATTCGCCATGGGGCGCTCGAAATGGCCCCGCTAGCTCAGATTTTCTTTAAATCTCTTTAAATTTCACAGAAATGATCTTTGATAGATATCTCATCGATTTGGGGGTGCACATTGATGCACAGAAAGGGATAAAGGGGTCCGTGGAGCCCACAAACTCGTAAAAATGTTCACCGAATTAAAGTTTTTTATTCTAGTGAAATTTCAAATTATTCGACATGGGACGCTCGAAGTGGCCCCGCTAGCTCAGATTTTCTTCAAATCTCTTTAAATTTCACAGAAATGATCTTTGATAGATATTTCATCGAAAAGAGGGTGCACATTGATGCACAAAAAGGGATAAAGGGGTCTATGGAGCCACCAAATCGGTAAAAAATATTCACCGAATTGACACTTGATGAGGCGGAATTCCCAGATTATTCGACAAGGGGGCGCTTGATGTGGCCCCGCTAGCTCAGATTTTCCTTAAATCTCTTTAAATTTCACTGAAATGATCTTTGATAGATATCTCATCGAATTCGGGGTGCACATTGATGCACAGAAAGGGATAAAGGGGTCTATGGAGCCCCCAAAGTCGTAAAAATATTCACCGAATGGAAGTTTTTTATTCTATTCAAATTCCAAATTATTCGACAGGGGGGCGCTCGAAGTGGCCCCGCTAGCTCAGATTTTCTTTTAGTCTCTTTAAATTTCACAGAAATGATCTTTGATAGATATCTCATCGATTTGGGGGTGCACATTGATGCACAGAAAGGAATAAAGGGGTCTATGGAGCCCCCAAACTCCTAAAAATGTTCCCCGAATTAAAGGTTTTTTGTAGTAAATTTCAAATTATTCGACATGGGACGCTCGAAGTGGCCCCGCTAGCTCAGATTTTCTTTAAATCTCTTTAAATTTCACAGAAATGATCTTTGATAGATATCGCATCGAAATGGGGGTGCTCATTGATGTACAGAAAGGGATAAAGGGGTCTATGGAGCCCCCAAATCGGTAAAAAATATTCAGCGAATTGACACTTGATGAGGCGGAATTTCCAGATTATTCGACAAGGGGGCGCTTGATGTGGCCCCGCTAGCTCAGATTTTCTTTAAATCTCTTTAAATTTCACAGAAATGATCTTTGATAGATATCTCATCGATTTGGGGGTACACATTGATGCACAGAAAGGAATAAAGGGGTCTATGGAGCCCCCAAACTCGTAAAAATGTTCCCCCGAATTAAAGTTTTTTATTCTAGTGAAATTTCAAATTATTCGACATGGGACTCTCGAAGTGGCCCCGCTAGCTCAGATTTTCTTTAAATCTCTTTAAATTTCACAGAAATGATCTTTGATAGATATCTCATCGATTTGGGGGTACACATTGATGCACAGAAAGGAATAAAGGGGTCTATGGAGCCCCCAAACTCGTAAAAATGTTCCCCGAATTAAAGTTTTTTATTCTAGTGAAATTTCAAATTATTCGACATGGGACGCTCGAAGTGGCCCCGCTAGCTCAGATTTTCTTTAAATCTCTTTAAATTTCACAGAAATGATCTTTGATAGATATCGCATCGAAATGGGGGTGCTCATTGATGCACAGAAAGGGATAAAGGGGTCTATGGAGCCCCCAAATCGGTAAAAAATATTCACCGAATTGACACTTGATAAGGCGGAATTTCGAGATTATTCGACAAGGGGGCACTAGATGTGGCCCCGCTAGCTCAGATTTTCTTTAAATCTCTTTAAATTTCACAGAAATGATCTTTGATAAATATCTCATCGAAATGGGGGTGCACATTGATTCACAGAATGGGATAAAGGGGTATATGGAGCCCCCAAATCGGTAAAAAATATTCACCGAATTGACACTCGGTAAGGCGGAATTTCCAAATTATTCGACAAGGGGGCGCTTGATGTGGCCCCGCTAGCTCAGATTTTCTTTAAATCTCTTTAAATTTCACAGAAATGATCTTTGATAGATATCTCATCGAATTCGGGGTGCACATTAATGCACAGAAAGGGATAAAGGGGTCTATGGAGCCCCCACACTGGTAATATCTCACTGTGCCCTGGGGCTGTGCGCTCACTTCAGGTTGGTCATGAACCAAAGCAACAATATGACGAAGATGAATTTATAACAGTAGTACAGGGGAGTCGAAATGATGTTATCTCGCATAGATATGACAGTAATACGAGGTTTGATAATTTTGCCACCAATGCTCTTGCTAGCAATTTTGATGAGCTTCAACTTGAATTTGATTCTAATGACGAAGCAGTTCATCTTCCTTCATCTGCGTACTATACCGAATGTTTATTCAAAGATTATGCTAAAACACTTGAGAACGACAACTTATTTGTCTTGCACCTTAATATTAGAAGTGCAAATAGAAATTTTGAGAAATTACGATCATTTTTAGGAAATACTGAATTGTCAGTGCCTCCGGTTATTGCTCTCTCAGAAACCTGGTTTTCAGAGACCGCTAATTATTTAGTTACGCTACCTGAATACAGGATCGTCACTAATAGCAGATCTAACAAACCAGGGGGTGGCGTGGCGCTATATATACCATGTTCACTTGATTATGTGGTCATAGACGACTTAAAATGTATGACTGATGCAATTGAGTCTTTATTTGTTGAAGTTGTAACTCAGAAAGGTCAGAAACTGCTCATCGGTGTTATATACAGACCACCACAGTCTGCTTGTATGAATGAATTTTTAATTGCTATCAATGATCTTCTTCAAAACCGTGCATTTAGAAACAGTAATTGTATCATTACAGGGGATTTTAACATAAATCTCCTATCCAGCAATCATTCGGCTACTAATGATTTCCTCACTAACCTTTTATCTTCATCATTTTTGCCACTTATCTCTAAACCTACGAGAGTGACTGATCACTCTGCCACCCTTATAGACAACATATTCTGTAATTGCCAACCTGTTCCTAAAGCTGGCATTATTGTGACAGACATTTCTGATCACTTTCTAATCTTTACTCACATTCAGTTAGCACTTTCAATTACTAAAAATGATGGTATGAACTTAGGAGCACGTCGTATTTTCACTCCTGAAAATATAACCTCTTTACAGGACAAGTTAAGCTCTACTGATTGGTCTGATGTTTACTCTGTGAAAGAAAATGTTGATCAAGCCTTTGAAATATTTTTAAACATGTTAAATAATTGCATAAATTTTTGCATACCATTGAAAAAACATCGGAAATATGATTATAAGCGTATACCTAAACTTCCTTGGGTTACAAAATCAATTCTACGATCCATTAATCGCAAAAATAATTTATATATCGACTTTATTTCTAAACCTTGCGATTCTTCACGAATGAAATACACTTCCTACAAAAATGTGCTTACTACAACCCTTCGCTTGGCGAAAAAGGGATATTTTGTGGAACAACTAGATCTATTTAAAAATGACGTTAAAAACACTTGGAAAATCATAAATGGTGCTCTGAATAAGGGTAAAAAATCCAAGTCAATTTCTAAGTTGCGTGTTGATGACGCCTTTATTGAAGATAATCACGTAATAGCTGATACCTTTAACACCTATTTTTCTGAAGTAGGCTCCAAATTATCTCAGACTATTATTCCAGGTGATAAATCCTTTCACGAATTTCTAACAATGCCAAATGACAACTCTATTTTCTTTACCCCATTATTGAGGCAGGAGTTAGTTAATATTGTCTTAGGATTGAAATCAAACAAATCTCCTGGTTACGACGGTATAACCAATTTCCTCTTGAAAAGCATTGTCGATTCCATTGCTGATCCGTTGCTTTACATATTCAATTTATCTTTGAAGTCTGGCCAAGTTCCAGCTAAAATGAAAATTGCTAAAGTGATCCCATTATTCAAAAAAGGTGATAACCTGACTGTCAACAATTATCGCCCCATATCTTTATTAACCTCGTTTTCAAAAATGTTGGAAAAAGTAGTCTACGTAAGAACTATTGCTTTTCTTAAAAAATACAATATTATATCCGACTCTCAGTTTGGTTTCAGAGAAAAACACAACACGACCCACGCTATTTTAACTCTCATAGATCAAATCTCTAGTTCTTTTGATAAGTCTAATCACACTGTGGGTATGTTCCTTGATTTCTCTAAGGCTTTTGATACCATTAATCACGAGATACTACTACATAAACTTGCTTACTATGGCATCAGAGGGAATGCATTGAAGTGGTTTAAGAGTTATCTTACAGGTAGAGTACAATTTGTTAGCGTAAACAATTCTGACTCTTCAACCAAACCTGTTAATTGCGGAGTTCCTCAAGGAAGCCTTCTGGGCCCTCTTTTATTTATAATTTATGCAAATGATATTAAAAGGTCGTCTGATATTCTTTCTTTTATACTCTTTGCGGACGACTCCAATCTGTTCTACTCACATCACGATCCTATTGAACTCGTCACTGTTTTAAATGCCGAACTTAAAAAGGTGACGGATTGGATAAAAGCTAACAAACTATCTTTAAATTTACAAAAAACAAATTATATGTTGTTTAGTAATTCCTTATCACATCTGTCTGATCAAATTATATTTGACAACACTGTTATTAAAGAAGTTAAAACAACCAAATTTTTAGGTATTACTATAGACAATAAATTATCATGGAATTCGCATATTGATAACACTTGCAAAACCATATCAAGAAATATTGGTGTTATTCATCAACTTAAGCATGTTCTTCCATTATCAGCACTTCTGATGTTATATTCAACTCTCATCTTACCTTATCTAAATTATGGCATTTTGGCATGGGGAAACGCAGCAAGATCCAGGTTAGATAAAATTTTACTCTTGCAGAAAAAGGCTTTGAGAATAATATGTAATACATCTTACAGAGCGCATACTGATTTTTTGTTTCGCCAAAATCGTATTCTCATAATTCATGACCTTTATCGATTTCAGCTGTACCAATTCATGTACAATCTTGATAGAAATAATATGCCATTCGTTTTGAAACAACTGTTTGCAAAAAATAGCACTTTACACAGGTACTACACCAGGCAAGCAAACGATTATCATTTACCCAAAACTCGAACGGCTTTTGCCAGTAAAACTATATTTTTCAATGGTCCTAAATATTGGAACTCATTAGAACAGAATTTAAAACTTACCCCTAACTTAAGTAGGTTCAAATATCTTGTGAAGAAACACTTGACTGACTTATACTGATGTAAATAATTCACTCTGCTTTTATTTATTTTTCTCTTCTTTTCATTCCATAATAGTGTATTTATCTTTTTTATAATAGTTATATATACGTGTATATATAATATACTGATTTCCACTCGAAATCTCTTTTATTTCATTAATTGTATCTTGTAATGTTAGCTCAACTGTATATAATGTACATATGTTTTGTTTAGTAATTTCCTCCCTCTCAAACAATAACTTTAATTTAAACGAAAATCTTTTTTGTTTGTTTGTTTGTTTTTTTTAAACATATATTATTGTATCATTATTCGATTAGGGGGTCTACATCACACAAGCTAAGCTTTTTAGTAGATCCCTCCACATATCATTTTGTCACCTTTCTATGTCATATTTATGTATTCTCTGTTTTTGCAGTGTTTGTAATTTATACATATTGTTGTAATTTCATTGTAAATGTGGAATCTGAATAAATCAAATCAAATCAAATCAAATCAAACTAACAAGGCAAGCCATCACTCTTTTAATGTGTTATGCGCCGGATACCCGTTGGTTAATCCTTGGGTAAACAGGCGGTTTTCCAGTGGTCATGACAACGGGTCCATGGAGGTCATGACCCTTAATTAACACAACAGATGGGGGATAAGAGCTTGAGTTAGTGTCCATGCAGAAGAAGTTTGTATACTTTGCATGCACTAGCTAGCTTTGACTATATAGTAAACATTAGCTGTACATGTTGGGACTTCGCCTAATCTAAATCATCAACTTGATTCTCTGACCTCCTTTCATTACGGGGTATTGATGAATAAAGTTAATACATTTCTTACAACAAAATGTTAGTCTAGCTTGCGAGACACGCGAAAGTAAACAACGCATAATTCGTTGCAAAGATAGTTTAGACTACATCGATCTTTCTTTACAACACATTGATCGATGATTTTCTTCGTAGAAGAAACTTTGCCCTCTTAGAGCTAGTCTTCCTTGCGAGACACGCGAAAGTAAAAAAAAAAAAAAAGCATTATTCGTTGCTAAGATAGTTTAGCCTAAATCGCCAGTTGCAAAAAGATACATCGATGTTTAGTTACAACTCATAGATGATTTTCTTCGAAGAGGAAATGTTCCCCTTTCAAACTACCAATGGACTGTTTATTAGCTTACTTGTTGGTAACATCGATCTTTCCAATTCAATCTTCAGTAACGAAGGTTTCAACTATACCCCTAACCCAATCGACCATTTTTGTCAAAACGGCACACTGCACAAATACACTGTCGATCTGTTGATCTCTCTAAGAATTCTTCGATAGATGTTCAGTAGGTATGGATGGATCATTTGTCCGCTGTTTTACGTCCTGTGATTGGTCAATACAAACATCGATGGAAAATATATGCATGATTTGATCATCGAACCCTTCAATGTGCGATCTTTCTGCCATCGATCCTTTTTGGCACCAAACGCTAGGGAAAAGATCGATGTTTTTACCATCGAACTGTTCTTCGATCGATCTTTCTTCCATCGAACCTTAATGTCACCAAGGGCACGCCATACCGGCGCGAGTACTGTTCTTGATCATTAGCATGGCGCCTTAAGGCATCGATGGTCGTAACCTGCCCATCCAACTTTGCTTGTAGAGATTTGATCTTCTGTTCCTTCTCTCTGTTTCCTGACTCAAGGTCAAGGATCTGACCTTCAAGTCGTTCAACAGCTACAGTTAATTCAGAGAAACGTCTGTCCACAGCTTTCTCGATAATAGCAAGGAAATTTTCACTGGACATAATGTCTTTAATGACGGTTGCAACCACTTTCTGATGAGCAGCTTTCTCTGCCCTTGTGGTGACTGAAGGTGAATTCGGCATGATGAATAGAAGGATAAGGGTGTTCAGAGAAAGGGCTATTCAGCTATGGTGAATAAAGAAAAGCAGGTACAGTGCAGTGCACTTCACGGTTGACTTGTAATGAATAGGAGCTGTGTCCAAGAAGATCACGATCCCTTACAACACTTAAGCTAAATACTCTAGAATTATAGCCCTGCACAAAAATACAGGCATGGGACTGAACGGAAAGCTTGTAGAAAAAATGTCAAATGACTGATCAAACTTAAACTTCAAGGTTCTCACCAGTTACACTTCAAACATGATGTATATACTGCTCCTGGCTGCTCCTCTGTTTACCTCACAGTTAGTCCATAGTCATTTCAATAAAATCGCACACAAAAAGAGGAAATTCTGGAATGTTTCAAGAGAGTTTCAAATATCTACTCATGGCTTGTGGCGCCCTTGTTTTCAAGAGAATTGACAAGAGAATGAAAGTTTTAAAGAAGAAAAAAGGATTTCCATGCCGGTGGCATTTTCTTGTAACAATCAAGAAGTACAAAATATTCTGCAAATGTTAATCCCTTTCCTTTGGCGTCTTTCCAACGTAATGGTCTTCCAAATTCGTCTAACATATGCACCACCTTTACAAATCCCTTTTCTTTTATACTAAGCTTAAAAATTGATTTTCCGCCATGTATTATTCATTTATTATTCCAAATTATTTGATTTGATATTTGAATGTTTTTCTGAATCACTATACTCCAAGTAATCATAACTTCTTTATACCATTCGGGAATTACTGGGTTTAGACTTTTGAAATCATAGTTACAAGAAAAAATAAAGTCTCCCCCTACATTTTGCAGCAAAGTGAGAAGAATAGCTTTCCATCCTTTTGAACTCGACGTAAAAATTCTATTTATCCACTTCACTTTTTGAACTTGTAATAGAGACTTTAGACATAGCATTTTCAGTCCCCCATCTTCATACTGTTTAACCATTACTTCCCTTTTGATCATTTTTTTTCTATATGATTCTTCAGAGAATCAAAGGAATTTTTCAAAAATTTCAAATAAAAATGAAAGTAGTTCCATTGTACATGATATCTACTAGAAATGTTTCAGGAAACATGATCATCGAATTTGTAATGGAGATATTATTTTACCTGTCTGGATCTTTGTATTTTATCGCTTGCTTGACAACTGCAATGAATACAAAATGGAGGCTATTCCACTCATTATTTTCATGATCATGACTCATTTCAAATGTTTAGTAGTATATCTTAGACATTTTTTCGTTACTCAAGAGTCAATCACGATATTAATTTCATCGGTAACTAGACAAATAAAATGGCACTGTAATGAAAGCAGACTGATACAAGAATTTTTCCTTGCTAGAAAGATTTGTCGATATAACATTTAGGCCTAGAAGTTATGTACATAACTTTTTATAATAAAGGTATATAGACTGATTTTTACGTTAGTTTGTTTTCCATTACAAAAGATAATTTAAAATTGACTTTAAAAGGGTATAAACACAAACTAACCTTTCCAAAATAAGCATAACAAACGGGAAAAAAAGCCATAAAGTGCTGTACATGTTTCGGAGTTGAAAGCATTCCGTATTCAGTCTAAATTACAACAGACTTTTACCACTTATACAAACTCACCTAAAATCAAATTCGCATATTTTAGCAAACAATTCTATATAGGTGTTATGATATTGTGTACAGACTTTTTGAACTTGAAATCAGATTATTAGTGTAGTAATAATATAAAAGATGTTAATATCTGTATTGAGCACTACACATGCTAATGAAATATTGTTATTTTCATCTCCAAATATTGAAGAAAAAAAAAAAAAATATATATATATATGTATATATATATGTATATATATATATACATATATATATTAGTGAGAAAGTGAGAAATAAAAATGAGAGAATAATAGTTGCGTAGCTTAAATCAAAGTTTCCCAGAGCTGTCCTCCCTTTTGAAATTTTGCAAAGGTTGAAAAAATGTCTCCGCCGGGAATCGAACCCAGGTCGTATATAATATAACCTCTTTAATTTCAATTTGAATCCACTTCAGTTACAACATGATCATACACTAATTTGTGTTGACATATGATAGGTAGATGAATAACTGCGTGATACTGGTCAAGAAGTGACTGCAGAGTAGTAAGTTATTAACGTTATCTTGTTTGATTTGAAAATCATTTTGAATAATTTTAAACACTTAGATGCTTGTTGTAATTGATAATTATAAAATGATGACATGCATATTTAATGTCCTGATTGCAGATATTTTCCTCCTCCTCTTCTTCTTCTTCTTCTTCTTCTTCTTCTTTCATTTCATAATTTTCTATTCTTTATTTTGAGCAGTACATGTAATAAGCATTTAGATTTTTTTAAAATACAAACGTACTTTTAAATGCCAGAATAACTTAAACATGGAATTATATTGGAAATATACAGTCTATCATAGGTTAATGACAAGTATTAGAAGAAGAAATGTCCGATGCTGATCACTTATACAGAAAATGACAAAATCTTATATAAAACACAGCTACACAAAAATGCATACACCGAAAATTCTTATACACTAACCATCCTATCACTCTCATATTGTTAGATTGAAAGTGTTCCTATTTCGAAGTTTGATTTTTTTTTCATAGCAGCTAGAGACATTGATTTGGAATGCAAAGTCCACGAGGAGTCACTGCATTGTGTAAAATTAACAATTTATAGAGAAATTATTAAGTACTTTTAATGAGAAATTCTTTTTAGCAAACGAAGGTAAAAAAAAAAGTGAGAGAGAAAAAAAGTACGTCATGAAAATTGTAGCAATTATCAATATTTTCTTACAGGATGGAACGAGTCTGCACTACTATATTTCAAAATGTGAAATGGTTGTTTTATACCGTAGATTTAAAAAAAAATCCCTAAATAAAACTAAACAGGAAGGGCAATCCGGAGTAAATTTTTGGTCGTAAATATTGTCTGCAAGTAATTTGAACCCAATTCATCTCAGACCCTGCCTTCCCGTTTATATTGCCAAAAGGTTTTCTTCGTGTTCTGAACTGGAGAACCGGGTTTAATTCTAATAGGAACCACCTTCTCATCATTGTGTCAGTTGAAGATGTACAGTCTATCGGTAGTGCAGAAAGCTATCTCTCCTGATCGGAACTCCCGCAGAAAGTACCAGTTGCGTTTCTCAGACTTCTCAATCTTGTAATCAGATATGAGAGTCTTGACATGCGTTAGTTCGGTGGTGTACTCGTCGACGCAGACCAAGCCGTCATCATGGTTGACCCAGGCGATCAGGATTGAATTATCTTGAGCCAAACACGGATAAGGAAAAACGTCTGGTTTCGTTACCTCATATTTGACATTACCTTCTTGATCAATGATTTTTGTCGAAAAACCATATCCAACGATCAAGAAATCATTATAGCTAATGATCTCCTCAGGTTCGTATCCATCGCATGGTATCTCCCTGATCGCCTCTCCACCTATTAATGAGAATACCTGGATCTTCTCAGCTTTCCTGTAGCTCACATAGATCTGATCATCCTTGTCTACAGTGAGGTTAGCTTGCCCGTTTTCTTCGTAACTCAGAGTCTCGAACTCTACACCAAGCTTCTCACTCTCTGTTGTGTACATTGTTATGCTGTTATTGCAATCAAGTACAACATACCGACCATCGGAGAGGAATCCAAGTGCATGGACTGCGACATTTTCAAGCTCTGTCTGCTGCAGTTCACTATCGGCAGAAAAGATCTGAATTCCTCCTGTGATACATCCCACTGCCATCCTACCGTCTGGTGTAGGAGCCATGCCCTCCATGCTATCCTTAGTAGGTAAGGCGAAGTCCTTTCCCACATAATTTACGATCTTACCAAGACCCAGCTCATCGGTTCCCACATTTCTCTCAAAAGCAACGCATTTTCCTTTCTTGCTCGATAACCTCACCTTCTTGTGGTCAGGATCATCTTGTTTTAAGGTCTCTTGCAGTTCTTGACAAAGCGTGTCGTGTGCAGCCAGAGAATCCATCTCTAACGGTATCTTCGTCCCATTGGCTAAAAGATCAGTTATGGTGGTCACGTGGTTTATCTACTGTTGAGCTGATTCCTTCATCCTTCCTAGTTCTGCATCCACTTCGTCTGTCCTGGTCTTGACTTCACCAACGAGAAGGTCTTTCTTTTCGCTCAACTGTCGAACTGTTTCTTCATAGGCTTTGTTGATATCATCTATGCACTGGTTCTTCATATTGCTGACAAGCTCCTTCTGCTCATCGATGAAATCAATGTATTTCTGAATGGACATTTGTTTACCGTAAGCATTGGATTTTAGTTCCTCGAGGGTCGCCGTGTGGTTCCCTTCATATACCGATGCCTCGATAATACGATGTCCTTCGTGGGCATGTTCTATCATGCCACATCTAAAGCAGACAAACATTCTGCAGTCAGAGCAGAAGCACTCCTCGTCCTCTTTCGGGTGTTTCCTGCATTTTCGATATCTTCGTACTGCTACCTTCCCTGATGTGATCTCACTCATGGTTAAGACCACATGGTCGCTGAAGTCCTCCCACTGCGAGTGCTTGGTTTGGCAAGTGGTACAAAGATACTTGCCACAGTCTTGACAGTAGACAACAGCTTGAGGCTTCTCCTTAGATTTACAGTGGGTGCAACTCTGATATTGATTCTTAACGTCCTCCAAGAGAGACTTTAAAGCCAGATTTGTCTGTAGCTGCTTGACATCTCGATTGGGGACCTGTGTTGGCTCTCTGCAAACTGGACACAGTAGCGTCTGGTCATGATCGTGGCATTCCATGAGACGTTCTAGACAGTCCTTGCAGAAGGTATGAGCACATGACAGGAACTTGGGTTCGCTGAAGATATTAAGACACACAGGACACTCCAAGTTTTGGGAACTGATATTCTTGAATTCACCTTCCATCTTAAGATATCTATAAGAGCATGGTATGCAAAAACAAGAAAAAAAACACGTACTGGATATTAGACTCTAAGAGGGGTCTGATTAGTGGTTAGAGCAGTTCATTTAAGAGAATGTGAAGCAACAGGCAAACTGTTGCCATAGATGGAGGCTGAGATTACGTAATTTCTACATTCACCCGATGATTTATTTCTTGAAAGATTAAGTGATTTATTTATTTTCACGACTTCCAATTTAAACATATAGGCCAATTGTTACATGTAAAAGAAAGAATGGTCCGGTCTAATAGTTGACGGTGGAGGCGGGGGGGGGGGGGGAGTAGCGTAATGAGCCAAAAATTTTGAGGGAGCTGAGCCATTAAGAACTGATATTGTATGAACACAATGAAAATTAATGTAGCACTTATAAACGCCCTTGGTATAATTATTCTATTTTTCGAGGTCGCTTTTTACGTTTTGTAGTTTAAAACTTTGCATCTAACACTACTTTTATTTACACACAGGTAAATAAAAGTCTGAGGTTAATATTCACCCTTTTCTCTCTTGCCTATGGTGATAGGCAACAATAAATCGTCATTAAGACAATTTTATGTGACTTTCAATAATTAAGGGGACGATTCCTCTCTACCTTTAAGAGTATTAAACAAGGGACCGGAGCGACCGAGCGAGAGAATCTTTCCATGAATCTTTTCATAAATAGTTAAACTTTGAATTCTAGAGCACTCCATAGTCTAAATAGTAGGTTGTAGCCTTAACTCATTATTTACTATATTTTTTCATGTTTTTCCAGATATCCGGGGGACGTGTCACCCAGTCCATTCCCCCGAACTGCGCCCCTGCTTGAAATAATATCTCACATACATTTCAAATATCTTCCCCCAGTTTTGAAAGAAATTTCATGATAGTGTATAAGCCTATTATAAAGGGGGGGGGGGACTGGTTTGGGTATAAGAGGGAAGTTCCCATCCTATAAGAAAATTGTGATAAAACAAAATCTTGCATGCAAAATAGGCATGTATATGAAAGGGGAGATACTAGGAAAATTCAGCCATTTATAGGTTCTAAAAGACGTACTACTGTATTCATAAAAATGCTTTCAGATCTAGCCAGTGGTTAATAAAAAGATTTTTTTTCCCCCTTTTTATCTCTTTTTTTTTTTTCTTCCTTTCTATCTTTTCCCCTTCCTTTTCTTTCTTTTTTTTTCTCTCTTTTCCCCCTGTCTTTCCTTTTCTTTTTCTCTTTTTGGGGGGTCGTGAAATTTTTTGGGGCTGCAGCCCCCCCCCCCCCCCACCAGTACGCCAGTGGGGGGGAGGGGTCATGAAAAGAAATAAAGTTGCAACACAATGCTCCATTTTAGAGGCCGAGGGACCCGGGCGCGATTTTCTTTTCCGTAACCCTAACGCGTCGAAATTGCCAATAGTGTCACTTGAGCAAAGACTATCACGGGGACTAGATGGTTTGTACGCATGCGCGTGGACTTAACTTTGTGTGTTTTCCATGCATAGAGTATACATATTCGAATATATGCCATCGGCATATATTCGAATCGCGTTTCGCTTTGCCGTCTGCTGACACTTTTCCTGTGTCTGTTGCTTGAATCTCGAAAGACTTTCATCGTTTAGGCTGCAAACTCGACGTCTTCATCAATATCTTGCAAAGGTAAATTAATAAACTAAGCTTGGAATAAATTATTATCAAAGTATTATTTACAGCTGCATGTTAAGATTGTTAACAATAACATAGGGGGTCTACATCATGTTTATTAAGCCCCAAAGTAGACTCTAGGCCTACTTCTGCGTCATGAGTAGTTACTAGTAATTGCCAGTCCCATACTACTAGATTTATGATGGACTAAATAAAGTCTAAAGACAAGTCTGATCTGAAGCAGGTCTGAAGAAAATGTGGTGGTGGTGGTACGTGATGAGGAAGACATATATGGCTGGCAATGATAAAGTGAACATCATGTTTTAAAAATAAATCAATTTAAACAATACTAAAACAATTTTGTACATGCATGGACTGGGAGAATGAATTGCTGTTTGTTTAATATAGCACATCTTTTGTTTTTTTAAATGGCGATTCAAAATGCCTTTATAAAGCTAATTAAATTAATCTAATCTAGAGATAATTATCGATCAAAATCGATGATTACTCTCCCCCCTTTCTCTCCCCTCCCCCCCCCCCCCCCGTCTCCCTCCCATCTCTCTCTCTCTCTCTCTCTCTCTCTCTCTCTTTTTATGGATTTAAGCTTACATTATTATTCATTTGCTTTTTATGCGCTGTGAATATATATCATCGTTTCATATTGCCAAATGTATATTATTTGTTTTAAATATAGGCCCATTTGTAAAATGTATTTTAGCCAGTGGTTGCAATCGAACAGTGTTAACCATGAATAAATAAATAAATAAATTAGTACATCAATATCTCAGACAAATTAAGAGTACATACATGTATGTATATTAAGGTAACATCTGGATTCTTTCTTCATCTTGGATGTTAGTGCATGGGAATATAATCATAGATCTAGATCTACGTGAACTTGAACTAAAAAGGAGCCCATAATACGACTTTCTGAATCATTTTTTTAAATCCAATATTAAGCCCATAAGGCCTAAGCACAGTCATTGTGAAGTTGGAGAAGGATTAACCCAAATTAACCCATTAGTGTATCCATATTACCCAAGACCCAATAAACAAACATTTTAATTTCAGTTGTCCATTTCGAATCTGATGCTGCCACTGTACTGTGTACATATGCCAAACGATGCGCGATGTCGATGGCAATGTTATAGTGGCGATAATAATACATGTATAACTCTGTGGAACACACACAAAGTTGCAGAAGTCCACGCGCATGCGTAAAAAAACCATCTAGTACACTGATAGTCTTTGCTCAAGTGGCAATATTGGCAATTCCGACGCGTTAGGGTTACGGAAAAAAAAATCGCGACCCGGGCGTGGTCTTATTATGCCTATTGTTTATCACTGCCCTTTAAGTAATCTCTTACAGGCTCCAGAACTTGAGATTGAACCGCCCTAAGGGTCCGAGGAGCCCTGGGATTTTCGAAGATATGCTTGTTATTGGCTTTTTTTGCACAACCTGAAAATGAGGCATGCATACTCCCCTCCCCCTTTCTCCCATGCGACGAAAAGGAAATTCGATGGGGGGGGGGGGACAATACCGGCATGGGCGCAAATCCAGGGGGGACAGGGGGACATGTCCCCCCCCCCACCTTTTTGAATAACCTTTGTTTTGGGGGGGGGGTTGCTTGTCAGAGAATTCTGGAGGCGAATGTCCCCCCCCCCCCACCTTTTTGAATAACCTTTGTTTTGGGGGGGTTGCTTGTCAGAGAATTCTGGAGGCGAATGTCCCCCCCCCCCCACCTTTTTTAATAACCTTTTTTTTTTTTTTTTTTTTTTTTGCTTGTCAGAGAATTTTGGAGGAGAATGTCCCCCCCCCCCCCCCCCCAAATTTCAAAATGGATTTGCGCCACTGCGAGCGCAAAGCGCAAAGTCCTTGCGGCCGGGGTCCAGGACCCGCTTAAGGGCCCTGGAAGCTCTGGGTTTCTAGATGCTCTCTGGTGCAATCTAGCCCTATTTTTGAACATTTCATGTTAGATTAAGAATCAAGATTCGTGAGAATAATTTTTCCAATTCATTAAATTTAGTTTTCTTTTGCCCCTCATATTCTACATGCATTCAATACTGAAATTAAATTTTCTACCTTCTTCCTGTGCGCTTTGGGGGGGACCTGAATAGAAATTTTTAAAAAATAAAAAAAACTTTCGCTGGGCCAGCTGTATGAATGAGCAGGTCTAATGCACTCATTAACATTTTGTGGGATCAGCGAAACGATGGAGAGTATACATACCACAGAACTTGGGAGTTCTGTGATACATACGTACATATACGCGAGCTCCGTATGTGCATATGTATGGCAAGCCATCGGGGTCTACCTACGTCTACTAGTACGCGTACCCAGTAGACGTCACGTAAAACCAAACGGTACGTCACGTCTACTCGTTACGTGACGTGTACCCAATTTCGTGTACTCTGTCGTGACCTTACGTCACGTCACGTCTGTTCAATTACGTGTGCTTTATTCAATACGTCACGTCTTCTTTTAAATGGTCTAATTCCAGGCGTTTTTTTTTTTTTTTTTTTTTTTTTTTTTTTTTAATGAGACCGCTTCTATTCTCTACATAGGGGACATGGGATATGACTATGAGAGTTTGGGAAATCAAATCCCGATTATCAGGATTCCCCTCTTTGTTATGAAAATGGATGGCTCTATCATGATCAAGTTCAGGGGTCGCTGAACCGGGGGGGGGGGGGAGGGGGTGATCTGGCTAGGGAGTGCAGGCTTCCCCTCCACACACATACACGCACACACACACACTTATATTAATAATAACATATTATGCTCTTACTCATGCTCAACCTCCTGCCCCCACTTTTTAAATGCTCTGTGGCCCGTGAACTAATAATTGTTATGTCTTTCCACGTATATCAACTCGTTTTCAGGCCTAGCCAACTTGATATTAGGGGTGCCCTATTTCATTTCAAGCCCTTTTTTCAAGACATGTATAGTGCGGTTTGTGGTCTATTATCTTCACTTTTGCATAAACTGAAAATGAGGGAAAGGTAACCGTTTCCTTTGTTTTCATAATAGAAGATCGGAAAGGCAATCACTAAAAAAGAAGAAAATGAGGCAAAGAAAATTACATTTTGTACTTGCATGATAGCCCTCATGCCCTCGAGTTTGGGGGTAAAAAAACTCTCAAGAAAAACAGAAAAGGAAGATTACATGTAATAATAATTTTCCATTACAACGATGTATAGGCTTAATAAGCTTATTAGTGCTCTAAAATGCAAACTTTCATCATTTAAAACCAAAATTTTCTCACACGGTCACCATCCTCCCTCGTGTATTGCCCCTGCACAAAAAAAGAAGAGAGAAAAAAAGCAAGTATTAGCTGTATTAGCAAGAGCAGTAATAAATTTATATCAAGAAAAGCCTTGATCAGGGGCGGCGCGCCCGCGGGGGGGGGGGCAGGGGACACAGTGCCCCCAGTTTTTCAAGTACCCCAAAAGTGCCCTTTTTATTTCTGAAAAATGCCCCCTTTCCCTCCGATAAGTGCCCCTTTTTACTACTAGATGTGCCCCTTTTCCTTTCTAATAAGTGCCTTTCCCCTTCTGATAAGCACCCCTTTTTCGCCTTCTGAAAAGTGCCCCTTTTCAAATCTGATAACTGCCACCTTATCTCTCTGATAACTATCCTTTCCTCCTTCTGATAAGTGCCCCTTTTCGAATCTAAATATTGCCCCGTATTCTCTCTAATATATGCCCTTTTCTCCTTGGATAAGTGCATGTTTACTTCTGATAGCTGCCCCTTTTACCTTCTAATATGTGCCCTTTTCCTCTTCTCATAAGCGCCCCTTTTCACCTATTATAAGTGCTCCTTTCCATCTCTGATAAGAGCCCTTTCCTTTTCTTATAAGTGCCCCCTTTTACCTATATTTCCAACTCTTTTTTTTTTTTTTTTTTTGGACAAAAAGAGCGATATCTAGCTACAAAGAATCGGTGCGGCTTTACAGGTACCCATATTACTATATACAACTACAATGCAAGGCAGCGGAGCTGGAGGCAAAAGGGGCACAATTCTCCCCCCGCCCCCCCCCCCAGCAAATGATTTCTCATTCCGCTCGCTCGAATGTGCCAATAATTTACACCAAGTAAGTGCAGTATTTTCTGAAAATGTCCCCATAACTCGCTCGCTACGCTCGCTAGCTCTTACAGTATATAATGAAATCAAGCAGATCGCATAAAGTATGTATCGGTGTAATCCTAAAGAAAACGACAGAGTTAATGTACAAATTAAAAGATCATTCGACATTCCCCCAATTAGATTTGCTGCTGTCATTTTTATTGTACATGTATATCGCTGTAAATAATGTATAACTCAAGGACTCCAGCAATAGAAAAAAGTCAAAAAAAATTTGCTCGCTCGCTTCGCTTTCTCGCACATGAATCGTTAGACCATTACACACAACTGCGTATCAGGAAAGCTGAAGTAGTGACCCACAATAAAAAGGAAGAAGGTGATGCTTGATAATAACTATACTAATTAGATTGTAGGGTTATACCAGTGTCACAAAATGGTCCATTTTTCGCTTTATGTTCACCCCTTGTAGGTGCCTCCTTTCCCCAAATAAGTGCCCTTTTTTGCTGCCCCCCCCCCCACCCCCACTTTGAAAGACGCTCAGCCGCCCCTGGCCTTGATACTATGACCCCACATATCAAAAAGAGCCACTGGCTGGCATCAAGTCTTGGGTTGTGCCCTACGAGTCGCCCCCGTGCTCCATCCTACCCCGCCCACCTCCGAGTGAGCTGAACCGGTGAATTCAGTTGATAGATACATATACTCAGCAAGACATTTCAAGTCGTAGGTGGAAAGAAAATGACGGAGTGAGACCAAGTTACGGGGAAATGTCTGCCCAACGCCCATGAATATGAATTGCACAAAAAAGTAGCTAGATTAACCAGAAACGTAATAGTGGAGCAGCATATCGTAATAGTCCGAAAATGGGGGGGGGGGGGGAGGGGCCTTTCGCTCGCGCAGCACACTCCATATAGGCATCCAGTAAACATTCATTATACACGGATTCTAGCATTACCGGTATGTACAACCTGACTTCCTCTAAACTGCACTTTTCTTACTGATCCAGTCAATTCCCCCGTCCTATTTTTATTATTATTTTTTTTTGGGGGGGGGGCGGTGGGGGTGGGCATTCTATGGCGTTTGATAGGCACTTAACTTGTGGTATAGGAATGTCATAAACAGTGCTTATCTAGGGAATTATGGTGCCCGGGACAAACTATAAAACTGCCCCCGCCCCTTCCTGATTAAAAAACAAAACAAAACTGATATTAACCTCAAACACTATGTGGAAATGAATTTGAGGCACTTTACCTTGGATAGTTACAGGAAGTTTTTAAAAACTTTCAAGATCATAACGAAACCTTTTTCTTCGAGTGAGCAAAGGGACCAAGCCAAACTTGAATCTTCATTCATAATAAAAATTTAATTTTGTCATGAAAATATACTAAACATGGAATAAAATTAACAGTCTACCTCGCTGCAGGAATAGGAGGTGAAAATCGCCCCAAAATTGGTCTTTCCTAGTTTTTTCCCTTTTCCTCCCCCTTTTCTCTTTTTTCTTAAATAGAGTGGAACGGCGGGGGGGGGGGGCGAACATCAATGTGCTCGGCCATTTGCGATGCTTCAAATTCAAGTCAGTGGCAACTCACTCGTGGTAATGAATGTGCCTGATAAGGTCGCTCCCATGTCCTTTACAACATGAACATGCCGGGGGGGGGGCGGCATAACCTTTACCAGAAGACACGGGAGCCCGTCCGAAGGTACTTGTTTTTGATGCCGTTATGGGATAGAGGGGTCTGGCTACATGCACAGAGGAACGTTAATTCTTGACCAAACCTGCGCACTCTTTGTCAGAAAATCATGGATGAAAGGGCCACTATGAAATGTCGAAAGGAGTTTTTCTCACCAACCAGCCTAATTTGAAATATATAAAATAAATTACGAAGGGCGCAGGAGCGTCACCAGAGCGGGCAGTGACTTCTCATTTTCCTTAAATCTCTCTTTGCAAATTTAGAAGATTGAAAATACAAAAGCTCCCTACAGTGCGAAGGGACTTCAATATATTATTTTAAGGGGCAAAGGGGAGGGGCAAGTTGCCCCCTTGAAAATTCTAGAAATAATAAGAACTTTCAGTAAAGTGAGGAAATTATATCGTTATAGTGAATAATCATCCAGTTAGTCTTTTAAAAGTTTGAATAAGCTATAGTTATGCAGGGGCCGCGAAGCATTTTTGAAAGTGGGGGGGGGGGCTGATTTGATTTCACTTGAATAATGACAATCTCGCACCTTTTTTCGGGAATTTATGAAACGTGTCTACTCAAACAACTGTGGGGGGCTGCAGGCCCCAGCTCCCCCCCCCCCCCCGGTTCCGCGGGCCATGTTATGGAATACACTCCTCCAACACAACTCGCCACTCCTGTGCTCCACTTCATTGCAACGGAAGCCCCCAAGGGCCGCCTCCGGGTCCCCCCCCCCCCCCCCAGCTCTACACCGTTCTATAACCCCTTCCTCCCACATCCATTCCGGATGTATATTGCATTGTCTTATCCTCTGATTTTCTTTTTAAAGACCCTCTCGTATGATGACACACATCAGGGATTTCAAAACTATAATTTTTCAGGGTTGGAGGAGAACCCCCTTCCACATCCACACCTAGGTGTATATGCAGTTTCCTACTATCAGTTTTCTTTCCAAACTAGTAAAATTCGTGCATCGTTTACCTCTCTTGGGTAATAATAATAAATGACATTGTAAAGTGCAATGAAGTATTCACGGAATACGCTATATAATTGTAACATAATTTTATTATTATTATTGTTATTATTATTATTTTATTATTATTATTATTATTATTATTATTATTATTATTATTATTTGTATTATTATTTGTATTATTATTGTTAGTATTATTATTATTATTATTATTATTATTATTATTATTATTATTATTATTATTATTATTATTATTATCATTATTATTTCTAATCTCAAAAATTTCGTGGGAGGTGAGAGATAAATCTAAGACAAGGACAACTACCCCCGCCGGAAAGTTACCCCCTAGCACAATTAGCCCTCGGTATCACAACGACAGCCTCCCTCCTCTCCACCCCCCCCCCCCCCCTCCCAAGGGGGCTGGGGGCACAATACCCCCACATTTTCAAGTAGATTCAGCCTATTTTTGTCTGATAAGTGACGGTTTTGTTCATAAGTACCCTCCCCCTTTCCCCTTAAATGCCCCTTATCACTTCCAGTGAGCTGTGCCCACTTCCTCTTTTAATAATGCCCCATCCTGCCTCTGTGCAATTTTAAAATCCCAGTGCCGTCACTGAACACTGAATTTCAAACTGAAAAGTGAAAATTCAGATACATTTATACAGTTTTCTTTCTTACATTGTTTTAAAAATGTTAAAGGAATGGGGAAAATTGAAATAACAGACCAATAAAAGTTTGAGTAAAATCTGATAAGAAATGAGAATGTTATTAATTTTTTAAAGTTGTAATCAATCAAACACAACTTGGCAACCGACTCCGTGACGTATCTTGTAAGGGCCCATCCCATTTGCCCTGCAGTACTAAAAAAATATATTTTCTGCTTTTATTTAAATCAGCTAAATACCAAGGTGAAATTCCCCTTTCATGTAACTATTTGCGAGCGACTAAAAAAAATTTGGCCTCTATGTTTGATTGAAAGTTGTTTTTTTTGTTGAAGATCTACATGACTGTTCTTTACAATAATGCAAAAGCTATTGATTTGTTTGTTTTAAGTTAATACATTGTATCATAGTTTATCTCAGTGAATAATATACAAGGACTTTCAAATTAGCTCTCAGACTGGTGGGCTCGACGCGTGCCAGGGCCTGTCATAGAAGCCGAGGAAAGGGGGGGGGGGCAGAGAATGGGAATTTATAGTTCCTTGGCTTCGCTCCCTTGCAGATTAATATAGATGCAGTGTTTTTCTACTTATGACTTTTGACAAACATGGCGCGGTACAAATGGTCACAATTATTATTATTTACAAATCCCGTCTACTACAAGGCCCACAAATAGAATGGGTAACACCGTCTTTCCATCCACTCGCAAGGAAAAATAATATGACATAAATCATTTTACAGTAAAACAATGAAAAATATTTCCATTTTCTAGTGCTCTAATTTTTTCGTTTCTTACTCGGTCTCTTCACCATTTCCTTGCATATTAATGAGGTAGTGTTTCTAAAGACTGTTCTGTAGAAACACGGTTCAAGTCAAGGCCTCGGAAGTAAGGGGCAGGGGCTATACTCAATTTTCCCCCGCCCTTAGCGAAACATGAACCTATATTGCACTTAATAAGTTGCAGTAAACAATGAATAAGCTTTCCATAGTGGTAAAAAGTACAAAGTTTTATGGAGTTCAACAACCCAAAATATCAGTAATCTTACTAGGTAGCTATAAGCTCCCTCTTATTTTCCTGTATGTCTCCGGGCGGCCGCGTGGGGCTGGGGGGGGGGCACTTTCCTCTTTTATTGGTCCCCCCCCCCCCATGACAATAAATTTTTCTGTATCGCGATAAAAAAATTTTTAGTGCTCTAAAATAAAGAGGCAAAATTTCACCATACCAAAACCAAAATGTTCTCACAAGTCATGGTTCCCACGCTCCGTTACATAAAACACTGGTAATGAAACAGCACTGGAAACAGTGCCTTTTTTGATAGAAACCCGGTGGCGTAAAAGGGAGGGGGCAGAAGTTTTAGTGGGCTACAAAATAGTTTTGCCCCCTCCAAAACACACACAAGACCATAATTTTGCAGTATGGCAACATTGAAAAAAAATTAAATGTTTTCAATAGATGAAGTACTTATCATTGCGTACTATAGAAACTCAGTCTACATGCCATGACATGCGAGGCCACGATTTTGTGGGACAGAGGCTTGATCTCTTCTATATAGGGGAGAAGGAGAATCGATGCTGATGATAATTTAAACATCAACTGATTGAATATAATATTTACATTACCATGGCGGCGGAGCCGGGTTCGGCAAGGGGCTCGATGGGCCCTGTGTCGAGTTCCGAAATCAAGAAAAGTGTCCTTGCTGTGACAAAAGAAAATTTTCTGAGGAACAAATGCCCCTCCTGTCAATTGCCAATCCTGTGATAAAATTGTCCTTTAATTTATCTGATTTAGACTGCTTCATGGACAAAATGATCTCTCTTAATTTATAATAGGCATACAATTGTTTGCGTGTGTTCTTGTTCCATCCCAGCAACAGTCACACCCCCCCCCCCGCCCCCTCCCTGTATAACGTACGAACATTCAGTCTTTAAAAAAAATAATAGTTTTAATGAATACATTGAATTTATCAACAGTCTTTTCACTAACGCCTTTGCGACTAGAATATGTAACATTGACAGCCGATACATTCCCCCCCCCCCCCCCCCGGCCTTAGTATAGGCCCTATGACGAAATTTAGTGGAATCTAGCTCTGCCTCCACATGGATTACAAATCTTCTATGATTTTTCAAAGTTCAAGTATATAATGCCAAGGAGTGTAACAACCGATGAAGAAGATTTTTTTTCTTTAATTATTAAGAAAACAAACCGTTTGTTTTATCATTTACTCATCATTATTTTACACTACTTTTTTCTTCTTCTTCTTCTTCTTCTTCTTCTTCTTCTTCTTCTTCTTTTTTTTTTTTTGGGGGGGGGGGGGGGGGGGTTCACATTTTTTTCGGGCCGGGAGGGGGGAGGAGGACGAGGATGTCTCGTTTCAATTATTATAGCAGATAACTCCTTGGTTATAGCATGGGAATGTATTAATGTAACTAGGATTCCCTGGTTATAGCAAGGATATAGGCAAGCCATCTCCCCATTTATGTATCAGTATCCCTTATGCACTGGATATCAGCTGGTTAATCCTTGGGTTAACAGGCGGCCTTCCAGTGGTCATGTAGTAGAAGTTTGTATACTTTGAATGCACTGTATAGCTTTGACTATATATAGTAAACATGAGCTGTACATGTGGGGAGTTCTCCTAATCTAAATCATCAACTTGTTTCTCTTTCCTCCGCTCATTACATGGTATTTATGAATAAACTTTATACATTAATTTCATTATGACAAATTTTTATGACGATAATAAAAACAATATTAATAATAATGATAATAATAATAGTAATAATAATAATAATGATAATAATGATAATAATGATAATGATGATGATAATTATGATAGTAACAATCATAATAATGAAATAAAAATGAGTAGTAGTAGTAGTAGTAATGACAATAATAAACCAACTCCGCACGGTTTATACTTTACTTTGATTTTTGTTAGTTTGCTAAAAAGAGTCTAGGCCTACTACTACTACTCTAAAAATTTATAGGACGACTTAATAATCAGTCCACCAACAGAAATATATTAAACACCCTGAGCCCTTGCCAAGCCCTATACTTCCCTTATTAATCAATATTATTAACGCACATGGGTTGCTTTCCTTAAAAAAAAAAAAAAAAAAAAAAAAAAAAAAAAAAAAAAAAATCCTGGAAATAGACTAACTTTTAGCTGACGTCACGTAACGACCAGAGCACACGTAATTGTATAGACGTCACGTAATGACTAGTCAAGGTACACGTTACCTAAATGACAAAGCACACGTTACAGTAGCTGACGCTTCTGAACCCTTTGGCCACCTATGGCCGGAGGGATCAGGAACGTCTGTAAAAGTAAAGTACACGTACCCTTAAACACACGTGACGTGATGACCAAAAACAGTACGCGTACTGAATACTGGCTTCTGATTGGTCAATATAGGTACGTGTATCGAAAATCAAGTACGCGTGGTGAGTAGACGTAAGTAGACCCCGATGGCTTGCCATACATATGGGCCGTTATGTTCTCCGATCCCGGCCAGCACCGAGCTGGATCGGGGTAGCAAGCGAGTGGCGTTCCGCTGTGCATTTGGCGGACGTATTTTGAATCAAGATGATCGTGGAGCAAATAAAACTTGTGTTTCATCAGCTTTACCTTTCATAAAATGACTGAAACATCATTGTATGTATCATTGTATGTTCAAAAGGTTTTAATAGTTTTTGATTGTGGGAATTTCAGTGCGAGTCTCTGTTAAGGATCTGTTTCAATGTCTTGATTTTAAACATGTCGGGCCGAACGCGAAACCTGTCGGCGTTACATGTTAAAAGCCGTCGTGGAAAACCCTGATATCGGGGCTCAGCAGAATAACAGTTTGATATACATAATTACAGCTGCATGATATTTAACAGTTAAGTTATTAATTATTGATTTGTAACATCGTTAACTGTCAACGTTTACTGGATGAATTATAATTTTCATAGAAATATATTAATAATTGCTATAAATCATATCAAATTAACTTACCAATACAGTAACATGTGTCGTAGAAAACCAGGCTTGTCATGAAAAATGAACACGCCCAAGAGCTTAATAACATAACACACGTTACACGTTATTTTTTCGGCACTGGGTATTCCCAACGACTGTTCCGACATTTGCGTTAGTTTACCAGCTCAGACCTTTGGCTGTGCTGCTAAACGCGTAACAGAGGGTCTGACCTTTGGCTTTGAGACCAAGGAAACTGCTCTCCATATGCCCTGTAGTTTAGCTGCTCCTGACGAAGCTATAGATTAGCAAAGTAAGGGCAGGTTCAAGAATTTTTTTTTTTTTTTAATGGAAGGGTCAAAATGGAGTCTGTGCCTGCAGACTACATCTGCGGGGTAATCAGTATAATTATATGAACCATAATCGTGGATTTGTATCGCCCATTTTGGTCAGTATTGAAATGTGTATTGTATACAATACAGTGCGAGTCAGAAAAAATGTTACACTTTTTTAAATGCTTATAATTACAAATATGATAGAAATATCATAATTCTTGCACCTCAGTTAGATAGAATAACTCTTTCAGTTTTATTTTATACCACATTTGTGGGGAATCAGTAATGAATTTACTGGATAGGAATCAATTAATGCGTCTGGGTGAAAACCCATTTGCGCCAACATCAACAATGCCTTGTCTGATTTGGATGAGACTGCACAATGAGCAAAAAGGCTCTTTGTAATGATAATTGAGTTAGTCAAAATCAAGCAAGGGACTGTTGAAGCTAATACTAAACAGGTCCTGTGGAATGGCCCCCAAGATATCCAGACTTAACACCCATGCATGGGCCGCGGAACCGGGGGGGGGCTGCAGTACCCCCCCCCCCCACATTTTTTAGTAGACACATGTCATAAAACCTCGGGGAAAAGGTTAGAAAATTGTCATTAATGAGTGAAATCAAATCAGCCCCCCCCCCCCCCCTACTTCCGCAGCCCTTCATGGACTTCTTCGTCTGGGGGTTCCTGAAGTCCAAGGTGTACAGCAGCCCACCTGCAGACCTGGATGACTTGCAGACAGGCAGACACTTCGTAGGGCCAATGACAGCGATGCTTCATCGAGCTCAGAAATGCATCAAGAGAAACTGACGCCATGCATGGGGAAGATTGAAAGCTATGTCCAAGTGCCCAAAATGACTATGAAAAAAAAAACTTTTCAGTGAAGATCACTGAATGGTTTGCTGATTACCTCACCAACAGATTTCAGTTCGTAAAATACAAAGAAATTAATTCCCCTTACAGGGAAATATCATGTGGTGTTCCACAGGGATCAGTTTTGGGGCCGACTCTTTTTCTTCTATACATAAATGATTTGCCAAATTCAACAAAATACTTCAACTTTAGGCTTTTTGCAGACGACTCAAACTTGTTCCATACTTTTGAAACTGGACAAACCTGTATCGATATGCAAGACGCAAGTAAGGAACTGTTTAAGGTACAACAATGGTGCAAAGCGAATAAAGTAACAATCAATCAAGGTAAAACAAATTACATGATCATAAGAACGAAAAGAAGATCTGTCGAAAAATATGGTGCCTTGGAATTATCTGGCTATAAACTACTTGAGGTCGATAATGCATCTTTCGTTGGTCTGAAAATCGATAAACACCTCTCATGGACTGAACACATCAAATCGGTCAATAAAAACATTCGTTCAAAAGTTGGTATACTATTCAGACTAAGGCATTTTGTTCCTCAAACTGTTTTACTGTTGTTATACAAAAGATTGATCCAGCCACACCTTTTGTATGGTATTGAAGTGTGGGGGAGCACTTACAAGGGGAATTTAAATTCTATATTCTTGACTCAGAAAATGGCCGTGAGAGCAATAACATTTAGCCCGAGAGATACTCACTCTGATCCTCTATTTCAAAAGTTGCAGATTTTGAATGTTTTCAAACTTCATTGTTTATCAGTCTCCATCTTTATTTATGATTTGTTGAATAAAAATATACCACACTCCTTTACTGAATATTGCCAAGTGGTAGAACATGGACATGCTACAAGGGCAAAAGAGTGTGGTCAGTTACATCTTCCCAAATGCAAAACAACACAAGGTCAGTTCTCAATATCTTTCACTGGAGTAAAAATTTGGAATTGTATACCTCATGAAATCAGAGTTTAAAAATCTAGAAGTGTTTTTCAGGAAGGAATTGATAACGTATTTACTCACTGCAACAATGTTTACCTGAAACTTTAAAAATACAACAATTTATATTATTTTTGTGACAAAACATAAGTTTTATAAATTTCTTATAAAATTGTATTCACCTTAAATGTTCATCATTCTGTAGTAGATTGAGGGAATCAGTCTCGACTAGCATTTATGCTACCTTCTGATTCCTTTTAATAACATTTAGGATAATCTCAACTTCTAAACTTTGTAGATACTTGTACATAGTTTTGTATTTTCTTTGTTTTTGTTTTTTTTTGTGTGTGTGTTGTTATTCTCCATATATACTTTCATATTATGTATTCTATGTACAGTACTGTGGTACATACATTTATAAAATGTGCATGTATATAAAATAATAAGTATTATGTTGTTAATAAACTCAAACTCAAACTCAAATTCAAACTCAAACTTCTGGCTTTATTTATTTATTCATTTATTTGTTGGTTCTCATGTTTATTTGTCTTGATTTAACATATGCATAAACTTTACGCTCATCGTTTGTGTGAATGTTGTTGTCGCTGTTTCAGCAGGTAATCATACGACTTGGCGCAAATGAGTTTTGACTATCTTTCAAACAATGGCTGTTGTGCACTCAACCATAACAGCAACATTGAAACAAATGTTACCAAACAACAAAGGAATATATACTCTATCAATACATGCTAAATATACTCTGTTAATCCCTCAATTATTAAAACAATACTGAATTTAAAAAGTGTAACATTTTTTCTGACTCACACTGTATAAATTGTATATTGTAGGAATATAATTCTGTAGAAATCGTAATCATTCAATTTCTTGAAGAGAACACCAATTCAATCTTTGCTTTAACCCTTTTCTGCTAATTTACTTAGACCCCGTTCTCACTCACTTTGAAAGTGGACTTTTGGAGCGGTCTATCTTAGACCCGTTCCTCAGGAACGGTTCTTAGGTGAGTGTGAACGGTCAAAGTGGTCCAGGAAGTGGTCTTCTGGACCGCTCCAGAAGACCACCTCGGGGAGGTGGTCTTGAGGAACGGGTCGTATTAAGAGCGGTATGGACCGCTCTAAACGTGCAATGTGAACGAAAGCGTACTTCAACCGGAAGTGAGCTAGTGACGTTCCGCGCGGAAAAAAAAGCAAAAGCAAACGATCGGGCAGCCGGCAGGCACGCTGCGGTACATCAGTTTGTATTCCGCGCGAAAAATTTGACCCGCTGACCTGAGCTGCCATAGCAACAAGGCCACTTTGAATCGTGGAGCGGTTTGAGCGAGAAAAACTGCTCGGAGTGTGAACGCTAGCAAACCGTTCCTCAAGACCCGTTCCTCTGGAGCGGTCTAACTAAGACCACTTTCAAAAGTGAGTGAGAACGGGGTCTTAAATGTCATGCAGTTTATGCGAACAGCTCTTTAGTCCTGTATTGTGGGTTTGGAAAAATAGAGATCCAAATTAAATAGATAATGAAACCACGATGTGTCTTTGCGTAAATTCTTTACGAAATAATTTAAATATGCATAATAAATATAGTTTTTCTTTGAAGTTGATTTTAAACATTATACGTAGTTCTCTTTTATCGAAATGTACATGTATGATGTATCTGCAAATCCGAGTTCATAAAAACTAAAGAGAATGTAGTTTGCGCAGTCCATTTCGCATTAAGATGGGCCATTACAATTAACCTTAAAATTTTGTTTGAATTGATGCATGTTGCTTAAAATTGGATTAAATCCACAGTTATTCCAGCTGAAATATAAAATTTTCCTTTTTAATAATAAATTCGGTATATCTATAATACGACACAGCTATCGCACGACGGAAAAAAAATGACAGTTATTTGTAAAATGCCTCCATTTCTTATAGATGACTCCAAGTGCCACTAATCATCAGATTTTCAGATAGTGGTTGGGCGCACTTATTGCGCTCAGTCATCGGATCCACTGCCAGAATATTATTTTCCGTAAAATTTTGAGGCAAAATAGTCAATATGAAACTATATTTAGAAATAAACAAAATGCGACAAAGGAAAATTCGGACTAACTGACCTACAATTCCTTTGCTCGAAGGTAGTATTTCAGTTTATGTTCGATATTTTTCCAGGTTTATGAGAACATTTTTTTTCCCGGAATATACTTTTGGGAGTCCCGGGGGGGGGGGGGGTGGAGGGTGTTTCATAAAGCTGTTCGTAAGTTACGAACGCCTTTACGCACGACTGGTGATATATTCTTGTGCTAAATGAGATATCCCGGATTTTCCCTGGTGTTTTAACATGTGGGACTGAATTTCCAATAACCCTAATCAATTTTGACAAATAATAAACTTTGCATTCGGATGCTTGTTTAACAGCAAGAATTTTAATCCACAAAGATCGGATTTCAACTTTAGCTGATGGGAATCAAAATGATTGAGAATCTGATTAGCACCCAAGAACAGGTACCAGTCGTCGTAAAGTCGTTCGTAACTTTACGAACAGCTTTATGAGAACAGCCACCACCCCAGGTCCTTCCAGACTCGTTCATAATCCCACCCCCCCCCCCCCCCCGCACTTTTCCCTTTTGTCCCAGTTTTTATATTTCTTTCTGAAGGAAGGTAGGTAGGCACAGCTTTTCGCCCCCCTGGATCCACCAACCAATGAATATCAATATGACAGAAGTTCAAGTTATATTCATGACTGTGACTCATACCCACTCTTTATTATACTCTTATACAGGCTTTAAGTGGTTCCCCAAGACACCAGTGAGCGCCTTTTTCAATTCCAAAATTGTCTCACACAACGAAAAAAAAAAAGGGGGAAAGAAAGAAAAAAGAAAAGGTCCTCGCATTTACTGGTGCCGTTTCGCTCCAATTTTCTTCTGACAAGCAAAACAATAACATGAATAAAGAGTTCCTGACATTTCCTGATGCCTTTTCTCTCTAAAAAAAAAAAAAAACGAGAAAAAAAATTTGAGTTATTGTGAGTATAACAGACATTTCGGGGGGGGGGGGCCCCTCGAACCCCCAGAACCTAGATCTAGATTGTATAAAATGATACTATTATCACTATCTTCATCATCAACAGGTGTGAAAATCACCAAGGAACTCAATTCCTATCCTTACACGACGAAGAATGACATCATCACTCAAACCCTCGCGGACTTTCCTGCAGTCACCATCTGTAAGGTGAACATGATGAGGCGATCAAAGATCAACGGCACCAGGTTCCAAGGACTGCTCGCTGTTGTTGATGACATAGGTATTTTGGTTCAAAGGCGGTTTTTTTTCTCGCCATGGCCCGTATTCTGCTAAAATTGAAACTCATCCCTGTGTCTAAAGTCGAGTTCAACAAAGGAAGTTCGACCGAGTTCAAAGTTTTCCTTCCGTTAAATATGACTTTAGACCACGTGCTGGGTTTAACTGAATTTAATTAGTAGAATACTAACCTACAGGTCTTATGCACCAACGGCATTACATATACCGTTGGTCCTACGCTTTCCTTATACCAGTGGCGAATAATCCATTTGAAAATGGGGGGGGGGGACATTCGCCTCCAAAATTCTCTAACATGCAAACAAAAACAAAAAAGTTATTCAAAAAGATGGGGGGGGGGACATTCGCCTATTTTCAAAAAGGTGGGGGGCATGTCCCCCCTGTTCCCCCCCCCCCTGGATTTGCGTCGTCCATGTCCTTATATATTTCCGTATTTTGCGGCCAAGTCCGACTTGGGTTCCGTGCGAGGGCTTTCATGAAAAAGAACTGAAATAAAATCTAAATCTGAAATGTGAAATTGAAATCTTCCTGTCATCCTTCATTTTCTTAATGCTTCATCCGTAGAATGGCCGGTACCTTTTGTTTTCGAGTAGACATAGTTTGAGTTGATTAGTCCCCCTTCCCTTTTAATTCCACTCCCAATACTGCAATGATTTTCATGGAATGATAATGATTTATAAGACTGATGAATTATAGTAAGATGGATGGGTACATAATATCCCGTTACTATTACTAAATTCTGTCGGCCACAATCTGCAGGCTAAATACCGCCAAATTTCATATATTGTTTGCTCTTTGGAGCTATTCTATCAACAAATTTACAGCGGCAAATTTGGTCGATCATCCCTACCGACATTCAAAATATGTCACTGGTAAAAATTATGGGTCCTATCTTTTGCGGAAAGCGTTTACAGGTAGGTACATATGTTTCTCTTTTAATTCTGAATAGTTTTCAAAGATATGAATTTCTTTTATTACCCTGTGGCTATTAAAAGGGGATATGCCTTCTACTTGTGATAAAAATAAACATTCTGGAAATACAAAGTCGTTCTCAAAATTCATTCCAAATAGGATTGAAAATATGATATTGACAGAGGCCTGTGGGCATATTAACAGTTACTAAAATGACTACGTTAGAATATCGGAGTCTCGTCCAAACATTAATTTCCGTTCTTTTTCGTCGGTTAAAAAAATCCCAGAGTCTGTTTGGAAAACCTCTGATACATCAACTGATTTGTCATCCGATTCGTTACCCGATTCATCACCTGATTCATCACCTGATTCGTCACAATCATCGTCTTCTTATGAGTATCGCACGAACATGATGAGGGAATTTGACTTTCTGGAGAGCAGCTGGTTTGACAGTTCTTTTGACTTCAATGACCTCTTCTTTGAATACTCATCGGGAGAAAGCACAGATGAGAAGCTTTGTCAAGGACAAAATTAGCGTTACGATGGATATCGGAACTCTGAGCCAAACTACCATCAAAATATAGGCCTACATAATTACTTCAGTTAATAGATGAAAAACTGGTT